>OY728588.1:329960-792460 GCA_963422195.1 Carabus problematicus | reverse complement strand
GTATATATATATATATATATATATATATATATATATATATATATATAAATATGTATATATATATATATATATATATATATATATATATATATATATATATATATATATATATATATATATATATATATACAGAGTTCTTAACCCTGCTAGTGTGTTATACCCTGTTTGAGCCCCACACATTTATCTCAGCTGGCACATGATTGTTGCTAGACTGTTAAAAGCCGGCAACCAGCACGACAAGGTAACGTCGCCTTTGTTCTAGAACTGTCGTCGTTTGTCACGCGTATCATTTATCACGTTACACGGGATAATTAATGAATTATTACACTGTTAATGCCCCGTTGATATCGTGTTGCGCTAACGTAACGTAAAGCCCCGCGCCGAACATCCATTATAGTATTTTTAAAACAATGGCAAGCTCGAGTGAGTGTATGTGTGTTTGACATGGCCAACCGCGTGTACTTGTACCTAAACTCCCGGTAACAAAACCGTCTACCTGTACTAACGTGCCGGTAATAGTCAACATGTATGTACGAGTATAATATATACAGGGTGTTACATTCACACGGGGTTGTAATTAATTGTAGTACTCTTCGCTTGCTTTAAATACATCCAATGAAATTCCAGCAGATATTATTCTCAATATGATTCTAGAATGATCATCATCTAGTCTTGGCTTGTGTTACAATTTACTTTAATTAATATTGCAAATATTCTACCATCCATTCTCTCTAACGATACATATCTGAAAACAAAGTTCAAGGGTGTTCTGTACCTTTTGAAACACCCGTATACACTTCTGCATACATACGTACGTACATATATTATATATATATATATATATATATATATATATATATATATATATATATATACTATATATATATATGCGTATGTATATGTGTGCAAAGGTGTATATGTATTTGTCTCGTACGGATTAGAAACAGGTGTTTGTGTTCGAGTAGTCGTGCGTGGTGTGTATACACACATCATTACCATGGTAACCGCATAAATATAGATCCTACCCGACGCCCGACAGACGTGAACCGACGCCGCTCTCGCTGCTGTTGCACGTCCGACAGCGTCCTCTCTTCCTGCTCGGCGTCCCCGGGTCTCACAATGGATACGTGTATCAGACACACACATACACACGCGCGAACACATGCGTGTGTATGTAGTAGTTACATACAGCGGTACTAGTTAGACATGTTGCAAACGCTCAGATTGACCCTTCTGTTCGTTTGCTTGCTTGCTTTGGTAGCAAAGGACAGCGAGAATCAACTGTCAATGTGTGTAAATGACAGCTGAAGGATGGAATATTATTAATGTGAACAGAGACAAAGATCGCTAAAGGACTTGTGTTAATTGATTTCACCGCGAGATTGATGTTTTCCATATCGGAAATTAAAAATTGAAAAGCGTATTTTTAAATACACAGCAACATGGATTTACATAAACCAAAAAAAAAAAAAAACTCATCAGATTGCGGCATTGTAAAAATATCGTGTATTATTTCGGCATGGGCTCTGCATGAATAACTTGTACATTTATTTCAGTTAATGTTACATTTACGACATTGCACGATTAATCATACAAATCAGCCATGTATTTACACTGCGTTATTAAGCGCTATTAATTCATATTGCTATTTATACTGTCACGTATAACTTGAATATTGATATATGACTGTGCTCTAGTAACTACACGAATTTAGTTGTTGGTAAATTTTGGCGTGTAGTAAATTTTGTAGAGCTATGCCTTCGGGCCAACTTGGCCATACTGCATATTAATGTTTACTATACTGTGTGCGAATGTTTCACTATAAATATTGTAATAATGTCGCTTTGCAGCGCGCAGCAAAATGTTTATACAGTACATATCTACATACACGAACTTTCGCAGAGATTTCCTTGTATGAACTGAATTTTTAAACAAATTTGTATATAAAGTTTTTGTTTATTTTATACTTATAGCTGATTACGTAGAAGATATTTTATAAAATATGCTTCAACAAAAAAAAAAATCAACAACTTAATTCTGTAACGCGTAAAAACTAGTATCTGAACTGAAAAAAATTTTCAGCATTTTCCATAAAATTACGTTCAGAATTTAATCTAATCTTATTACGTTTTAGCAAAGGTGTTGGATTTCATATCACGTGATTGGCTTGGAGAGAGAGAGAGAAAAACTACGCAGGAATTTAATTTACCAACTCGTCTGACACGACACCAAGTTCCAAGTTGCGTCGCTAATATGAATTGCGCTCCGGTATAAAGTTCTAGGAGAACACGAGGTTCCTAACATAGAACAGGCTGGAAAGAGAAAGAGAGCGATAGAGACTTAAGTCAGTCAGACAAAGAGCGAGTGTGAGAGAGAAGAGATCGGTACTTGCGGTCACAAAGAATCTAATAGTATTAGTTCAGAGTTGAATGCGACACTCCATATTTCATTGTCGTTGTCAAGCACATAGTTTTCCAAATAAAAAGCGTTATTCATTTCGTTAGTGTTGCGACCGGGTTTCTGTGTGCAAAGTCACAGGAGGCCAAAAGGAGAAAATAAATTCGTTGGTTTTACCAAAGTACATACGAATCCGTCGGGTTGATATATGCAAGTACCCTGGTAAACAACTAACAAGAGCTAACCTGAATCTGCACTTTGTAAAAAATACATGTAATTACCTACACAGTATATCTCATTCTCGGTAAAACCACATGTTTGTTTCACCGGAGCAACTATACCATGTTAAACATACGTATGTTTAAAAGATATGTTTAACATATGTATGTTATATAGAATATTTCATTTCAAAATCATTTCATCGCGATCAATATTATTTTTGGTATATGTAAACGTTTGATAAAGTAATAAATTTCAATTTCCATAACCCCGATATTGAGTTATCCCTAGTCTAACTTAATTTAATAAAATAAATAAAAAATTCAATTCTCTTGCAAATGAAAAACTAACAGAACCTTTTTAGTAAAACAAACGTTGTATAAATGGATATCAGAAAAGCATATTGCGGGAAAGTACATTGTTGAATTCACTAAAGATATCTTGAATAATAGCCAGAGTTTATATTTTCTTGTATTCGTAGATGCAAAATAGAATGAAGATGTTAATTTTTAATTAATGTAAACATCGGCACATTCCACAGTCTATTTCTTAACCATAAAGTTGCAAAGCAGTATGTAATTTGTATAATTAAGGTCTACTTGAGACAACCCATAGCACAGTGTTTATTAATATCTCAGTTTACACGAAGAGAACACACAGTGTTTCTCATTAATAGCTGCTTTTAACTGTGCACGGTTAGTTGATGTAGTTAGTGAACGTCTTCCTCTGCAAGAGTATAGAGGAAACATTCTTATCTCTTCAATGAGAACGATTGCATCATTACCGGAATGGCACATGGTACAAGTACGAGCAAGAGCGGTTTTCTTTTCAACATCATTTCCCACATTTCAGACATGAAATCCCTCAAGAAAAATTGTTACCATTCTACTAGTCATCATTTTCGTGCTGTGCTTATTCATCATATGCCGTCCATTTTCAAAAGCTCGCCAACGTTGATACCGTCAATGTATGGATACACATTTGAGCGAGCAGAACGCTATTATCGGTTGCTGATATTGTTACCTAAACACATATCCGTATAACCGATCTTCATTTCTTATATACTAGAAGCGCTTCTGCTGTCTCTGTCTATAGACGTCAGAATTTCTGCTGAGTTGGTGCATCGGTTAATGCGTTTTTGTACCCGGGGAGCATTTCACGGTTGTTGCTTTCTATAAATTCCAATCCGATTGTAGAAACTTACGGAATGGAATATTGCGGATCTCATCATTTTTCTCTTTCTTTTAATAAGACATGAAATTAATGTCTTTTATAGGTTTATTTTTTCTAGACTGTATTACAGAGCTTCAAATTTCACAAATAGTATATCGTCTTTGAATGCCGAATTAAAAAAATTCTTGTTAAAGTACAACAAATACAACTGGTGCAGCAGGAATATAAATATGAGCTTTTTTTCCGTAAGCCACCAGTATCACACACAGGCAATGCAGGTTGCCGCCTGAAAGAAGCTGTCACGTATTTGCTATTAAAAAAACTATATTAAACCCATCCATTTCCAACTTATACACTTATTACATGAATCGTGTTCTAATACATTAATTCCACACATGTCTAAAGAAAACTGATCATGCGCTATCAATCATTTTAAATTGATACGCGTTTTAAAACATACCGAATATTCTGTCGATACTCACTTAGCACAAAATGTAGAAAACCACGTTCGTTTTAATCGTACAACAACAAAAACTTAGGTTACACATCCATCACTTGTTAGCGTGAATTAAATGATTTATTGTCTGTTGAAACCTGTATAATAAATTCTAGTTATGATGGATTTCGGTAAACTTTTTGCAAAAATAAAAAACAGTTTAGTTATACGAAATCTACAACCCACTTAAATAATAATTATTTTTTAAAGTAGTACGTTAATAAATATAGAAATCATTTTTTTACAATTTCATTTTAATTGTAAACATTAATTTCGTATGCAAAAGTAAACATCGTAGAAGAAACGACAAATATAATAGCAACTGGTGCAAAAGAAGGTTAAACCGTGGAATGTAGCACAAAGTAGCACAAAGAGAATGTATAGAAAACACAATTAACTTTTAAACATGAAGGCGTGCTTGACGTAACAGGGACTGTGTGGACGGCAGTCTGGCTAGTAATTTCATACCTGCAAGTTGCTTGGTAGAAAATATTGCTAACAGGACCGGTGTCATGGCATTTGATATTTCAAAGAGCTTATGAGCACCGTCAGCACAAAGTCAGAATTAAATTTATGTTATTCATTAAATATCCACGTTTGTATGCAACCTTATAAACCAGAAAATAATACTATACGTACATTTATTTTAACTGGCGAATATAAGAAGTACAATAATTGAACTTGTCACAGCATAATGAAGATTTCGACTTATGGAGACTTCGAGTTACAGAAATGTTCATCAAAACTTGCGGTTTTGTTTAAAGACATTACAGTGATTTAATTACACACGTTTTTATTGAATCCAAATCGTGTACTAGGAGTACATACTAATTTCGGTTAAAATATTAATTTGCCTCGTTCTCGTTCAAGTTCAGCAAACGTATAAAGAATAAATGTGTAAGTATTCGTTTTACAAACATGGACTTCCCCGAACAATTAAAAACTCAATACGAAAAAAACGCAGTTTGAGGTATGGGCGTGTTTTTGTGTGAGTAAGTGTTGCTTTAAACCAGATATTTTCCTCATATCATACATTTTTGCACACAAAAGTGTACCATCTTTTCGAAAAAATCACAACAGAACTGGGTGATTGATCTCACTCTGATTCCATTGAAACGCAACAACAACTCGCGTGACAAGGGAAAAGGAACTCGCCAAATAAAATGAAACGAAAACAAAACGAACGAACCACACAGAAAAAATTTCCTACACAATCAAGGATTTCTCTTAAAAATTCGTCTTATGGAATGCACGTGCCAATCATTTAATTCGAATTATGGAGAAATTCGAGTTATAGAACCAAAATTCCATGTAATTTGTTCCCTAAACGCCACTCGATTCATTTCGACTTATAGAAATTTCGTGTTATAGAATTTCGAATTATGGACGTTTGACTGTATTTCTTTGTTCTAGTTTAATGTGCTACAAATATCAATATTGTTAAAATGAAGGAAAAAATTTCAGTTTTACGATCGTTGTATTTCATTCGCAAAAGCACACCGTATACATAAAGCCCTTCCCTTTTTATAAATAATTCCGTACCTGTAGCTGTTGTGCACGTAAAACTGGGCTATCCGTTACGCTTCAGAATGTCGACAAATAATTATGCAAACTTTGAAAAAAAAAACTTTACTTCAATTTCTCTGTACTATGCAAACGGTATACTTGCAGGTCATTAAAAATTTTCCACTAAAATTCTGTTTGCATCAAATTAAAGAGTCGGGAATATGACGAGCATTAATTGCTTATTTGATAGTCTGCTAATGAACACAATTTGATATCTCATGTATATTTATAAATGTTTCCATGGCAACGGAATTAATTATTACACAGTTGGTATATTGTGTAGAGTATTGTATCATCAATAAATTTCTGAAAATGTATAACTTGTATTGTCTCTGTAAGTAAATCTAATCATTATTCTGACGTACGCAATAATGTCAGTCGACTATTTCTTCAAAAGAAATACAACTGTAGTAGATATTTGTTTCTTTCCGCTTGACTATCAGCATATATACATAAAGCAGTTTGTTTAATATTTACAAAAGGGGAATCTTGACAATAGTACATCATAAAAATGACTCGAATCGCTGCAGGCAATAAAAAAAAAACTTTCAGCCAGAAGAACATAATGGCAAATTTTTCATCTAGACTAGACAGACTGAAAAAATCCATAAGAATGCGGAAAACACATAATCCAGGATTACAAACAGACAATTCCTTCTTCTGCCCGCTTCGCTTTGCACCCCCTTTTATTACTGTCGCTCGATTATAACTCAGAAAGTCGCAGACATAAACTCCAATCGTAGACAGGGAAATTCTGTTTATAAAATTACAGGATTTACAAAAAAAAGAATATTTCAATTTCTGCATGGATTTATTTGAACTATAAACAATATCCTGCCTTAGTTCTAGAGCAATAATTAAAATATATTACATCAACTGGTTATGTGGTAAACTTTTTTATTAACTAACTTGAAGGAATGTTGCCATATTTTATTTCTCATTGCACATCACGAAAACTTATGACATAAAACTCCATAATACATTAAAATCCTTAACCCGGCTGTCACGGAGAATTTCCTCTGTTCTCACGTCATATTACTTTACCTTCCTTGAACAATCCTGTCCAAAATTTAATTTTCATCTCCACGAAGATGAATCTTTGCCAAGCTGCTTGGCGCGAGTGAGATACGTGGTGAACGTGCTGTAACACTGATGCACGTAAGGATAATTCGTTTGTCTGTGGTTGCATTGCGGCTGACACCTCTCCGATGCAACGGCGAAATATGTACACACACGTCAAATCACAAATGTCCGTAAAAAAACGATCAACCATTTTGCGTGAACGTGACCGCGTTTCTCATACGTCGCCATTGCTAACACACGACGATAGACGACTCAATTGGCAAACAACGGGAAATAGCAAAACGAGTTCCATAAAAGTTTACGTTATAAATTTCACCAGTTCCGTCCGTTTTCGATTGCTTGGTTTGATTTATGTCTGCTGACTGAAATAGTTCCAGTTGTGTTCCTTCACAGAACTGTGACATTGCTCCAGTTTCTTGGAGGAATATGCACGAGAATCTAACAAGAATTTGACGTATTCATTTTTTAGTTGGCATAATCAATTGTTTCTAGCTTGTATCATGGGAAATATCGATTTTATAGTAATATAAACCAGCGAATTTACTAAGTAGCCAGAGTATTTCATTGACGTTTTAGTTACATTAGTAAAAATTCATCCAAGAGGTACAAATTTTAAATCCGCTGTTTATGAATTTCTGGTTGATCGTATGTTTCCATTTCCGTTAAACCAAAGTAGCGATATTGAAAGTTACCTAATGAAAGATTTTATTAATCATAAAACATGCAATAAATTTTATGGCATAGTACATAAAATGTTTATTGACTTTGTGTTCCGCACAAAATCTGTTCTTGTCTTATCAAACAAACATTATTTATGATTTATATTTTATGGGGAACAAAACTTTACGTCTATTAAGATCATTTTTTGTATTATTTGTTCCTTTGACTATTTGTAGACGAAGAAGTTGTAACTACAGGGATTAACAACCATCAACACAGAAGACCAATTGTATAATATGGTCTTTTGTTGGAATCATAATTCTTCCATCTCATATACGCCAACGTAACACAGTGACACAAATCAAAGTCACCCGTGGAATAAATCACGATTGCAATTTATCTTCTCCATGTCCCGTTCCGCTTTGATATTCGCTTCCGGATCAAGATATCGGTTCATCAACTAAATGACGATCATTAAATGACACTTCCGGTGCTATCATTGCATCATTACCCGTAGAGTACGCGCCCGCTAAACGAACAATAGATTTACGATATTAGCGGAAATATCGGACGCGATCTAGTGAGCGTGGCTCGTCACATGACTTCGGTTTCGTTCTCAATTGTTTCCGTTTTGACGTTACGAAGCGTCTTTTAAAAGATAAACGTCTTTAGCGCGAGACAGAAACTCGGAAATCATCTTCACTGTGGCGCAAGATGATTCGCCTGTAATTTGTTTCGTTACGTCATCGCCCCGGGTACGTGGTAGGTGTTTTGATGCTGATTATGATTAATGACATGCTGTTGCTGGTTAAAACTCTACACTTTTTCCCTAATGAGTATCTTGTTTGCTTTTTCCCATAATTGCTAATAAATTTATATAAATGGAGCTGTTGCCGGTATTTTTAATATTTGCGAAATTGAGAGCCAACCGAAATTATATTCTCAAAGAGGAATACGAGTATACTGTTGTGAAATGCGACACAAAACTGATTTAGTAAATCGGAAAGTAATTTATTGAGAAAATTTAAATGTAACAATAATATTTCCTGATACCAGTACTAACCTAATATTCTGCAACATTCTTTATTCGTGACAACGAAGAAGATAAAACAATAAAAACATAATTCATGAGTATCCTATGTCACTTTTTACGGGATGTTACGCATTTTTTTTTAAACATTGTTTCCGAGATTCCACTCATTTTTTTGACGTGAAACATTCTTTGAATTCCACTTTTTAATATATTCTTTTTCAACAGTATGTCATTTTCCGCTGACATCGTTGCTCTCTTCTGGATAAAAGTTCGTAAATTCCCTGCGCAAACTATGAATATGCATACTGTGTTTTGAATAACACAACGGTACATTTTTTCACGTGTGCTTCAGATCTCGTTGACAATACTAAGCCCGGATTTATACGGCATTTGCACAGATAGACGCGTAAATTCATCTGGTTTAGCAGCATGGATAAAACATAGTAATGCGATTACTGTTTTTAATTGTTCACAAAATTATAAGATTTCAAATTGGCACATTTAGATC
Organism: Carabus problematicus; assembly: GCA_963422195.1. NCBI lineage: Eukaryota > Metazoa > Arthropoda > Insecta > Coleoptera > Carabidae > Carabus > Carabus problematicus. Next base: position 783,325 of record OY728588.1, on the reverse strand, counting down.
ACACTTAAGATTCCAATACGTTCCTGAAACAGTCCAGCAATGAATGACATTTCCGATAAGTTCGGTAATCTTTCCACCCAAATGACCAAAGCGTTTGGCGCGCGCTAATATCTGAACTCGTGAAGATAGTTATCTACTCCAGCTACCTCCGTAGTTGGCTGTAATATTCTTCACTGTACTCTGCACGGTGCTGTCGTGTTAAGAAAACGTCGATATGCAAGGTTTGTGTCGAACGGCTGTACGGTACATTTAGCAGATACTTAACTTCACTTGAATATGAGTCTCCGATGCATCGTAAGGGGACTGCGCATGCGCAATACCAGCACCTTGTTATAATAGTTCGGATACAGCGCGAGCCATGTGAACGTAGCAGCGATTCTGAGTGCCTCTCCAACGGCTGGAAGCGCCCCGACGTCCTCTCATCCATCCGACCGTCCGTGCACGTAACAAGAAACATTGTAATGCTTCGGTTCAAGTGTGTCTAATGGAATTTACATGGGATTAAATCTAATGGCCTCGTTGAAAACTGGGTTAACTGTTGCCCGAATCGGTTTACGCTGTCATACACTGCACACATATGTGTGTGTGTGTGTTTTCGTTTCAATTTTATTATAATCCCTGTGAAATATGGTTGGCCAGTTCAATTATAAAATTTATAGCAACATCCCTGAATATATATGTATGTAGTTGGTAGTTGGAATTAGAACGATATGCATGCATGTATGTGTGTGTATTGTGTAATATACCTCTATCTCTAAATTAGCTTTGACCTGCCGTACTGGTCATTAAATCCACATGTACCGTAATTAATGTATATTTTCTGTTTGTTTTTATACTAGAAATATTATATTTATTTTTACGAGCAAACACCATGAACCGAATTAATTTCAATTTATGGTATCATTTTTTTTTTGTACATGTTCATGAGAAATGGTATTGTGTAGCTGACTTATTTGTTTATTTTTGTACAATTACTTTGAATTAATATTGCGCAATATTGATTAACCTTTTGGAATGAAATGTCAATATGATCAAAACAGATATTCCTCATATATTGGTATTTAACTGTCGTATTATGTAGGTACTGGGGCAACGGGTTATTTGAAATGTTAAAAGGGTCATTTTGGGGTTAAACGGGTAACCGCATTTCGTAAATTATAAAAGGGTTAAAAACCGATTAAATGCGAATTAGTTTTCTTACATTTTAATGGACCACAGATCGAGTTTAATAATATACTTACGTAGACAGTAAAAATTCTAATTAAATTACAACGTCTACGGATGTAGCATTAAATATTCTGAGAAGTAATTTTAGTTCAAAACTAAAGTAGTAGTTTGTTTGAAACTAAACGTTACTGTACACTTTGTTAATTTATATGATTCGCGCCACTAATTATCTGGCAAAATTAGCCACGTAAATAACCAGAGCTACCAATGTCGGTAAACCAGTGTACCAACTTTGTGTATATAAGTAACCGATTGCACGAGACGCACCGACCATGCCGGTCTTTTGTGGTTACACTTATAAACTCCATAATTACTACCAGGTTTCTCCTTATACATACCAGGTTCAGTACAGAGCCGGTGTTGCTTTACATGTTTTAAATCCCAAGTAATCTTGGAAAGTTGTTAACAAACTTCATTAAAATTTATACTTCACTGGCGCCGTTAACTTTTTTATAATTAATTATATACAATTTTTTCTTGTTCTCTTCGAAACAATATGCATTATTCATTGTCAGTTAGTTTACTCGATGCAAGGATAATTTTCGGAAAGAAATTCACTTCTACTTATTTTTTGAGGTGACAGTTTGTTTTGACTGGATTATGATTAAGTGCAGTCATTACTAGATTCGAAGCAGCAAAACAACATAATAATTCATATAAATGAAGTATCCTAGTACCGTTGTATTTTGGTTGTGGATTCACCAGGATTCATTAATCAGTCCAACTGACTGATGACCATTGGCGTACGAGCAATTTTCCTGCACAGAATGCTGACTTGGAAACAGGACTGTGTTTTAAATTGAATATGACGAAACAATTGTCGGGAAAAAATATATAATAAACTACTTTTACATCCTTGGAAAATTATCATATAATTTTTAAAATCTTCACATAATCTTAAAGTATTCATTAAATAAAGTGAAATTCTTGTTTAGCTTGAAATTTTAATATACCGGTACTTTCAAAACATCGTTTTTTATTATTAGTCTTCTGAATTATAAAAGTGGTCTCTCATTATCCTTATGATTTATATTAGGCTTGTTCATGTTGTTTCATAATATAAAAACACAGGATATATTATGTGAAGTGTTATTGTAATATCATTTGTCAGATAAATTTTAGGAATAATTAGAAGTGAAATGTCTTACCACAACAAACCCGTAGCTTAAGTTCTATGAATTACTGTCATTTACTGGGATCCTCTACACATTATGTACGTATAGTTTAATTTCACAAATGAAGTAATATGTGTCAAGTTCAGAGTGCAATGGCGGCTTGAACGTTAAGTGTGTGTGTATAAGTAATAAATCTCCAACATGAAACATATATCTTCCGTTAAAACTCGGTCGGTAATTCTCACCGAAATTTATATGCCAGGTCGGCATTACAGTGTCCTACATTGTCGTATTACTACGCCCATGACACTGTGCCCAGCGGCGAGGAGTAACCTCGTGCGGTGCCGGACGGTTTGTTGTGGTGCATGTTCTACAATTTACCGCATCATTTACCAGGTATTGCTACGCAGCCAGTCGCCAATGCAAAGGTGGTAACCACTAGCCATTGCTTCCAATTACCCATTGATTCTAACTTCACTTCGCGGGTAGGCAACCATATTTACGGTTCTGCGGGGGATAGTGCAGAATGTTGAGATAATGTAAGATCAAATACAAAGTCTTTAAATGGTAGTAAGACTTGGATATTATTAAATTTAGTGTTAATTAATAATTTAACCCCACCACACGAACGCATGTTTCAATAAATATTTGTCCCTCTGCGTCGCAAACATCCCCCACCACATTTCCCATAAATCGTTTTCTTGCTAGATCCCTTTCTCGCTGAGTCGAATTTGCAGTAAGTCGAATATAATTACGCGCCCGCATGTGCGAATGTCTCAATAGATATTTGTTACTCTGGATAGGCTAGCGAAAGCACTGAAATAGCGTAACTACTTTGTGAATTGGATTAGTCAATGCATATAATACTTGATAAGGTGATTGTCATATTGAGCAGTGGATACTGATGGATACCAGAGATACAAGATAAAGTATTCGACAATACATTGTATGCTGGATACATTGAGAATTGGAAATCTGATGTATAAAGGCCCAGGCGAGCTCCTAGGACTCCATGGAGACCGCAGAATAAACATTTCTAACGCCCGAAAGGCTATCTGTAGAACCTTACATTCGTACTATTGACTTTTGAAACTTAATGTTCCGGGGAATTCGTAAATACCCATCGTTTTTATTGCTCTCTCATATTCGTACCGCTGAAGTCACGTGACGCTTTTTATACTCCATTTTAATGTGGACATGGCGACGCTCTCTCGCGAGACATCGGCCTTACGTACCTGGCGGAACTTTACACGGCAATGGTAACACGATAGAAACAAACAAGATTTTTTTTTACGATTTTCATTTCAGGTTTAACGTGTTCTGGTTAAAATTCGCGACTTTATTGACCGTATTTTATCGGGGACTTTATTTGCTCGAGTCTGAGCTGATGGCATTGCGATGGGTACGTTGTGGCATACACAGAAGTGCTTGTAACACATAATAGAATCTAACAGAAAACTGCTGTTTTACATACTAGAACCTGGTATTTATTATCACTAGCTGCAGTGCACGTATATTGTTGACAATACGACTCCTATTGTACGAGTATTTTTTTCCTGTTCAGCTATATTGTATCATTAATTCACTACTCACTTCGTTCTCCAAGAACGTAAAACTTAATCTGCATAAGCTCACAACGGACTGTGTCGCCGATGGAATAAAAACTATTTAAAAGAGCCTTGCATCGTCTTCCATAGGCAATAATGTAATTACCCGGCCGAGGTATTCGGAATGTAATTTACTAAAACAACTAATTAGTCCAACGTAATTTGTGTACCCGATACTGCGAGTCCGTACGGATTTGCGTATCTCGTTCCGTGTAATCAAAGTGGATTAGGGACGTAGTTTTTCTCGTTTTTCTCGAGTTGGTCCAATAGTGAAAAAGCGGATTCGTAACCAATGCGACCACAGGGTATTGCAATGGAGCTAGTCCCTTCGACATCACTACTCTTCTCAGCATATATATCACGGTGCGCGTACACACAAGTTCAAATGATTAGATTTCTAAAAGGAAAAGAGAACAACGGTTTTTAACTCTTTTTCTTCGACTTGATCTATAGTTGCTCGTTCTGTTAGTTTTATTCTGGTAACGAACTTTTATTCCATTCCATACGCCTCGAGAACTTTACAATGTCTACATAGGAGTACGTATGTACTTAGTGCCTTATTGAAACATGTTATTATATCTTCATTCTGTCTTCAAACTGCAATTTTATACAGATAAGCATTATTTATTGTCATATATGCTCTCCTATTATTTTTGCTTCGAAATTTTACGTTTATTCACATATTGAGTAATGAATAGTGTCAAATAAGTTAATAAAAAATAGTAATAATTATGTTGAATAATTAGGAGAAAAAGTTTTTATTAACCCACAATTCGCTGTTTAATTGACATAAATAAAACCACTAAATTGTTTGTTTTTTTACGTAAAATATAAACTTTACCTTGTCCTGTTTTTATGACTGAAAACTTCGCGGAACGTTCATTAAATTTATCGCACGGATAAAATTATTATTATCGCATTAAATTTGCATATGATTATAGTCAGCATCCATTATATACGCGCTGTGGTTTTGCGATAAACTTACAAGTAGTGTACATGCATACATAAATTACTCTAAATATAAATATATTTATTTACAAAATACGAAACAGTAATAAAATTATCGTTTCAGATATTGAAACAAATTTATTGTAGTTTAAAATAAACCTTTAGCAAACAACGGTAATACGCGCAATAATATTTGTATTATTAAATAGATTAAAATGAAATACTTGTACATTAAAATGTAATCAATTTTCAACGGATATATTTATAACTATATTCTACTTTCAACAATAATTTATATTATACAAATATATGTATGTTTTTATTTATAGAATCACTATTATGACATTTATTTTAATTTGCTTTATTTATTTACATATGTTCTTCAATTTAAACCAATTATTCTATTAGATAGTATGCAAGGACAAAGAAGAGAAGCAAGTACGCTTACGTTCAGATTATAGTTAACGTAATCTTCGTGTCAAAGGAACAACTACATCTCTCATTTGAATTTCAAACTAAAACGACAGAGCACTAACTTAGTCATATGCGTACTAACTTTATGCACCTTCTGTGTCGAGTTGTATATCCTTTACGTGCGCATCACATCATGTAGAAAGCATACCGTGCTTATGAAGTATTCCGAGACTGATCATCTGTCCAATCACGTCACTTGTGATCAAATGTAAATTCCCTAATGAAATATGGAAATTTTGCAAAATGCATATTAATTTTCATGTAATATTTTCTGGTTGAATGGATTTCATATCTATATATGAAGTAGCGGGGTGACGGACGTGAGTCCTATTAGAGAACACGATAGCAATGATGGTCGTGACGTCACGTTCGTGACATGGAGACGACATGTGTATAATCCTTCATCCTTTAATAAATCTCTCATGAAAGCAGCTCCTTTGTCCGTCCGTCGTCTGCCAATAATTCAGACCCCGAGTTCACATTTGTGATTCCTTTCAGGCAATTTCAAAATTACGCGTCTTTCTTCACGAAACTTGTTACGCATATATCCATGGTGTGAAACGTGTACCTCATAAACGTACACACTGACATACGCCATAACGTGATATTAAAAACCAATCCCAACATGTCATCAAAGATAATTTATTATAAATGTACCAATTTCGAAATTCTTTCCTAAATATATTTTTTTAATTGGGCATGATAGGCCATTTGCTGTACATTTCATATACAGGTTTATAATTCTATATAAAAAAAATCATGAATAGAATTTATTTTTGTATAAAATACGATCCTTATTTTACTACATAGGCAAATACTATTGCCAAGACTTTTACATTTAACGAATACAAATTGCGTTAACAACAGAATCCTATTTAACATTCTACTCGCGATACAAAAACGCTATGTTCTGTTTTCATTCCATTTTTTTTTTTATTTCTCTGTTTTTTTTTATCGATTGTACGGTCGCCATACACCGCTAACAATTTTTGTCGTCCATTTTCCGGAATTCCAGTGTACAAAGACGAGCTTGTCCGCGGTTTTTAAATCGGCTTTGAGTGATTTATGTATTCTGTTCTTCTTTTCGAGATGAATTTATTATGGTAATATGCGAGTTCCCGTTGGAACGTTTTTTTTTTTTTCGTTTTTCTTTTTGTCCTATGTCCTGACTGATTACGAACAACGAAAATCTTAATTAAAAATGTAATTAAATCGTGCGGTTAACGTCGAGAGTTACGAAGATATTATTTATAAAGAACGTTTTTTAATATTTGATTTGACTGGTAACAAAGTTGATCGTCGTTGCTTTGAAACGAACACGATCTTAAACTCTGCTGGCCGATAATGCAATATTGTCAGTTACGAGGGGTTCATCACGGTGAATAGAGGGGGGGGGGGGTTCGATTACTGCAGGTGAAATTGATATATTTTACTGAAATTGAAGTAGGTAGCCATATGAGGAACCCATCACAGAACAAATTACATCGATTTGCGAAGACATATTTCACAAGAACGCTCCATCTTTTTACTAAAGGTGGAAGATGCTATTTTCTATATAGAAATGGAACTTGAGACGTTTGCAAACATTAAGACTGTTACACTAAACACAATCACCTTTCTTTTCGACGCTCTGGTCTATGGTTTTATAATAAATAAACCAGTTAAAAACTGATAATATTGCGCGGAATCGCTCAAAGCATATCGGCCGCTTTGTAAACGAGTTCCCACACAAATATAACATAGTGCTTTGGCAGGAATGCTGGGGTCGGATGTGAATCCAGCAACGTATATTTTCCATTAGGTCAGAGACGCGATGCACCTTGTCGCTTGGGAGGATTTCTGCACAGGCTGTATCGGCATTCACGGCCTACTTCCTACCCGTTTACTCACCTACCTCCTTTATATACCATGTACGTTCACATTTCCACAATATTTACCGGTACATTGCCCGACTGACTGTATGTGTGTATACATGCAGCTCCATATTGGCTTCTACACACGCACACTTACGTGTATTGCGTACATGTTTACACCTGTCTGTACCTGTACATTTCCGCAATGCAGCAACTCGTACATCCGTAAAGTTGCGGGCGATTACTCGCCCATCGTCGTCTGAAGAACGTCACAAGCGGGATTTACGAATGTATCTGGCGCGCTGCGAATTTATCCGTGCATTACACAAATCTCGGCGCCGAAGTTTAGAATTGTAATTTAATTTAAACACTAGGTAATTCACGAAACACGTTCAATCGCGCAAAGTGTAGGGGGCACGCGAGGAAACGGGTGTTTGAATTCAGTGTATACGCGCGCGTCAGTGTAAATATGTGCGCCTGATTTCCCCCCTAAATGCTATATACGTATACACGGAGCCTTCGTGGCGATGTATCAGGTAATTGCGGTCGTTTACTAGTAATTTCCATTCGATTTTCGATGTACGCGCGGTTTAACTGTGTTGACATTAACCGACCGTGAATAGCGCCCGCTATGTTTAATCGGTTTCCTTGGAAGCCTGTCGGCTGTAATGTCAAACGTTTGTCATCCGTTTCGGTAGCACAATCAACGTAGCATATACATATCGTTCAATATGAGCGAGAAGTTAAATCATTTCTGACAAACACGTAGCCCAAGTGTGAAATTCAGCATTTTGTTTCGTACGGAATTTATCCGAAAACAAATTCTAGTGAAACATCTTTATGTAAATAAGGGTCCGATTGGGAATTCCCCAAACTATACACGAGTACGTACACACAAAGGTTGGCTTGTTAGGTTTGTGAATATTGTGCAGACAACGCTGTAGAATTGCACGGAACATATTGCCAGTTTCTCCATGTTTGAACACTTGAGACATATATCAAATTGTTCACATACACCTATATGAATTTCACTTTGCTTTGATGAATAACTGGAGAAGTATAATCTTACAGAGAAGCTTCCGTTGTTTCTCGGGAGTACTACATAGAAGTTGATATACATAGAAGATATTTGAAATTACCGTTGGTAAATTTACATTCTAATACAAAGAAAACCGTTATTAGGTTCTTTGTGTAACAACATTGAAAAATAAGGAAACGAAGGACACATACTGTATGTAAAATGTTCAAAACTGTTATTTTATTCCAAAAGCTATTTTCCAAATTCTGGTTACGTCGTACATGGAGCGGATATCTCTGCATATAAAACGTTACTTAATCGTATCGAGTCGCTTTGTTGAAACCTGAAACGATAACAATGCTTTTGTCGAAGATTTTTCAACCTATACGACACAAGGTTCAACAATACCAGTAACTTTCATTGTTAATCCAATTAAAACACATTTATCACAAGATCATGTATTTCTTCCAGAGTTCAGAAATAAATTTCCAAAAGAAGAGTAACCTATATTTTTTTTTAGTACTGTCTGATATCTCTACAAGTACATATAGCCGGGCCAGTTACTATAAAAAACCTAATAAAAATTGAATGAACATCAACATTTCAGTGCAACACGGCAGACGAGCCGTCATGCGTGACTGCTTATTTGCTCTTGAACCTATTCCTGCCCGTTCCTGCCACGTATCTTGTACCAGTGGTCCCTGTAGCCCTTCACTGCCTTTGTCAGTGAACGCCGGTGGGAACGTTACGCTTGTCAGTATATCTGATCCGAATAAAATACAGGATGAGAATTCTGATGAGCCGAATGATACTCGCGCCACCGTTCGCCGAGATAGCATCTACCCATGAGGATTTCGAGATCCTTTGCGCCAACCCGATGAGATATGCATCTCACTTCGACCTCAGTTCAAATCCTACTCTTCTCTCTCTCTCTCTCTCTCTTTAACACCAGTATGGCGGCAGTAAAGAATTTATAATATGTTCAAATGCCAGAATGAATCATGAAGTAAAGCATATCGTAGAATCAGAAGGGATGTATATGTAATAACAATAATAACACTGCGCAAATAAAACATAGAATAATATAAAAGAAATTCCATGTATTATTATTTTTATTTCAACTAGTGAATAATATATTGGTTCATTTCCGTGCAAAAATAATTTCACCAACGTGAACAACGAAAGATAAAGGCCATTAGAACGGTGGAAATTAAGTTTTTGATTGCTATAATTAAACGGGGTTTATGTGTATAATACACACGACGCGCCCACAACTTGCTCATTTAATAGAGGAAATGTGTCGCAATATTGTTTCCTTCTTATCATTTAACACCAGTGTCCGACTCGCTAAATCCTGTCCTCCAGCTTCATATTAAGAAAATGTAATCGTTATAAAAGGCAAAAGTATAAAACCTTGTTTTGTTAATGCGCCAAATCAATATATAATCCGTCAATCCATTATATTTTTTTTTAGAGAAGATAATTTGATTAATATTTCCGATATTTAAGACTTTGTCCATAATATGTTTACGGCACTAAAACAATCGTGACCCAATTTTCACGCCTGTTTCATATTTCCATTAAAGTGATAATCCTATTATCGTATCTGGCCGATATGGAACAGAATTTCTAAAGTTCTTAATGCTGAGCTTGTACTCGCGCGCATGTCGAAAGTTGCCACGAGATAGCAGTGCGATCCGTCGAGCGTCATTCACGTCACGTACGAGGCATCGGTCCGTGACGGAACGTGTATAGTTTAAACCACAACACCGACACTCGAATTCGCTAAATTGCGTACATTTTGTTTTAATTCACGTATGATGTGTGCACGAGAAGGAGGTTATATACCATCTATAGATGAACCATTGTGTTTTAACCTGATTTACAGTGTTAAATTGTTGCAAAAGTTCCAGGGGAAACGTCTTAAGCAAGATATTTATAACCTGAAGTAACGTAATCTTGCAAAATTCCATGCGATCGCGCACTAGTTTATTATGAGATTAAACAGAGCGGATTAAACAAATAGATAACGGAAAGTGGAACTGTGAAATGTTATGTTGAGTTACGACTGCCAAGTTGAACATGTAAATCGGCATCAAGTAAAAGTTCTGATAATACAAGACTTTAATGTTTCGTTCTAATTATTAGCATCTAGACATTTCTACATACTTACTACAGTAATCGTATACGTTTGAAATAGGTACTATTTCTCTGAATAGTTTGCGAATTATCAGAAATTGATACTCGAATCACGATGTGTTTATAACTCATGATAAGTCAATTAACTTGCTAGCCGATAATGAACAATTATAATTTTATGGACATAAATTCTAGTTAAATTGATTGTAAATTTTGACATTCATATTTATAGCGGCTACTAAACCAAAATGTAAGCTGATTTTTAATTGTCGAAGTAATTGAAATTTATTGTTGAGGTTTTTAATTAAAATCTAACTATAAATTGGCTAGAGTAGTTCTTGTAAATACTGACCGAAACAAAAACCAAAATATTAACAGGAAAAATTGCATGAAAATCCATTAAGGGCAACAATCCACTTAAGAGTTTCATAATTCCACGATGACTACAGGATAAGCCCAGCGGTGTAATAAAGCTATTTCATCGCAAATAAAATTAAAATTCCACGCAGTGTTCCCAACAAGAAAATAATTATCACCACATAAATTCAAAGCAATCTCCTCTGCAGGCGAGACGCAGCATATCTGGTTGTTATATAGCCAGTAGATAACAAGGATAATTCACTATATAGCACCGGAGTATATATATACATGTATACACACACACACATAATCTAATTGCTTATATTATAGGCAATGCTGATTTGCAGAACAATGTTATTGTACCGTGCATGGAAATTGCTTTCGAAGTTAGTACAAATCTCAATTATTACTGTTTCCCGTTGAACCGTATAGTTCATACGTGCGTGGAATGAAAGGCCTCTCCATTGGATCCTCCTGGGTTTTAGTACATTTCGGCATCGGAACAATATTAAAACGAAATGGAATTTTCGAAAGGTTTACCCAATTAGACATTTAATTTTGTAAAACAGTTCGAAATACTCAAGTATCCCTGTTCCGTGAGGAGTTACAGAAGTCTTTTATAAAAACCGGATGTTCAATTTTATCATCGTATAAATCACATTTATATATGAAGCCTAACATTTACAACTTTACAAGTTTGTCGTGACCAGTGTGTAAGCTGCCATTAATATTGATTAAATTAAGCTCCAAGAAATTGACAAACGTTTAATTTATTCTGGTTATATATCTAGATTACTTGCCGTTAATTCCTGCAAAGCTGTAGGTAGTCACCGCGGTCCGTGTCCTGAGAATTTCCAGACGATTGCACAGCTTCCACGTTTGACCAACCAATCTCCGTGTGTACGCGTTCCCGTTTATTGATGCCTGAAATTAAGTCTCCTAGTCCTCGCACGTATCTGCTGTATCGCCTCAATAAGCACACTCACAATTGGACATATAAACTAATTCGCCTGAATCCATATATCCATACATATACGATGAATGTATCAATCAGGATCTATTTTAACACTATCATATTTAAAAATAGCTCTACTGTAATTAATTAGAAGTAAAGTAAATGTATTCGAATGAACAAGACGAATGGAAGTAGACGGAAAGAAATGGAAATGAATTGAGTTAGCGGTGGGGTTAGGCGGCGGTGACATTGAGTCGACACGAAATAATGAACACTGACACAATAACGTCGATGGTATATTTGCCTGTATACGTCCGTCGTTGACAATGACAATGCATGCAGCTGATAGTGTCGGCGAGTGTGGATCGTTGTGTCACACATCAAGAGATAAAATCACGGAGCCTCTCGCAAAACCATTTGTTTCAGACGCGCTAGAATAAAAAACCCCGGCTCGCGCAAAAACAGCTGAAGTTTATACAAAACATGGAACACCATGAACAAGCAATTTAATTACAATTAATGTACAAGCTTTCACGTTTTTGATATGAAAATAATAATAGAGTCTGGGCTTTTGCGTGTACCATCTAAATTTATTAGGCAAAAACCGAATGACGGCTCCGGTGTTTGTGATGTTTTGTGTTCCGTAATGATTTTATGTAGTGTAATTAGAAAACCATTAATTTTCAATACGCCGTTCATTTCAATATAATGTCACGTTCGTTATATATTTTTTATGGTGAACATGTATTTTTAACTACTAAATCATTAACGTACAACTATTACAAGAAATTTCACGTAACATATACGTATATTTTAGCTATTCGAGTGTATTTCTTAATAATATGTAAATATGTCGACATGATTTATATCTTCCAATGAACAATTTGATATACAAACAGTGTATATACAGAAAAATACAGCTGCAAGGGAAGTCAAGGGATAAGTGAAGACAAGATAAGAAACATGCATAGAGAATTTGAAATGTGAGATAAGAAACGCAAACATATGCATGACAAGAAATATGATGTAAATAAGACGAGAGAAGTATGTTGAAGATGGTGTGTTGCATGAGAAATCTCGATTTATTACTCATTTTTTTACTTTCGAAAGAATTTGAAGTATATGGATTCATCGACATGAAATCCGACTCTGCACTTCACTTCGTATCGCCAATGAGCAGTCATTGTTGCACTTAGCAGAATTTGATGCACTTTATAAGTGTGTGGGTGTGTGTGTATCTTGTTTAAAACACACAAATCACTGTCAAACTGATGGTGGCTGGCTCGCTTGCTGAAAGTTTTTCTCCTCTGAACCGCAAGCAGTTTGAAACTATTTGATATCACCTAGTAAATTCCGTTTTGCTCAGCGTCACGTCAGAGTAACTCCTGGGCTCATTAACTACTTAACCACTCAGCACTCTGTTAGTCTCTCCCGAGGTGCCCGTGCCTACCGGATAAACTTCCTGTTTTCTTCCTTTGCGCTGACATCCAGAATTTATGCGCCAAGTTTGCTCCTTACGTCCGTTCCATCCGCTATCTTGCGCTAACGCCACACGTATCTGCTTGTACGTTATAACAGCCCAAAGCTAAGTTGGATTAGACATAACATCTAGCCAATTTGAACCTGCATTTTTTTTTTAGCAAATTATAAAGTTAAAAACCTTAGAAAGAAGTAGATTTTCTGTGCGGATAAAAAAATGTATAACTTCTAAAAAATCTGCGATATGTACGGTACCCATAACTAAACCTGTCTTCTTCTACACCTCTCTTAAATTTTAACAGACATTTTCGCGACGAATAAAATGTAGGTCACAAACATTCAAACCGACACCTAACTTTTTATCACCGAACAAAAAGTCTTCACAGCGGTAAGTAAAAGGTCGCACTAGCACACACATACACAAAGAGCGAGAGAGAGAGAATTAGAGGAAGGGACACATAGCATGCACGCAAACGCGCGCGCGGACACAAAAAGTCTTTCGATTCAAAGAAACTGAACAGTGAGGTCGAAGTGTTTTCAAAGCTTCTCGATTATTTGACCAGACATGGACAGCAGAACAATACGTTCGCTCACACGTCTGATGGGAATTGGACTGCCGTCGTCCAAGCCTCCTCTACGAAGATGAATTGTTCGATATTTTCCATAGAAATAGTCTGACACAACCAGTGACGGGAATTTTATGTGAACATCCCATATACACACAATGTTTCAGGTAAACTAAATTCTTTACCAGTTGCAGTCGTGCAAATGTAAACGTTCTACGCAAAAATATACGAAACTTTGTTAAGAAATACCCGTTAAATTCGTGACAGCATGCTGGAATATTATTTTAGAAAAATGAGATTTTTCTATTACCAATATTACGGTACTACCTATAAAAAGTGTTTGCCTGCGATCTAATTTACATAAAAAATTCTTATAAAATTTCGTATACCTACATTACTCTGGGGTTACCTCATTACCAACTACAAAGGTAATTTAATTATCTGCCTCACGCGTGGTAGGCCCTTTCAGCCACAGAGAATTATGTAGGGACGATGTCGGGGACTCTCCGTTATTGAAACTGGAGCTTGTAATATATGTACTTGAAAGAATAACTATTTAATATGTCCCTTTGTGGTTGGATCTGAATGCCTTTGTGCTCAAGTTTCTGTTGTTGTACAGTCAAATTACTTCCACCTAGGTCCTCATTCATAAATTATAGAGCATAATTCACGTTATGACTTTTGTATTAATATTAAACCGTTTATACAATTTAGACGTCTTGCAAAGCTTTAGTAGTCAAGCTACGAAATAAAAAAAAAAACAGACTATTTTTAGTTATCTTCCGACAATACCCTGAAACACAACGCAAATATGCATACATACATTTATTCATGCACCGCAACAATTCGATTGCTCTCCCACAATATACGTGGTTGGATTAAAGGCGAACCGAACCAGAGTTATTAATGCCGTCGAAAATTCGATATTTCCAACCGCCAATGTATGTTAACCGAGTGATCGCGGCGCTCGCACGGACAATTACCAAAGTATGAGGGTAACCGGGATGGCCTTTGTGAGGCAAATTTCCGGTAATAACTCAAATGACCGTCGGCGGTCCGAAGAATGTGAATTAACGTGACTATATGCAGCATGCAATGGAATTCGCCAGCCGTCCAAAAGCTTGTACGGTAGCCAGTCTATGTCATGGCAGTTTCCCTCAAGGCTTCTCTGTCTCTCTCACTCGTAGTAGGTGAGATAAAGTGTGGTATACACTATCGCATAGAGTATAAAGCCTTTATACGCGCACTAGGTACAAAAGTGTTATGCACTGAAATTATCTAGGGATCTTTGGTATTCATTGCAAATAATAAACTAAACAGAATTTGAGCAATGACTGGAGGTCATATTCAGTGGAATTTCAATATTCCATTTACAATCATTCTGTGTACGATCTATTATTTTGTAATTTTGTGTTCGTTTTCTCTCGATCAGGCTTAACGTAAATCCACGGTTTTCATTGATATATTTATGTAAAACATTAACCACATTTTAGCGTTATTGATTTATGTATATGTTACAAATCTCACCACATACAATTTTACAATCTGTTCAAGTTAAAGTTTTTTTGAAATTTCGTTCGGTGAATCTAAGGTAGTAAAGCGTTCGAAAATTGTTGAACCAAAAGTTCAAATAATCGTAAAGCGAAACGTACTTTTGGGTGTAGCAGTTGTGCAGACCTAGTAACTTTTCCCGTAGCTACTACGAGAATGAGCGGCTAAATTCATCTCATGTGTATAGACGAGTAGTTCAGCTTGGCCTGGCTTGCTCCGTCAACACCCGTACGGGCTCGTATATATCGAGTTACCCTCTCAATAACCTGCTGAAACAAAAACCTCTAAAGGGGTTGATGCAAGTACTCTGTTCGGGATGGGTAAGAAAAGGGGGATTGCTTATCGATTTGGTAGTGTTCCCCGCATACAAATACAGTGCCGAAATAAGCCACATTGATCTAAACTGAACCAAACTGATCTGACCAAAGTTGGCTAGTATATTTTTTTGTAATTGTCACGTTTCTTCTTGTGATATGGAAACTATTCAGATCAGATTCTTTTCTGAACTGTCGAACTTGAAATGTTTTTTTCTCCATTAAAGAGAAACACAGTGAAGGGAACTGACTAATCTGTGTAGTAGTGAGTGAACTGGATACTTACGGATCACTCGGTCACGTCCCCATACAGTAGCCCTAGTTTGCGAAAGCAGTTTCGTAAGATTTCGAACGCAATACGGGACCCCTATAAAACTTACGTGTAAAGTTTGGCAGTCAGCGTTTTAGTTTAGAGCCGAACAGGACGACGAGAAAGTAGAGCAGGACTCCAAGACAGGACGAGGACAGAAGCAATAGTAAGGAGTTTCTATGTTGGTATCAGTTATTCAGCAGGCACACGAAGCAAATAGGGATTTTAGTGTTATCACGTTGGAAGTGGATTACGGCGCCCGTTTGGAGATTTGAATCTAAATTATTAACACGCGAGTTTACTGAATAATAATATGGTACGCATTCCATCGGATTGAAAAGGACGCGACTATACAGGATACAAGCGAGCGGAACTGAATCTGCATGCATGACATACAATATAATACAAACTCCAATGAGATTTCCACGAATTAGTTAAGAGGAGGCTATAGTTAATTCTGGTTTCCCATACCTACAGATGAAAATTTCATTATGTTAATATTAGAATGTAACACAGAATTATCACATTTATTTATTCATATTCGACATTCTATGTGTACTCGTTTATGTAAATGGTTTCTAACGAATGATCTGTCAATTTTTGAATAGCTTTGAAATTTCCCTATCTTGGAATGTGATACGATTATCACCAATATCGTTTTGCCCGTGTACTAGTAGCACTTTCAAGTTGTAATATCTACTACTAGACCAGCGTATTCGTCGTGTTGCACGGTACATTTTCGTGTTGGCAACACACATTTCTATCTCTGCTCTGAGATACAATGTCTTCAAAACACGTAGCCCGTGAATGGTGGCAAGCACTTGCATGTGCAACGTGCGATATCTTCAGTTCCATTGTCCCAAGGTATTGCGCCGGCAGACACAGTAATGTAAGAAATAAATTGGCGCGCAAAATTGGGTCATCTGCTGCCATGGTTACTAATTCTTTATCTTCGTGCAAAGGAAAAGACGTAACCTTGAGCTGCTGACTTCACAGTGGAGAAGGTATTACCCGTGATATAGAGCTAATCCAAAGATGAAGATAAAAGAAAGATGTTATAGAAAGCGAACTGATTTAAGTTCCCGTGGAACACTTTGCGAATTGAAAGTGATAAATCCATTAAATGTATCCAGCGGAAATAATACGTTTTGAAAACATAACCTAGATTGCCCTAAGAGCCAATGAACAATTCTAAATGTTTAAGGCCAACGAGAGCAAATGTTCCACTCTTATATTAAATCAAGTCAAAAAGAATTACTCGTAACTATAAATAATTCTACATTCATCATTAACCTTATTACCATTTTGATGGGATGTATATGATGAGAACGTTATTTCTATTTGATCGATACTAATTTAATCCATGTATGAATGATAATATCTGCATCTGTGCACGCCGTAATCCATCGTGTATAGGTATATGTTCGTCATCATATGACGAAGTAAATCAGGAATTTTAGTTTCGCTGGTTTGCGTATCGAAATGGCATTCATGTGTGCCCGGTACAAAGCAGAATTTAATGAATAACACTAAACCAGTGCACTTGCCCATATCTGATGAATGGCTGGAATAATTGATTTGAAACGTCCTGTTGAACCGGGCTGCATGGATCAGGAACAAGGGATTTGCGAGGCGCACGTTTTGATGATACTAAATTATTGGACAGTTATGACGTTACAAATCTTTTATGCGTTGTCCATCGCCCGAACGGTCGGCTACGTTTTGAGCGATAAAATAATGTTGCGTCAGTATTATTGTTGAACCGTCTCATCGATTGCATGCGCGCAGTGCATATAATTCTTTTCGTCGTTTTGGATTCTATTTAGAGCTTTCAAAACGGACCCAGAAATGCATACTTTTTGGACATTATGTTATCTGGCCACAAGTGCAGTAAATTTGGTGCATATGTGCTCCGGCACACATGAAATTTGTTGGTGCAACTAGTTGCATTTGACCTCATGTTATGTAGCCCAGGGATGTTATATAATATTACATAAAGCCCGGCAAATGTACCTATAATTTGCATCGTACGCCCTGTGATTTCCAACATGGCCCGAGCAAAACAAACACCGACAATTGCCAACAAGCCAATTAGATCAGAAACAAAACAGTCTGTCGACCTGGTTAGAATGTGACATTATGATTTATACCCGTGTGCTCTGTCAAACGATATACGTTCAGTCTAAACGCTGTCGCAAAATATACGTTCAAATCTAGCTTTTGAAATAAAAATTTACGAATGAAATTGAGTTAATTGGATTGTATTATTTGTTTCACTGATTGAGAAATAGAACATTGATATAACAAAAAATGTAATTTTCCGACTGTACAACAGAAACATAACTGGAATGTTTATTGCAAAAATAGTTTTGTATCATATGATTGACACAGCGTAATCTATTGTCAAAATTATTATTTATTTTTCAATTAATACAATTGTCAGACTATATTTACATACGCCATTTACAATTAAAATAAATGGAAACAAAATCAAAATTAAATTGCACTGTTGCACTACGTAGCATTGTATTTGCACATAAACATGTATACCAATGAGCATAAACATGCAAATTTGTATTTGAATTTTTGTTTTTTAAAACAACGCTGGACATGTTTATTATGAAATGTAACTCAATTTATTCCCGGCATTTCATATTTAGTATGCATATATTATTGTTATATTACAAATACATCAACAGTTATAAAGTATAAAGTATAAATGTCAAAACATATCGTTTTTATGCTTGCAAAGGTTCGTTCCGGAAATTCATGAATATTCTCTTTAATGGAAAAATTTTAATTACGGCCTTTTGATTTTTGAATTTCAGCTTCAATTTAACACGTGTGCACGCGTTTTTTCATCTATTTTGCGTGTTACTTTCTGGTTGATTGGTGGTTGGTTGAAACCGGCGATGGTATTTCACTCTGGTTATATGTGGGGTAGGGAAGTGGCCGAAGTGATGTGTGTGTTGTACTAATTGACAAGCTTGTATCGCACTTTTCAAAGTGAAGTAGCTAATTGCAGTAATGTGCATCGTAATCTGCATACGAAGTATTTAAATTAGCATGTTCAGTTTGACAAGCACACAAGAGTAATGTATTGTTAAATAATGTATGTTGGAATACCATTTTTGAAAACGAAATGGTGGAAAATTATTCTCTATGAACATACGTTTTATGTTCATGTGAATAACATGCACTTATACATATTAGAGTAGGGACATTGTATAACACTAGACACATTTTTCACAAATAGTTCTTCTTTTATTTTGTAAATCCTGAAACTTGCTTTGTAACCTAGTAGCTCTATGAATGATTTCCGAACCGCTGCCAACAAAAAGTTGCATGAAAAGAAAAGTAACGTTCGATTCATGAAGAGACGCGATGTATTTATATTCATCGGCGAAAATTTATCTTCGCCGTCAATTCCTGGACACATGCTCTCTCCTCCATTAGTATGTAAGGGGTGGTGCGGTGAGGGAAGTCTTCACCCAATAACTCCGTCTCCTTTGCTTCGTTTTCCCAGATCTATAACACGACATATCTCAAACATATCGTAACGAAGTTTGAATATATGACGTCCCGATACAAGAACGCCTACGGCACAAAATACACGCGAAATTTTTATTTCACTCATTTTGACAAAAATTCGATATTTTGCACAATCCAGTGCGTATTGGCAATATCAAAGCATACAAATACTCTTTATGCAGTGAAACTAGTTCAATGGATAGAGCCGTTTTCAATTCATCATGAACGAGAATAAATTTGGAACGAACGATTTATTCTGCCTTGATATTTGGAGTGCCTTGGTATTGTACATATTCAATAAAAATAAAACGCAATAGTCAATACATCTAATTAAATCTAAATACACGTCTATATCGACGAAAGTACTCGAAATTTCTTTCTTTCTTTTGTCGTTTTTTCTTCAAGGCAACTTGGACCGCCGCTGCTGCATACGAATATCTAAATTTACTTTTACAAAAAACCCAATTTACCTAATTCACTTATTCCATTACTTCTGCCAGACATCATTGTACGTTTTCCATTCGACTTCTGCCTAAAATAATATAACATCTTTTGTTATGACATTTTCTGTTTTTTCTGAAGTGCCCCAGGGGTCGATATTGTGCTGCTGCAGTGAGAATTGTTTGCTCCAATATACGCACTACCCGGATATTATACAGAACCGGATCTAGACTCTATTGCCATCTTAAAAAAAGAAATCAAATCAAGCATTGCTCAGCGGAAGAATCGATTCTATACAGTTTTTTCTTTAAATCTGCGTAGTAGTGTCTGAAACGGTTATAGTTTATCTTTAGATATTTGCTGATCTGTACAGTAAGGATTTCCTTCTTAGTACGCCTCTGAATTCATACATCCTTCTGCCGTAAAATATCCTATTTCGCCGCGACTCGGCAGTAGAAATCCCTGACAGCGAAACCACGCAAGGAACTTTGTATTGTTTATTGTGATACTTTGTATCTATGTGTGCGAGTGTATCGGTGTATATGTACATTCAAATATCTCAGATGGAACAAATTCTGTATATGTGCTGTTCCCCACAAGACTTGATACCTACAAAGACTGTTTGACTGATGGGAACCAACGAAATCTTTCCAACAAGAAGCTCAACGTGTTTTTAAAACGCGGCAAACTTTGAATATATTTTCGTTCGCAAACGATAGCTTGTAAAAGTGAAATTTTGTTTCGTAATTCCATTATATACACACGTGTAAGTACAGTTTGGTACACATTATCCATTAGATGTTTACATTGTTAGGTTTATCATATATAAGACAAATTTCAAATAAGAAACAAAATGATGCACAATGTTTCTAAACTTGAGTTTGAAATAACAATTCCGTCTTCAACTTCCATATCCAATTATAGGCAAAATTCTTGGATAATATATCTTGTCGTAATGAAAGATTTGAATATATTTAAATATTCGCAATAATCAAGTTGCTCCGCATAGAAACCTAGTACATACATAATTCATTCAAAAGCAACGAAAAAATATCTTTAAAGCTGCAATTCAATAAATCATTTCCTCGGTCATACAATGCACCACCATTCAGGACCACAATGCACACGGAATTACGTCAGCGCGCTCTGCATTTTTCCATCTGTTTTTCTCGTAACCGGATGTGAATTTATTACCACCAACAGCTCCGGATGCCTTCACCTATATATACATACACACACACACACACATAAAAGCACCAATCCTATGGAGTGCTTGTACATACTAACACACACACACACACATACATTTATCATGATTCATACATACTTTAGTACACCTGTCAACGCTTTACTGCATCTATGATTCGAGCTATGAACAGTAGATGCGTCAATTCAGTCACTGCATGTAATTACTAGTCAAAGTATATATTCCTAGTTGAATAGGTTTTTGGAGGGTAGTGTAAGGAACTGATAAGATTCGATATTATAACGTTAGTAAATGTATACTTTCAATGGGAAGTGTATACATTTACCAAGCTTTAAGCTTTTTCAGTAACATATGCATTTAGAATGACTGTGTGTAACTGCTCTTTTTTTTATTTTAACCGCTAATTCTGTAAAACGTCATGCGCTACAGAAATGTGCCAACTAAAATGGCCGATTTTGTTTGTCCATATTAAAAACAAACTTTGTAAAAATTGCCTCACGCCAAATATACTACCAAAATATGGTGTACGCTTGTGTTTTATATGCGAAATATTATACTGCATTATACTTGTATCTAGGTTCATATAATACAGACCTGTGTTTGTGTATTAGGAAGTATATGTGCGTGCGTGTGTGTGTGTTTGTGGTGCGTGATCCAAGAAGAAGGAACGTTCAGTGGGTGCTCATTCGTGCCAGAACCAACGCATTTTATCGAGCCAAGAAGATTTATGATCCTGGCTCCCACAGAAAGCCATAACTGAGCCGTAAACAAACTAACGAAGGAGTCCTAAGGGATTTCGTATCCTCCCACCACCACTACCGCCACCCACAAGCTCCAGACAGACCCTCTACTCACCCTCGTCCAAAGCTTGAATCCTTGTGAATGAGCTTTCTCTCTTATATGGTTTCGCAGGCACTGTCTTTGCATTCCAATTATTGCAATAGAATCTACTTTGCACTTCCGTTCTAACCCTGTCTCCTTCTGTTTTCATATTCCCTTCGTCTTTCACTTGCCCTCACTGTCTTTCTTTCTGTGTCTCTCTCTCTCACGCTATCTGGGTCATCTCGTTAGTATTAATTACCAGGGTAATTAAGTTTTTTGGCTTTTGTTTGCGTATGTTTTGGTTTCATTTTAGAACCGGAATAAAGGTATTCCAGTTGATAATTATACTGTGGAATGTTTGTAAGTATTTATAGGTGTTTTGGTTTAATTAAAATCGTACGATAATGGTTGCGGAAGTTACTATTTTTTAGTTCATTAAATTTATGTTAACGCAAATAATAATACTCCAATTATAATGAAATATCGCGAAAAACCTATGTAATAACAAAGCTAATATATCAATATCAGTAATAATTAAGTTCGGGTATGTTCAACCAATAAAATTGAATTTCTAACTTTGTTTCAACAAGTAAGTACTCGTATCTGATTTTCCAATCATTTGATTGTAGATTCAGACAGTTGGTTGTCAGGTACCGACAGTAAAATGCAATGCAATAAAACTGGAAGTACTAAAAAAACTCCACTGTCATTTGGAACAAGTACTAGTTTCAGTATTCGAACTCATCTTCTAACTTCGCGGCTAAATTTAATTTCACAACCATAAATAACTTTGATGCTTCAAACTTGCACATAACATTATACTTACCAGCAGCAAAAACAAGCGAGAACGATTGAAAAAAATGAATAATTCGGCAGACAGAAACTAGAGGACGTTTGCGAAACAGAATTTATTGCGTTCCTAGCTCCGTTGGAATTACGAAATAAGCTGCGCCAAGTTTGAACGCGCATGCGTGTAACATACACACAGATTCAGTGTTCGCGTAACAAACAATCATAAAGTGAGTTCTGTGTTATAGATGGCGGTCCTTGGGCGGAAATACGTCACGAACCCCAGAGTAGGTACTCCACGTTAATTGTTATTCTTAAGGGAACGCACAAAAGCTCGCCGAGGGTATATTAAGTTTATTTTGTTGCCAGTGTATTGGCCAAACGCGTACCAGTACCGTAATGTAGAAAAATGTTTTTCAATAACAATGTTTTACCGAAAATATACCATGAACAAGGTATCTTGGAATTTTGTTATGTAATCATTTTGTTCAGTTTATATTGCTTACGAAAAAATAAAGCTATGCATTTAAACTAGTAAAATAACACATTTTATGACTAAGTTTTATTTTTACAGTAGATATCACTGTAAATATAACAATTTCATACTGTCCTGTAAAACCAACAAATTCCGCAAGTAAAGCAATGCATCACAAAGAATTGTGTTTTTCATACATTCATACAAAATATATTTTCACCCTGGACGTTTTTCAAAGGCATACGGTTGAAATTTATTTAAATATCGCGAGAAATCATTGCTTCTGCCCTGTGCAGTGCTCCATCGGGTGAGCTTCGGCCGTGATCCCGATGTCTTCCATGTTCTCTCCATTACCTTGCCACCCGAGCATCGTAAATCTGGTGCCGGCACCTACACATCGTGCACGTTGCTTTTTTCCACCCCTGTAGTTCCTTGATGGAAAACCCAGTAGGTCGAATTTCCAGAAGAATCATCACTACGTAGCTATTCGCAATTTTAATTTCCTTTACGGAACTTTTAAAGAAAAATAGAAGGACAAATTAGTGGGACAATAATCATCACAAAGCTAATGTATAACCGAATTGATCAGGTACCAATATTTTAGAAGACAAATTCAAGGGAACATCATATGTTTCACAGTTCTGGGTCATATCGCGCTGGGAATTTGACTTACTGGTAAGTGGGTCTTCTGGAACACTTAGTCCTTGGTAGTATGTCACCGGAGTACCTGGGATGGCATGGATCGCAATTGGCCCAGCCCTATCCGACTCAACGCTTTATTGGGAAACTTCGTTATAAACCCTAGACTAAGTCCTTCCTTAACTTTGCCTGGACATCAATAATTAAGGCACTCTTTGCTGGGATTCCTGCTGCCGTTCCCTCTGTCCAGTAACGCTTTAGTTCAACACTACTAGCCTTCGTTCTGTACCAATATATTGAAGTGCACATTGCCAACTTGAAAGTTGTGTCCATGTGCGTTTTTTATTCACAGAAAGTTTTAGTTTAAAAGTTAGCGACGAAATAAATTCGAGTCCGGTACAAAGAATGGCAGCAATTTGTTCATAATTAATTGGGTTCGCTTTAGTTAAGTTTTATGGCAGAAAAAGTGGACTATACTTTAGAAGGTTTGCCGATTAACCAGAGTAGTAGCCATTTTGTTTTCTTCGTATTATAGCGAAGAAGAAAACAGCCGTTAAAAAGTTATTCACTAGTTTCACTAACTAGGGTATTATATAGTAACATGTACATTCATTATGTAATACATTGCACTTAAAATATGCTTTCTCAGGAATACCAAATTGCAGAAGATTATCAACACTAATTCACTTAGTGTATACTTGCCGGCGGAAATAACAGCATCGCGTTAAATTAGTTTTGGAACCGCATGTTTATTATTAAACCATTTCAACACGGTACGCGTAACAAATTTATTCATCGAACAAAATGAGAGTCAGATTCTGTTTTGGTTTTCGTGTAATTTCAGTAAATTTAACGGTGCATATTAAAGTTGTAATTTCCAGTCCTAAAGGGATTTGTGGCCTCCATATAAGCGCTCGTACGAGCGTCGACAGCCCAATCCTCGTCCCACCTCGTGCCACCAATGTATTGCACCTATACGCGATCGCTGTCTCGGTGCGATCAGAATTAATGGATGTAATTACAAATGAAATTGTTTTTTAAAGCTCGTATATCAGTTGGCGTTGTCATATAATCAATAGCCTTCTCTGTGTGTATTGTAAGCTTTGATTTAAGATGTTTATTAATGTATGTATGTACGTACAATGTAACTTTTCATCATAATGAATCATTTTTCTCCGTAAAATCTTTTAGAATGTGAATGATGTATACCTCTGTCGTCCTACATTTTCAATAATTATCGAATTTTACGTCATCCTAATTAGTGGGTTGTATATACTTGTTATAAATCAACTAATAAATCAGAATAAAAGCCACTAGAGTTTCGACAATTGCCATCTTTTGCGTTTGGTAGCTACTATTTGTGTTTATAATAGTTCATAAACTTTCGTTGTGAACTCAAGCAGCGTAAACTTTCGGCAGAATTATATGTATCAAAATACGTATAAGAAGCTGAAATCAGCTTATAATATTTCATTGTTTACATTCCGCCAGCGTTGATACGTCTCTACGGTACAACGAGCAAGTGTACTTTGTTTCGTAAGATGCTCGTTATAAAATCTGATACTTGTTACACAATGATGTACACAAGGATGGTAGAAGAACTAGGCTGAAGGGAGTGGGTCCCGCATTGCAATACTGAG
The DNA here is from genome assembly GCA_963422195.1 of Carabus problematicus. Lineage (NCBI taxonomy): Eukaryota > Metazoa > Arthropoda > Insecta > Coleoptera > Carabidae > Carabus > Carabus problematicus. The sequence goes on along the minus strand of OY728588.1, from coordinate 757,865 downwards.
ATACACAACATCAGCAATAGTAAGTATAGCAAGCACCGACACTGTGTGCTAATTATTTCGCGTTACTACACTCTAAACTCCAACCATCAAAGTTCAGTGGGGCTTTTGACAATGGGCTGTAGGAACACGAGTATTTGTCTTTGACATTGAACGTGCGATCAGCGTCAGGAATCTTCGCTCATTATAGTTGGAATTACGTCACATCACTTCCTCTATCGCTCGCCATCAAACCCTTCCTCCCATGATGCGTCTACGCCCCTGATTGAATTCCCCCAACGCTTCGCATCTTTCGTCTGTGGGCAAATGCCTTTTGATTTCACCAAATTGCGCACGGATGCTGCTGGCTTCCTGGCCTTGTGTGTCCTTGTCTCTTCACCTAACCCAACCTTCACCAGCTCCGTTGCCTCGTCACTGTCGCAGACGCTCACCGAAATCCGATTTCTAAGGATTTCGTTTTGAAAATTATTTCCGTCGTACTTAAACGTAATTAGAACAAAATGGATTATGAGTTTAATTGCGGTACCCGGGTTTATTATTGCTCCTCACTTCATTTGACGTTCTTATAATAACACAAAAGAGATTTTTAAACTAATTGAAAGAGTGATTTTCTTCGTACACAAAGTGTTCTTATTCTTGTACGCTACCTATTATGTGATAGATAAAGTAAATTTTATCTATTTGATTAATTATACATTATTTACAGACTGTGCGAACCAAGCATATAGTTTTTGCTCCGTTTTCTAAGAGTTTATTAATATCTAAAAACTACATTACTTATACAACTTAATTAATTATAAACAAACTTCGGGGTGTATTTATTTTTAACAGCAAACTAAATTAAACTTTAGTTGTGTAAATTTCCGAGATTATCACAGCAGCGTATTAAAAATTCGAAATCAAAGTTGAGAGGCGAGGTGTCGCATGGATATGGAGTCCGTCGTGTCTCATCACAAGATGTCGACGTGCAAAGTTTAATTAGAAGCCGTACATCAGAGGAGAGTTGTGTAAGTGAGATGGAGGACTGTTTGTGAGGAGTGACGGAACATGGTTAAGACTTGTCTCACGTACACAAGGAGCCTGGTTCTTTCGTACGAGTTGTTGCTAGGTGTCGTTCTTAATCACCAGCGACTGTCATTGTTACTTCTGACAGTTAGTGACATATAAAAGACACCAACTTTCCGTTGGTTACACTGCGCGACACTAGTTTATTTCAGTCTTCATCCTAATCAACTCCAGGCGATATTATATTTCATACTGTATACAGGGTGTTAAAATAAAAGGGTAAAATAATTTCAAGGTATATACATTTCGATGTACTGATTCACAATCAAAAAGAATTTTTGAAGAACATTTGTAGTGCCGCTGGTAATAAACAAACGAATACGGGTATTCAATATAAATTTTTTACCACGTAACTGATGTTGAATAACAAATGAATTAATTTCATTCTGACGTTTTGTAATAATGCGCTGTCACCAGTGGCACTAGAAATGTGCTCTTCTAGTAGCACGTCCGTAATTTTGCGAATTTTGAAAAAATTCTTTTTGATTGTGAATCAGCACATCGAAATGTATATACCTTGAAATTATTTTACCCTTTTATTTTAACAGCCTGTATATTTCAAGAATTTTTGTACGGTACGATGTCTGTAGCATCTTCCGATTTAAAAAAATTTGCGCAGAAATCCCGGACAGACCCCCTGTGTCAGGAAATGACTATTACAACATATGTCCGTATGTATGTCAGTCGTCCGCTCGCTCGTACGAGATTTTTTGTTCCACTCAGATCTCCTAAACTATCTAACCGATTTTTATGAAATTTTTTCTGCAGATACGTGTTACAGTCTAGATGTGCAAAGTACTTTTTATTTTCTCCTTTATTTTCTACTCAATTGTATTCAAAATTGCAAGAACAATATTTTTCCATATTTTTTATTTTCAAAAATTATGTAAGGCCAAAGAAGATCAATGCATTTATAGTCGGCTTCGTCTACCTTGCTTTTGTCAAGAGAAGAAAATGTATTCACACTTGTTTTAAATTTGTTGTTTTATTTGCGACCTAGGCACCTATGTAGGACCTTAAAAGCGTATTTAGATAAATAATAATTTGTGTGATATTCAGACTTGGACATACGTCGATGAGCTGCTGGCATGGATGTCTGTCTCCATTCCTAGTTTATATTTATGTACATATTTTTTTATGAAATTATTCACCATTTTCATTTCATTTTGCTAAGATATCAGTGTGATTTCTCTCACGTTACTGCGTAGTGTCTGCCGCTGAAGTCGGTGTTTTGAAACATTGTGTGTTGTTGATGTAGTATCATATAAAATGTACCCTCATCGATTCTCATTTATTCTACATAAATGTAGTTAAATGAAGACAAATAACTATACAGCAGCAGGTCAGTGGCCTGCACAATTTTTCATACTACATTGTGTCTATTAGAAGTGCACCCGTGGATTTTCGTCGGCTGGTTTCATAGACGGTAATTAATGTGCTTCTTGTCCTTGGACTAGATATTCGCCACCACCTGGCCACTTGCGCTGTGAATTATGCGTTATTGATCAGGGGAGGCCTGAACGGACTCCGAAGTGAATCTACACGGAATTTAATGGTCTGTCCGGGTAATTCCGGGAATGTCGTAAAGTGTCCCCTTGGTCCGTTGACATCTTCCGGCCGGTATAGGACACTAGCGGTCATCCTGTAAGAAATACGAAAGGACCTGAAGTCGTGAATGGATCATATAATATCATAGAGCCTCTTTTTATGTTGTAATAGGCCGTTTCACGTATTATAGAGGAATGGGGAATCACCTAAGCTTGTAGTCCGAAAGTAATGCGTCCAATTACTATAGAGCAGGTCAAGCAAATCTGAGCCATCTGACTTCTTAGATTCTATTATTGTTTTCATGAAATATCGAATATTAATTCATAATTAGACAAGTGCCTATTATCAGGTATGCATCTTGAAACTAGGATACTCACAGCGACATTGAAGTGGACGTTCTACGAACGAAAGCGTTTGCAAATAATTAGAAATAAATCCTTAATCAGCGCAAAAACTCAGCATTGTTCGGCAATAATTCGATTAGCGGAACCTGTAGTGTACAGTTCGTTTACGCTGCTGCTATATTAATCCAATCCCAATACTTTGTTCGTACATTAATCCGATCAGTCTAGTTAGTTAGACGGTGCCAGGTGCGGTTCATAATGCACGGCGGAGCATCACATTATGAGCGTAACCGTATTGTGGTGTGACACCCCTGCGGCAAAGGGATTAGAATGTTTCGTACCATCGATTTTCTAGGGCTGGAAAGTCACAGTCTAACGATACGCTTGTGGTGCAGGAGCGATGCCCATAAGTTACGCTTCATATGACACTGAAGTCAGTGTCGCATCTAGAAGGATTTACTTTCGGTATTAGTCATTAAAATATTCGAAAATGTTCAGTGACATTTGGTGTAATTAAATAAGAAGAAAACTGTTTATGAGCTAGGTTAGCTTCCCTGAAATAATATGAAATAACCATGCCATTTAGAACAATGTACCAAGTTACACAAAGTAACAAGCAAATTCTGCCAGTGTATAATGCAGTAACTTCTAATGAGCTAGTCGTAAAAACACAGCAGAACATTCACAAAGTCCTGCATAACAGCATAATAGTTGGTAAAATATATCTACTAAATTTATGTCACATAAACGCAAATACTATAACTGTCTTTCGCTACTGTTGAAATCAAACACGACCTGGTAACTGAGCAAGGACGTGTGTTCGACATTGTCGCGGTCACGGGTCACCCCGGGGTGCACCAGGGTATATCGATGGGGGTGGGAGGATAGAATGTTAGTAAGGGTCGCCTTGTGCAGAGAATTACACGCTACAGTACGTCCGTCGCTCACAGCCGCGTCGTCTGCCCGCGGGACACGACACCCACGCCACATCCGACAACCAATCGATCTTATTAACTGTTCCTGCTTCATTACGTGTGTGTTTTCCTGCATCGCCAATACCCCCCCCCCCTTATCAATATTTTTTTTCTGATAGTTCCATACGGCAGGTGGACCACATACACCAATATCGCATTAGCACGAATGTCAAAACGTATTAACATCTTATTGCGCAAATGTCAAGATGTAAGAAACGTATTACACAAATATTTGTAAATATTTAACCTTCATAATGCGTACCTAACAATCTTTAATGGAATAAACTTCTTAACTTTTAATCGCAACAATCTTTTAACGAAAGTTAATGAATCGTAGCGCACTGTAATGCATAATGGAGCACCTACGAAAACATAATATTTACAAGACTACTTCACAAGTAATAACAACAAGGTAAAATACCTTGCTGAGTTTAATTATCTGAAAACTACTCTCATACAACTTTAAAATGAAAAAGATACAAGATATTTTCTTGGATTCCTGATTTCTCTATACGGTTTTAATCAAAATTAATTACATGCTTCTCTGTTCTCTCTCTTCTGCATATTTACAAAAGTAAAACATTCTCAAAATTCGCACGTACTCTGAACTCACCGTGTTTGCCGACTGTTGCTACTTCGCTCGGCTGAAAGGAACTGACTGGGATATATTTTTAATAATGTCAACATTCACGCGCCCGTGTTCCGTGGTGAGACGTGCTGGAATGCACATGTCGCACTGATCTTCACAGCTTCGCACTTTGCAAAGTGACAACTAACGGTGGAACTCTACGAAACAAACATGGAAACATACACATGCACACACATGTCGGGTGGCGTATGGTGCATTATGTTGTATGTACGTGTTTTGTAAATAACATTGTAGGTTCTCCTTTACATAATAAAAACTTCAACTTGCCAACGTGAATACCGACCAGCGCGGTGCTCCATTTGCTTGCAGTGTTTGATAAATGTTGCATACCGGCCAGAGTATCCTTTTGGGAACAGTTGTAGTACAGCAGAGGTTGTCCATCATCTCTTAGCTAGGTATTTGAAAAGAAAGCGAAATATTTTCAAATACTAGTTAAAACCAGTAGTTTCGTTCATAATTCATCTGACTAGTCATTAATGGCCACGTCCGATTTCTTTCTAAACTACAATCAGATCACCATTGACCGGTGACTACTAGCTCATCAATATGTGCGAAAGGACCGAGTTGTTCGGAACGGACGGTAACCCTTGACAGGTCACGGCAACCACCATTATTAGGTTTTCCCTTTACTTAAGTGGTACGTGATGTCCATGTTGGACGCGTCTCTGAAAGTTCGCATACACCCACTCACACATACATACATACACGCCAAGAGAACGCGGTCCTATGCACCAGGCTAAACCGCAACTGTGCGGTTAGCCCGCACATAGACACACATACGGTGCAAACTCTCCGGCGTCCACATACACAGAGATTTTCTAAAAGAGTACACCAGTCCACACTGCTTCTTGACCACATTAAACAATGCGCTGATGCGTTACTCAAATGGTTTTGTGACAACACAAGCATTGCGCACAGTTCGACACAAGTTGATAAAACTTTCATGTACATTACTAAGCAAGAGTTTATCTTTTACTAATACCAGTACCTCTCGTTTCTGTGTATTGTAAAATCATTAATTTCTGAAACCAAAAACTTGAAATAATCAAAGATAATCTTGCAAACATAATTCTAATTATCAACTAAGTCCTCTCCTGATGATATAATTAAGGAGAAATTAATTTTAAAACCTAATTAATTCTTATTGAAACCACAGCAGCATTAGCAGCAGGAATCACGGCACAGCAGGTCTGTGGGTTGGATGCGTGTATGTATGTGTGTGTGTGTGTCTTTATATAGGCAAGGGAGTAGGCACGTGTGCCAGCGAGCAAATGTAATGCAATTTACCACAACAGAGAGTAGAACGAATGATGAGGCTCTTTATGCTTATAACTCCACGGGTACAATGTCATCATGTCTACGTATGGTCGGTGCTAATTGCGCTTCCCTATTACAGGTGCTGTTGTTCCCAGAGGAAGGCTGGGCCCGAAGCGCCTCTTCCTCCTATTGGACCCTCACTCCATTCTGGTGGAGCCGGAGCAGGTGCAAAGTTGTCGAGGTGGCCGGAACTAGAAGGTAAACTTTATTTCTTTACTAACTTTACCACGTTACAGTTATCGCGTATTGTGGCCGAGAAATGGGCGCACATTTACGAATCGGCAACGGTGGCCGTTACCATGGAATTAATGTGATTCCACAATGATAATTTCCCCACTTGAACATTTGTTCAACGATATTAGTATTGGAATGGAAATGGTTTCGTTTGCGGTATTGGAATGTATTTGCGCAAATATTAGCGCATTTCATACACGAAATAAATACACAGTATTGCTTTGGAGATAACTATTTCGATAAACCGCAGCCTCTATCAACTATTATTTATGAGATAAAAGCTCATCAAAATTTAGCGGATCTTAAAGTCGAGAAATCTCACCTCCGGGAGAAAGTCCGTAGATATTTAGAAGTCTCCAGTGTCCTCTCAGGTCTTTTGGCCTTTAGAAATATATGAGATCCGCCCAGTACTTCACATAAACTGTAGGAACAACTTTGGGGCCAATTCAGTGATGCTATCGATAACAAAAAATATGACAAAAACTTCGAGTACTATTTTCTAAGAACGCAGTTCTAGCTTGAAAAGTTTTTGGCATTTATTTTATAGGTTATAATTTAACCAACTTGTAATGGACTCTTCGTTGTCAGACAACATATAACCTAGCACCCAGAACCGTTTTCAGTTATTGTTACTTGTAGCGGAAAACAGTTTTAAATAATAAATAATATAGGTAATGTATTAGCATAACAAAATATTGGTGTTACAATTGCGTTGTGCAAACTTATCCTTAGGCTACGGTTTCATTGTAAAATTACGAACTGTATATAAACAAAGTCCTTTTCATACAATGTTTATTTAGCGTTCCACAAGATTGAATATGTTCTCAAAATAAGTAACACATATTCGTGACTATCCTGCATCTACTACGATATTCTTCTATGCAGTCGTCGTTTACTCCGCACGATCATACAAATTTCATCGTGCATTTCTTTAGTTCAGTCCTGGCAAGGAAAATAACTGGCCAACTTTAGTGTGAGAGAGAGATATCTCATAATATATTACACGGTTGTTTGTGCTTGGTGCTTGCATAAACGAAACAAGAAGTTTCATAAATCTGACATGATTAAAATCCAGGAGTTACGGACAACTGACGGAGCAGAGGTTTCACTCATAAGTGCGTGCTATCAGAACGCTAATGAATGGGCCCTTCCACTCTAGTTTCGTCTCTCTCGCACACACAGCACAGGAATGAGCAATTAACTGCAGATGTGGTCGACGCTTTATGCATTACACCTCGGGCCTCTGACTTTGCGTACTGCTGCTGCTGTTCACCTGAACGCTAATTAACTACTCGTACAATACTTCAAGTGCCTGTACCTATGAATTATTGCCGGTAATTATTCGCCATTACTATACCTTGTTCCAGTATTAAATTTGATGTAAATAGGCATTTAACTTATGACCCGGTATTTAGAAAAAATTAGGAGTATAATTTTCAGTTGTATACAAGACCTAGTTAGATATCATATTCCTACGAAAATCTTACACGCAAAACTCATACTTACAGTAAAGCAAATGCGACTGTCTCAAATTGTCCGTTAAATAGTCATTTAAACTTTTTTCTTTCGTTGACGTTTTGTAAATCTGTATTTGATTCCAGCCTGCCCAAGTAAAACAAATTTGGATAAAGTTAGATTAAATTCTTATTTACTCGTGACAAGCGCAGAATAGCAAGTGAATGATGGACCAGGGTTGACGGGAGTGCACATTTACATTACGGTTGGTCAGGAATGACACTGCGTATTGCCCTTTATTTGACAGTATTCTGCTATTTACTTTGCGACAAATTTCATGAAAAAATGCATGATTCAAATGACAGACAGGCCTGGTGGAAACAGGCTAGCTCATGTTGTATTCATGACGGTAGAGCCACTGCCGTCGTCTTCATTCTTAGGCAACGTCCCTCTGCGCTTACAGATTTCCATAAGCAGTAATACACTACGCGGGCCTGGAGTGCCGGTTTCATTTCGTTCCTCCATATTATCGCAAATAACGCCCGCATGCAAACCGTCATATTCTGCATTCAGTGCGAGCAAACCGCTGGATTCAACATGCAAAATGTTTTAACTGCAAAATATACAAACAAAATGTTGATAACTTCTTTTCGCTGGCAATGTATAATGACATTTCAGTCTTGTTTAACATACAATTTCTCTAGAGACCAGGCTGTTTGACTTCTGTTGTGCATTGGAGAAATACATTCTTGAAAATCTGAAAAAATCTACAATTTTCTTTAAATTATTATCAGTAATTTATCTTAATTCCTCTTATAACTACCTATAATGTACCATATCCTGAATCACACTTACACGAACGACACTAAAGTGTGATTTAATATCATATCAAAATGCATTAGAACTTGTCGCCGTTACCTTGAAATGCTAAATCCCTCGTGGAAATCCTTTAATATAGTAATTGCGGGAAAAATGTGACGTCTCTCACTGCTCCTAGTTGAATGTGGAGCGACCGCAGCGCCGCGGTACGTCGCGCGTCACACGAACGAGAGCATTTCGTAAATTACATTTTCATATGAGAGTTCTCCAACGGATTGCAGGATTACACTATCCCCTTATAAGATAATGTCGTCCCGAACTTGCATGTGGTTATGTCACACGAACCAAATTGCAGCTGATATATCGTATGTTAGGTATATGCTGGTGTGAAATATATTATCCAGCAAGAAATATTGCAAGTGCAATTCGTTCCGCAACAACTATGCTTACGGAAAACATAATTACATAAAAATGTACGAAAAGCATTTGAGTAAAAGAAAAAAACGCGTCACAGGAAATTTCAATTTTCAGTATTTAATATTGACACGCGCTCCGTCTGCACGTCTTAAAATGTAATTATAGCCAATATAAAATACTTTACATTTCCTGCAATTTGAAATGCGTTCCAAATGTTATTTATTTCCGTTTTTATATGTCGCTTTCGTGCGAAACGTGCAATGCATATAATTTAGTTCGTTCTACCGTAAACGGTGTGTTGCATTGAAAAATATTGCCAGCTGGAATTAAAATGCGCAACGACACACAATGCTGCAACAAGTGACATGATATACAATTTATTCTGTCGTTATTTGCAACCGTTATTTGCAACCGCTGAACTACGCCTGTTTATCTCGCGGCATTCAAAGCTCCTCATCATATTTCATCTATTGACAAGTTTCATTCAATATTGGTTCTTGTTAATTGTGGCGATTTTTCTCGTACCCGCGATACAATGTATATTAAATCGTTGCGTTTCAGTGAAAATGTGACTGATATAAATCGTATATGGTTAGCTTTCTGGCACTGTACTTTTCCATGATTGTAAAACATGCAATGAACCAATGTTATAAGGTTGTTGCATCATGTTGATGCAAAATGGACCATCGTTGTTTTGTTGTGTCATGTTTCAGAATACTTCAATCATGGTATTCGTTATGTGTCAACTGATATATCAATTAGGGGTGACACGGTTGCTGGGCCTGTAATCACCAGCTAATGAATACAAACATTGTAACAAGGCACGGAGACCGTTGTTCCAGACTAATTTATGTCCGAAAGACTAATTTCCCCACGTGCCCTGATTACAGTTGCACTTAATTAACCCCCGGTCTATGATAAATAAGGCATCACGCAGCGACAATACCACCCTCGCCCTATATCATCGTCTCATCCTTGTCTCGTTCTCGTTATCATCATTTGTAAACTAATAACCACAACCTATTCCAACTCTCTTTAGAGCGGTGTTTTTTTACTTTCTTATACATAATATAAAGAAAGTAAAGGAATCATGAAAAAAATATTGGTTGCGAAATTTTGATCGAAATACAGGTTTTAAGATCCATTGAATACGTTTTGAGTATTTTCACAATGAAATCTATGTGTATGAATGGATGAACAGATATGTTCTTGTATGTTCATTATCTCAAAAACGAGTACAGATAGAGTAATGAAACTTCATATTTAAAATTTTCTTGAATAAGCAAAGAGCAACTGAATTTTTCTACATGATATTTAAGCGACTCCACTCCAGACGCAACTTGTACAATTACAGAAAGTTTATGAATGTAACTTTTCCAGATTTCCATCCAACTTGCAGAATAGTTTTATAAAACGCGGCGTTAATGTGTTCGCGCGTACCGAAATCACACACATGTACATTGCTAATGATTATTGAGACCATTTCACTGAACGCGCTTGTATAATTAAGACTAAAACCAGCTTTATTTATAGACGTCATTCGCTGCGAGTGTTTAGCTAAATGGCTTAAACGACCATATCAAGTGTTCACGTAGTGTGACTGCAACACGGATTCACGTCGTTTACTACATGAATTTATCGTTTCCCGACTTAATTCACTGTGAAACGTTTTAAATAATTTTCTCTGCATTGTTTTGGCCTACTACTACAATTGTAAAGATTATACTTTTATTTTTATTTATTTATTTTTTTGACTGGATACACTAAAGTTTTAAATTTTCATTCATTTATCAACCACTTCTGCGTTGGACGTACTTGTTTCTGTCATATTTACCACGAAACAAAGCAGAGGGTCTATATTTGCAAACACTCCAATGGTCTCATTGTTTCTCAATTCTTTCTGTGTTTATTCAAGACGTCGGTAAGTAAAAGTTCTCTTTGCTTACGTGCGTTTCTCCCTTTCCTACCCGTGATCTTCCAACTGCACGTCAGTTCCGCTAGCGACCGCAACCTTGGCGCTGCCAAAGTAGTAGCAATCATTTGTCTTTGATCTCTCACAAGTTCTCCCCGATCTCAACATCCGAAGTCAATTCCGCTTTCAATGTTGCGCGTGTGATTGCAATTTCCTTCATATTTCGTTATTTTTCGAGTCAATATTCCGCCGCCCGTCGACACGGGTTCTCCTCAGCCGCTTGATATTAGTAAATCAACGTTTGAAATGCAAATGACGTCTTCTGGTTTGCATTTCTCAAACGCCACGGCCTTCTTTCTCTTGCGCACAGCCAGACTTTAGCTACCCGCTTGATGGACTTCGCTCCGCAATAAGTACCTCTATTTGTAACCAGAAATGGATCTTTTCTTTGAGACTTGTGCAGTGAAAAGAAATGGTCAACAATGCCTTAATGAAGATGTAAAGTTTTCTTTTCGGCTTTTTGTATTGTCAGTAGAGTGCTATATTGTGTTTCAAATTTGGGAAATTCGCGTTGTGAATACGAAATCTGCAGACACTTTCATTCATTTCAAATATTGATTGAATTGATCAATAGATAAAACATGTACACCCAGTCCAATTTATAGATATTTCACATGCTATTCGTTTTCGTACTAATTGAAGTGCAATTAAATTTTTTTATAATAAAATTCAATTACCAATATCAAAAATGTATAATATTGAATTATTCGTGCATAAATTCAAATAAAGTATATGTTAAAAATATTATTAAATTTAATTTGTAATTAAATTATCGCAAATGACTGCCGGCATAAATTTCTGTTACATATTTCATCATTAATTAGTGATTGCAGGTGTGCATTGAAACTACACATTTAAATTAATAGCACTTTTAATAATCGTTTATTTTAATATTTCAGTAAAATATTTAGCAATAAATAATTATTAAATTTGTTTTATATGTATATGTATCAACTGTATTTACGTCTTGGGAATTTCATCCCATTTTCAACTGTCTTCATTTCGTAACATATCTTAAGCGAAAATCAACGAAAATATAACGTGACTTATTCGCCAGATCCATACGTAGAATGTATTTGTGAAGGCGAGCATTCGCTCGCAGATTACAGGCAATCACGAACGAAATCTCACGATCATCATTGGCCTCATGACAGTTTGAACAAAACACAAACACCACGTGACTTCCGCAGGCCAATCAGCCAAGCGACCAAGTAATACGAGTAAGAGCAGAAGAGAAGAATCTGTACCCGGTACCCCTGCTGCCATAGCTGTTGGATGACTTGGTTCGTTCACGGTGCCATTGCCACGATATTGCTATTTTCAATTTTGGAACCAATTCCCCATTCCATTAGACATATTTTAGATGAGATCTCCACTCGGTACATGCCTCTATCTTCCTCGTATCTGAACAGTTTGTTTTTATTTCGTTATTCCGTGTAATATCGATATGTTCCTCGGATATATTTGGCTCTGTACATGACGAAATTGGTTTCCAAACTCAGTTTCAGCAGTTTGCGCTGTCAATTTTTATATTGTCGGTAATTTTAAACGTATGCAGAGAAGCCCCAGTACCGAATGCGGAAATATATGTTCCTTTTTATCGTCCGTGAAATTTCATTTACATGCATTTTGCTTTTAGCAATAACTTAAATGGCGAACAATGAACGAGTAATTGAAAAATAATTTCCAGTTCATTGTATTTTTAATAGATGGAACATACATGTATATAAATATTTGTAAATAGTAAACAGTAGATTCTTTGATTCCCTAAAACATTTTTTTCAATTTACTTGTACATCCTTTACATTCATTTCACAAACATAATCTCTAATGTGTCGGAAATGTATATTTAAAATTGAGCATTATCTTACATATTCCATTTTTCCAGAACAAAAATTCCATTCGTATGCAATCGTGTTTTAGAATGTTTTAGCATAGCCGCAACTTATAAGAATATTTGTGCAAAATTACCATATAAAACATATATAAAAAAGAACGAGTACGGTACTGTGAAATAATAGAAAATTCACATGGATATAAACAGAAGAAATGTAGTTATTGCGTTTTGAAACATCTATTCCAGTCTTTTTATTTTTGCCAACGCGCGCTAAAGACCATGAAATGAAAAAATTGTAGTGTAAAACTATTTTTATTCAGTGCTTTACTTGAAGGTATGAAAGGTTCAATCGCCCAAACCGAAATTACATACCTCTTTTAGTTTTGAACTTATAATGTGTAGAACTTTTTTCGCCAATATTGTATGATTCTGTCAATGAATTTATTTATCATAAAAATGTATGTACGTAATGTATTCAATGGCACAAGTAGAAATTGGATTTTTCGTTTCATAATAGACCGTAAAATTCCAAGAGATGTAAAAATTCGAAATCGATTGTTAATAATTTCTTTAGACAAATGCTGAAAACAATTGGAATATTGTTGTTTTATTCAGTGACAGCTGCCCAACGCTAGTGTCGAGCATTCCATAGATGGAATATGTTTTATTTAAACCATTATATCCATTGATCCATGGACTACAGCTGGCATTCGCGCACTGCCAGTTGTTTCAACAAAAGAGCATTTAGAAGACTTTGCATATATCCTGTTAAACGTGCACTGTACCACCGTACAATGAGTATCCTTTTATTTTGTTCTGCTTTTCAACTCCAATGTTCCGCATACTCAGTCGCTCGCATTCGCTCTCTGTACCACTACTCCATGTCATCTCAGCATTACGCTTTAATATTACACGTTAATTCTGGTATATTTATTTTTGCAAAGCAAATATTACCTTTCGTAATTTCGCTGTTGAAGAATTTTAATTTACGCAGCATGAGTGGAAGACTAGTGGACTTTTGGATTATTTTTGTCAAAGCACACTGTGTTTTATACATACATATATTATTTACCATAGTCCTTTTTTAGAGAATATCACATTGGGGATGGTTTTGTGATGGTGTAAGTAATGTGCGGAATACAATCTCGGCTCACCTATATGATGCACGGTGAAAAATTAATTTCATCAAGGTAAATAAAAATAAAATAAATCTTATTCGTAAATGTAAAGGAATAATAAACACAGCAGATAGGGATATTCCTCGTAATTGTATATATATATATATATATATATATATATATATATATATATATATATATATATATATATATACATATATATATATATATATATATATATATATATATATATATATATATATACATATATATATATATATATATATATATATATATATAACCAAATTTATTATTAACTTTTAATGAAATAAATTCCATTGCATTTGCTACTCACTTCATTTGATTTCTTTTTATGTGGAAATTAAAATATTATACAACTTATTGATTGACCTACATAGCTATAAAAATAATTCTTATAGAGAGCAGGAATTTTACGCATCCGCTGTAGTAGTAATCCGCGATCCGTTGACCTCGACATGAATCACTTTAGTTCCGCTCGAAACACTGCAAGTGCTCACGGCTGGATGTATGGCGACAACATGTCTAAAATTACATGGTAATCCTATACGAAGGTATAGGATTTGTTTTGTCGCGTTCACTTACGCTAGTCTCGCCTTTAAGCCAATACCAAGCGAGTAGTGAGAGAGACAGAGCGAGAGATGGTAGCTACTACCCCTATTTTTACCCCACGGCGTTGTAGCGCATTCCGCCACGTTCTTATAGATTCAATAATCTACCCTTACATCGACGTGCACTCTTACCCTTACTTTAGAAATATTTATTTAGCCTCTGTATAATACGTCGAGAAAATGACTCACTCACTCACAAAGTATGTGCTTATTCAACAATAATCTTACCAACCAGTGACCCATTCATTATGTTGTTGGTGATATTTCATTTGGAATGATTCTATTTTTCCACTACGGACTTGTTTTCGCCAATTTCACCAATGTAACCCGGACGTCGTAGAAGAGTTCTGCTACAGTTTCTCGGCTCATTCCGCTGGCATTGACGCAAAGTTTTCGAACTGCCAATGGTTGCTGTTACATTTTTAACGATAGGCCATTGTCCCCGGAGCGAAGGCCAGTATGGAATTCTCAAGGGCAACTTAAGCCCCAACGTACATAAATAAAGGAGCCACCCTTCATAGCAGACGCATTTCACTAACCGTTGAATTGTTTTAGCGAGGTACTTAGGCAAAACAGTCCTGAAACTTTTCCCTTCGTAGATATTTCAGAATTCTTTGCATGTTCACAGTATGCATTTTGCTATTTAACATAAGTGTGTAACAGACCAAGGCCTAGTAGATGCATGCCAGGACGGGGTGATTTGCAGAAAGACAAAATTACAATATTCTTCCGTGGATTTTCAATTCAGGCCTCCTTAAAAGTTCTTGCAGATCATACATTTTACAACAGTCAATACTAATCCACCGTATAACATTCCGAAAAAAGAAACTTTTGTATAAGCTAGCATTTTTCTCCGTTTGCATAAAAATGATAGCAATTCACTTATCTGGTCGGCCGTTTTCTGTCTGCATCCATACAGGGACTATAAAGTTTTGCAACACCTACTTAAAAAGTTTCCCGTCGCTTGTAATATGAATTTAAAATCGTCAAGCTATACGTCTCCGTTTAAAATACTCCGCTATCAACTGCAATCGCACGGATTTCGTCTGCACAACAACGAATATACTTTAAATATTTTTCGCATTACATAACGTATTGCGTAAGAAACTATGGTCACATTTTCCTAGCACACATTTCCAGATATTTTTTCTGTGTTGCCTTATTCACCAATGTACATAAAAGCGCGCGTCTGTTCATAATTGATTTCTGTGCAAGTGCTCGTATGAAATGACATTCGTACCTAACCACATTCTGGTATCAAAGCAATTTTGCATGAATGTTTCAGTCGCTAATTACTTTGTGTGGCAAATATTTGTTTGTACTTTAATCGTATATTGGATTAATTGTTCTGTAAAACCCAATATATTGTTTAGCAACAACTGCACACGCGGGTACCGCGTTCGCGTAACGCATGTCCGTTAATTTGAGTATAAACTTTTGAGTTTAATATGAAATCACTGCAATTATCCTTCCTGTCCGAATTTAAACAGTTCGGATGAGATCGTACCATCATCCTACATCAAGTTACCTTAGTTTAGTTTCATTAGCAGTCTAATAAATCACTATACTTTCCAAATCCCTTGTTCCTTCCACAGTACCATGCAAGGTGTTAATAATCCCACATAGTCAAGGTAAATTTGACACGTGCCTTGTTGGCTGGAATTACGCATCGTTATGAGACGCTACATCCTGTGTGTATATATGTTAGTATGTAGTAATACGTCTAGCAATTTATGACCACGTTGTATTAAACGCCTAGTAGTTACACCCCACCGTATTCTTCGGAGGGGTGCTTAAATCCCTACCATCGCTTTTATGGGGGCTGATATTTCCAACGCCGTGGCGGGGATAAGATTGAAGCCAACGTCTATATAACGTGCGTGTAAAGAGCTGGCTGTACCACGTTTACTGACATTGAGGAGAGAAATATCTCCGCTCCCTCCACATTCAACACTCATTCCAGCATACCTAACCTAACCTTTCTCCTAGTCATAACTTTTGAACCTCATGCGGTGTTCCAGGTCGCGCGGTCCTCTTGACATCATTTCTGTTTTAGAGTTTTTTTTCTTAATACATTTTACATTTATCTGTGTAGCAGTTTGTTTCTGAACTTGTTTAATGGTGGATTTGGTGATATGTAACTGACAGCTGACATGTTACTTTTCATCCGCATTGTTTTTCTTGATAAACGAAGTTCTTTTTTAAATAAATTTCCGTCAATATTTTTATGCTGTATTACAGATTTTTTTTCTATTGGCACACCATATTTCTGCAAATTAATAATCAGTTTGTGAATGACATCAGCTGAAATATAAAACAGTGAATTTCATCATTTTGCCTTTCCAATATACGAGTATAACGCGCAATAAATTAATGAATATTTATAATTAAAATCAATGAAGCGTATAATTAAAAATAAAATATTTCTCGTTAAAAGGTATACGTAGTACATGTGAAAATCACATTTCAGTCAATATTCTGAGCGTTTTGCAAAAATCAGCATCCGGCTCACAGTTCCAACATTGTAACAAAAATGGCAGTGTAAAATATAAGCGATATGCAAATCTTTAGAATATTTAATGACAAAAAGCGACACCAGTAATGCAGAAAAACTCGCGTTACTGAATTAGTTCCGGTACGGACTATGTATATGAATATTTAAACAAGTTATTTTTGCGGGTAGGAAGGGTGTTTTAATGCTTGAGGCGACCACTACGAATATTATCAGTATTACGAAGTAGGGAATTAAAGACATAAATTGCACACAGATATAATTGAGTTCCCCGTCACAAGTTTCACGAGGAATATTTCAATTTTGATGAAGCAATGAACGGTAGATATACTATTGTTCTAATTGACAGTTACCTACCACTAGGTACGCATTACAAAGTCAAATCAACCCGCCACGTGTACATTAGTATTTTATTCTAAAAGTATTACTTTTGACCTACAAAAAGCAATATCCATTTCTACTCAGAATTAAACATAATATCGGGCATTACGCTACGTTCCCTGAGGATCACACGGGAGTTAAATAAATAATCCGCGGAATTAAAAAGTAAAAAAACTGAGAAACGATAACAAAACCCCACCCGAACATCAGGTCGCCATATAAAAAATTCAACCTAGCGCAGGATTCTAAATGTTAATTAAACATTGCTTTTTTTCGGAAAAAAAAAACAAACGAATCCAACAACACATGCATATTAATAAGTTTGCTTATTTAACCGGAAATACAATACGCGAGAAACCAGACAACGGAAAATCGAAGCTGACACTCATTACACGCAACATTATCAGGGCCGCTTTAAGAGGTATCTTTTTTTAAAACCAATATTACAATGTTACATTTTATGTTATCATAAAAGATTAGAAGTCGCATTTCTATACAACAAATTTACATTTATTTTATTTTTTAATTATTTCTCAAATCATTAATAGTCTGTAGAAACATATTATCTTTAGTAAAGGTGCAAATAACGATTATTCATTGTATATAACAACAAAACACATTAACAAAATCCCAACTACGGCTCTGCACATATATGTAACGTATGGTAATTTTATACAAATTAAACTGTACGAGAAATCCATAGTGTGTCCGTTATTATCCAGTCAATGTTATGAGATTGTGCCAACACAGCTTGCGATAAGTAACAGAGACACACGACGGCATACAGAGTGAGATTAAAAATGTAGGGGGCGGATTGAATTTTACTCTTATCACGGACCCGACAATTTTCAAACAGATAATTTTCGCTGAAAACAAAACAAGACCAATTTTTTTTCTATAATATATTTTCCCGTTTACAAAAATACTGTTAAAAGTTCATTGCAATTTTGAAAAGGGAACAAAATGGAATTTAAACAAAATATCGGCAAAACAAATTGCGCGCCGTATTAAATACGGCGTATCGTCATTGACTGACAGGCAATTATAAAATTAATTTTAGTTCACTAGTTTATCTAGCGAACCGTTTAAACAAATGTCGAGTTTTGTTTTTCATTTCACAGTCAATTTGTTATTTGCACATTTCCAATAGCACGTAGTTTGCGTTAGGCATTAACAATGGTAACAAATGGTACACTGACTAATTTACTTTTGTTTCGGTTGTATGAGATCCGGTATTGTTAGTAAAAATGTTTCATTTAATTTAGTAGCAGAAATTGGAATCTATTTTAATTTAGAAATGTCGACTCACATCATCAATGGTTGAGAAAAACAAAATGACATCATCCGTTGAAATAATC
Organism: Carabus problematicus; assembly: GCA_963422195.1. Classification (NCBI taxonomy): domain Eukaryota; kingdom Metazoa; phylum Arthropoda; class Insecta; order Coleoptera; family Carabidae; genus Carabus; species Carabus problematicus. Next base: position 739,218 of record OY728588.1, on the reverse strand, counting down.
CATTTACGTTGGTTAATCGTAGTTTTATTGTGAACGATTGAAAACGGTAATGTTGAGTTCAAGGTTGTCTGTTTTTGTTTTCCAGATACAGCACTCAGGCGAAAATGGTGGACAACGGTACGGGCACATTGTACATAGTCGGATCGTTTAAGAGAATGACAACGGATCCGGATTTCAAGGTAGGATCACAATCTGCTTTTTTTTGTTTGACTATTAGCATGGTCCGTTACACATACGTTCGATACGCTTTTGCACGTTCCCAACAATTTTATTTTCAATGTTTCAGCCTTAGTGTTCCAGTGAAAATTAGGATTTCGTTTATTCTTTTCATCTGTACTATGTAGTAAACATGAAATACAATCATGAGGATATGCTAGCGAAAATCTCTCTCTGTATAACAAATTGAATATTAACTTTATACATTTTTCTAATCTAGAATCCAGATTACAATGCAATCAGTTTTCAATAACTACTGTCAATATTTTAAACGATTATTTTCCATCAGTGCAGAGGGCATAAAAATGAATTTCAATTTGCATTTGCATCAAGGGAATGAGAATATTTAATAATGACATTTCACATTTCGAATCAACGTACGTCACAACATTTCAGGCGGCTGAATAACTGTGAAAACGATGGTGGAAGTATATTGTGCGTCAATCAATATCATGTTATTTTTTTCCATAAAATGAACGAGGTGTCACCGTGTCACTGTTAACAATCCCCTACGGTTAATTTACCGGATGGACATCGAACGTCCATCAATTAAGAACATAATTCACATGTCAAGCGACTGCAACGCCATTGCTCCATGACGCAACAAGCATTTATCATAACATGTAGCCAGCTATCAATAACATCCCTGTCCATACATACACTGAATACAGCACATCATCTCGTACCAACCATTTTATATTTCAATACCTACCCACTACTTAACGATTTCATGTATTAAAACTTATGAAATCGAACGATACTAATACTTAAACCGTATCAATCGAGATTATTTGCAATACACTATTAACCTCGGTAAAAAATTGTAAGAATGTAGAATGAATAATGATTTGTATTTTGTAAAAAGAGAATTACACATTTCAAAATAAAACTCTCGCATGAAAAATAAAATACTGAAATTCTAGTTGAAGTGGCCTCGTTTCCAATTCCAACGAGATGCGGAAGCAGCGTCTGAAGCGGATATGTTCGTATAGAACTATAAGTAGATTGCTACAACCCCGGTATATAAAGTAATAGTGGTTCGATTCATGCTGTGCAGTTCTACCGGCGGTAATGCAACCGTCTGCTCGCTTGCTCAATCTGATGCGCGCTCATATTCCTCCTAGCATAGCAGGAGATACTACGGAACTTGCATGAACTTGTTTTACGTATGCATATATTGTCTAATAACACTCGAACTGAAGCCAAAGTGAGACGCACCAAACTCCGAGATCCACTTTTTGTCGGAATTTCATTTTGAAATGAATTTAGAAATTCTATAATCGTTAAGGCTGTCGTTTGATACAAGTGTTTTCGAGATCTCTTCAAAAAGCAAATCTACCAATTCAGTTTCTCAGTTGTATCTTCAAGTTTATTTTAACAATATTTGAGAACAATATTTAAGATTTTACCTGTTTATAGAAAATTAGATTTGAATCTTCACTCATCACAAATATATAATAAGTTCATAAATATGCGAATATGTAATATCGAAATGGTAACGTTTGTAATATTCTTAAAAGCAAGATAAGCCTTCGCAATCAATGATTTACAAAACAACTGCTATCTGACATCGCATAACCGTTTCCCATAACATAAAGATATTTCTTGCCAAATACACTTCATCCATTCCCAGCGCTATATCACATATCTCCCGCAAACAAGAGACCATTTACTCCACCCACATATCACTTCAGAAATACCGAAAACACACTACGACCCATACTTAACTGAATTAAATTTTTTATCTCTCCCTCTGTCGTTGCATCGCATCACACAGAAAAACATAATTTTCTCTGAGAGGCCTCTCTCGTGTGAGCACTGAAAAAAACCAGTCAATTTTTTAAAAAACGCTTTGAGATCTATTGCCGGTAATGCAGGAAAATATTTGTCAATTTTTTTCCAACAAAAACCCTATTTCACGGGTGGCCCAGAGGGGTCGAAAATGTTTCCTAGCTGGACGGACGGTTTGGATGGACGGAGTTTCGATTGAACTAGGAAATGCGGATGCCGCTTGTCAACGATTGAAGTGGGTCTGCACTGGTGCAGTATTGGTTTGCCAAAGAATGCTTATATGCTTGGCTAGCTGGCACGAGACGAACGGTACGTGTGTGCATTTGTAAAGCAGCAGCAGTACTTCTTGTAAAATCACTCAGAGCTCCTTGATGTTAACGGAACGCACTCGTTAGCGGCAGCGATGAACAATTTCTCAGCGGTTTCGCAGACGTGACCAAGCAGGAGCGAAATCGTACCGTTACGCACTGGTGACATTTCGTTGATTTGCTAGATCTGCCTGTGAAGGCATGCACTTGAGGAAGTTGGAAAGTTTAATGACAAGCATCACGATTTGTTGAAGAAAGCGAACGCTTGTTATACGGATATTCGAGTTTTTATTTTTAAGCCATGTGCAACCAACCAAGACCGAGACATTTCTAGTGTCTCTGATAGAAAGATACTAGTGGGCGAATGGATGGAGGTTGATAGGTTGGTCGTAACGTATCGCCCGGAGACTAATCCAATACAGAATCGGGCAGAATGGCTGGCGTTGCTCGTCTGTCTGCTGTACGCGTCCTCTCGCTTTGTCTCTAGGCCTCGTACCCTTGCGCTTTCATCACTCGATTTGCTCTGAGTCCGGACGGTGTTAGCACATGTGCCACAAGGCGAGGGGCACTTATTATCCCTGTCTTTCTGCGCCTGCTACGATCCCAGTTACCCGTTTTACGTTTTCTCGTTTCGGTTCATTCGTCACCCGATTTAATCCCGATCCTGGTACACCAGCACAGACGTACGGAACTCTTTCATTTCTTTCACTAGTACTACACCCCTGATAATAAATATTTTACAAGATTCGCGCTTTACAGAAAATGTCATCATCACAAATTGTTTGAGATTGTTAAACAACTAATACTTCATGCTAGTCTGAATGAAACTATAATTGCTATCAGTGCCAAGTTCTACGTGAAGTTAGCTGTATTAAACTATCGTCAATGAAACTTTACTGGAACAAACATAGAATAGAAACTTTACTCCGAACTTTACTATAATTCCAAACTACTTCCAAATATATTACGAGTTTTGTTCGTCAGCACTTGTCATTTTGTTAATTTTCTATTGCACGAAACAAACGCAAACATTGAATTGTTCTGTTGCTAGTGCTTATTACAGAATTCCGTATGCGAAACACAAATAATACATTTGGATTTAATATAGTTCCTATATGAAATACACAACATATGCAACCAGAATAACTTCAACGCATGAGTGGTCTGGCGTACGCTACAATAACAGTAAAACAAACTAAATTTGCAACCGGATATACACACAACATGTAAAACTAAACATAAATACGTACATCTATATTGAACTGCACTTGCCCAACGAACAATATTTGAACGTACCTAGTTATATATTGCTGCGCCAATTACTAGAAGTGGCTATTTATTTACTATAATCACAAAGTTTCAGATGCACATTTTCTGAACCCTTTTCCAGATTTTCGTTCCAATTTACATTTTGTAAACATAAATAAAACACTTTTAGAGTTCATAATTAAATATGAAACATTCACTATTATTTGCACTTGAAACGTACACAATTTGTAAAATAAACTAAAAAGTGTACAGTAACTTTTCAACAGAAGTTTAATGCATACTCATATTAAGAGTATATACGTATATAAATAATGAAATATGCTCTCTCGAACGAAGAGAACAGTAGTTGTAAATAAACAATTCTCTTTGCTGCCATGCTCAAAGGAGCCGGAAGGTGTGAAAGTTGAATAACATAACAAAAAGAAAAGGAATCCGGTCGAACAGCGAGACAAGCGACATCAAACTTAAACAAAACTATCTACATCAGCAACAATGGCGGGCGGTACGTGTAACAACGAGCGTTTTACGAGTGAACAGCCACTTGCAAGTAAATCGTGACGAAAGGAAACTAAATAAAGCCATGGAGACCAGTAGCCTGACAACCAGGTCCTGGAAAACGACTCGTTGACAGGACAATAACTCGCCGAAGGCTAGGACTTTGCCGGACACACTACATAAAGATATCCGAACCCGTTGCTTTGAGAGTGACGTTACTGGAGATATCGACACACACATACACACTGTATATATGTGTCGGCCAGTGTGATAGAGACTTTGATGATGTGGCACTATCAATTCACACCCGCCCAGTTCTTTCCGTTCTAACCTCAGACCTAAAACCTCTGTATGACCCCGGCGTGAAAGGGGTTTTGTGTTCAAATAGCCTGTCGATAAGACTGGAACGCACGTAACGGATCATTCAATGTGTTGCGAATGAATTGTATCAGAAGTAGTATTTATAAAAGTGTACAACAAGTTCTCACACTTGTCTAATCTAATAACTCCTTGGTGAAAAATGCAGAAATGCATATATTAAATATAAAACAGACACATCAAGCCAGTCGCTAGCTGTTCATTGTTGATGGCATCTTATAAACCTCAATTGATAGCGTGAACGCCTTCAGCCGTCATCCATATATAAGATATTGTTCTTGCATTCGATTCGTTCCGACGCGTCAAGATTTCTCTCGAGGTCTACGCGAAGAATTGATCTATTCATTAGAATTCCCTCTTACGTCCTTTTGTTCAGTGTTCGTCGAGTATTTACCAGCATTCGTAATATCCTGTTCCGCGAACGGTATTGGCTTATTATTCTTTTGTCACCGTGCACGGAAACAGCAGCCGTACTCTGCAGCAAACTCATAAAATTGTTGTGTTGTTTCCAAAAGACGTGTTGTATTATTGACAAAAGAATAAATAGAACGCGTACAATAACAGTTACTGGTACTTCATGTGTAACTTGATGAGTTTTACTGAACAGTCGCGACTTGTAATATCGTTGTCTCTCGAAGAAAATCATTACTAGAGTATTGCTTACAATGTATACAGTCAACATGTCGACAATCAAAACACGGAAATTAGTTGGTTTTGTTTGTCTTCATAAATTCTACTAAGCATTGCATCACAATTTGATTTTAAGTTTTATAAGAATTACAAGCAATATATCTTTGATTTGAAATTGGTTCAAATTACATTTGCAACTTTTATTATTCTGTTCATAGACTCTAGAGGTATGTAATAAATACATTTCTCTTCAGTTGTAAAGTTTCCGACTTCAGTATGTTTTCATTTAATTATAAATTCATTGAAATTGCGAATCGTTTATTAATAACAACTTACTAATAACAAAATTGGTACGTTTGATAAAATAAATATAATGCGTAATTTTCATTTTGTAATAGCCTTCTACATTTACTGGTAAGTTGAAATGAATTTTGAATTGAAAACTCGCGTCTCTGGTATTATGTTTCGAATTTAATTACAACGCATATTGCTTTACCACTCGGGCTAATTAATGCCCACGGGGTCAAAATTACCCATTCGTTTTAATTACCTATTGACTCGTGATTCGAAAATGTTCCACGGCGAATAAAATTGATGTACATGCACACATACATATCAACACTTTAAACCTACGTAATTGTCTCTATTGCTAATAAATTAGTTGATTATATGTACATCACATACTATTGTTCATTTATGTTTCATGACAATGAAAATAAAGTGTTTCACTGTATTTCTGGAACATAACTTATTCTATCATTTATCCAAAAGAACTAGAAGAAAATTTACCTATAAATTACTTACAATACGTACGTTCTATGTTATAGTAAACTATAATAAACTCATACATCAAAATGAACATGTTAGAACAATAGAAGGTTCGGTTAACTAATATAACATATACACTTAATCAAGAAAAGATCAAACCAAAAGATATTAAATTTAATGTATTGTTTGAAAAGGATAAAATAGCGCCCGTACACTGGCTAACACTGGAACCGAATCAAGCAATAAAAATTAATATGCAAAAAGGGGCAAATTGGTTGAAATTAGCAAAATGTATCTGCACCATAGTAGACCGTGGTCGTGTGCGAATCCCGTCCGAAAATATTTTATTCAGTTGCGGTATTTGGTCGAGTTCTTCGTGTGCGGGCCTTGTGTTTATATTTCAGTGGCTTGCTCGCTTCGTTTGTTAGTATTTTTATTGAAGTGTTGATTTGGTATTCCGGTCTTATTTCGCGCCAATTTTACAATAGATTGAATGCGTTTGTTTTATTTCTCGCCTTGCTGCAAAACGATCGTTCCCTTCCGTATTATCAATGCGCCAATCCAGTCTATTGCCTCTGAATACTAATGGCCAATGTGTTTCAAACCAGCCGTAATTTTAGCACTATACAATAATAATACGGACATGATAATTAGATTTTATAAACGGTCTACTGTCATTCGTAGACAATACCTCCTTTTGTAAAGTAATATCCGAAAATTTTGAAACGACGTACTACGATATTATGTTAATTTCGTAACTAATAATAAAACTAATTACACATATTATATTTACATACGTACTCGTCTTTTTAAACATAACTTAGTTCTGAAACTAATTGCTTTAATGAATGCAACTACCAAGTTCGTTTTAAACTTATATAAGAAAATTGTGAAAACTTTGTGTACTTTTTTTATTTTGCAGGACCGCTTTCAATTCTAGACAGCGCTTTGGCACTTTTTTTCCAATGAATTCATTGATTACACTAGAAAGAGAGAGAGAAAAAAGAAAGAAAACAAAAGGCGAATGCAATTCTCTCAACTGTTCGGATTCTTTTGAAACCATTTCCCGTTCTAAGTCAACTGCAACAAAAACAATTTACGTTTTAAGTACAATTATAGGAACTTAAACGTTTTATTTACTTTTCTTCCGAATCAAATGTTTTTTTTTTTTTACAAAGTTAAAGTGTACAATATTTGCCAATATTTTAACAGTAAAAATTTTGAATAATTCTCGAATAAAATTTGGAAAACTAGTACAGATATCAACCAATATTAGTGGGTTTACAGTAACAATCGGTTATGATAGTTCCGTCATTTTGTCGGAGGAGAAGTAAATTCAGAATTGCATTTAGGTAGTGTTAATCTTCGTTTCATGTACTGAAATTAGAATATTATCAACATATCGGTCAAAGTAGGGTAGGTTTATGTTGCCGCTAGGTAAGATTTGATCTTCTAAATATTCCAACATGAGGTCTGTTAGAGTTAGGAGCTCCCGTGGATGGTACCTGAAATTTGCAAGTGGAAATTATTGGTGAATTGTAGATAAGCGGTTAAAATAATGACAGTGAATGATGGTTTTGTTGAGTGGAATAAAATCCGTGATGGAAGTCTTTTTGTCGTTCATGACAGTTTTTATTAACAATTTCAGAGTATATTCATGTATAAAACTTTGTCATGAAGAGAAATGACAAGCGAGAATGTTCACTATGGTTATGAAATCTGCGAAACAGAAAGAATACTTGACATTATCATTGAAGCCGCGAGATATCGTTGTTAAAATGTGGGCAATGTATCTGGGAGTTTGTAATGAGGGAATAGTATAGTTGTGATTACAAACCGCATTCACATAATATCTAGTACATACTTATATTCACGCATGTTATTTTCTTGATAGAATTTTCAATTCAATGTTAATTCTCATGAAAACTGATTGTATCCTGTTTTTAAATATGAACATCGAGACTAGTATTATTACTTCTTGACACTTAAATAACCTCTCCTAACTTCATTTCGAAGTGTCAAACGCCAGATTTAAAACTTTTAAATTACCGTACTAACTTGGTGCGCAAGTGTGACCAAACTCAGCCGAGCACAAAACGCCGAACTTTGCCGAAGGTAATTACGAACCTCAAATCCAGAGACACAAAAAGTGAAGAAAATCTGCCATCTGAAAGTTTACGAATTTTTTGTCTTAGTACTGACCAGAGATTGTTTTTTGCTTGCCAGAAAGAGGGGGGGGGGTTGCAATTGATTTTAAGGACTGGATTAGATTCGGGATGGTTCGTTTTATTACTGCGACCTCGGGGGAGACGACGAACTAGTTTCCAGGAAACGGACCAAGCCAAGATAGAACACATAACGAAAATATCAGTAATATACGGTCTCTCGAGTACGACCATCTTCCCAATTGCGAGTCTCACTCTATCAGTTTAGTTTCATCGAAATACAATTACTGTACAAAAAACCTTGTTCTCAAGTGGAGAATTTTGTTAAAGAATTGATAAATATATCAGTTCTACAATATTTGACAAACACTCTTCTTTTTTTTCATCCAAAAGTCGATTAGTTGTGCATTTTGGAGAGAACCAACTTTTGAATTTAGTTTTTTGGCCAATTCTCCAATATTTTGTACATTATCTGACGCAATAGTTATTCTTCGACTAAATCAATCGGGATGCTCGGTAAAAATCAACCAATTTATATAGAATTTAGTATTTCTTATTGTATTTCTTTTGTCTGTGACAAACCACGAAATTGAGAACAATGAAAAATGAACGTAAACTTATATATTTCGTCTGCAACTTCTAATCTCTTTTCGTTTTGAAATAAGCTGTTAAAATCTAGAACATTGATGTTTTTTGCTTATACTTTATGCTTCGGTTAATAACAAATTTATTAATCAATGTATCCTGTTCAAATATTCCGAAAAGGTCAATTACATTATACTGATACTAATTTTCTCATTCAGATAAAAATTCTTTCAATCTAAAGTATACTTCAATGACTCAGCTTCATATCCCGTTTCACCTTAAAGTTACGACCTGTTAAAATGTAATATTTCTTTGATTTTTTTTTATATTTTGCATTACGTTTCAAGCAGTCTGTTTTTGTCGTGCGCAAAATATATGCTGGCAACAGGATAAAATATTTTTCGAACACAATTTACATGAAACGTGATCCCAATTTGATCCGAACTTAACACAGCCTCACATGACTACTGGATCAGGTTAACGTTTGAGTCCTGGATAGGCTCTGGTGCTGTGTCCCGAGGGCGATGGGAAAAGTTAGTTGCAAAACAAAGGCGTCGTCAGCAGGCACTAGGAAGATCCAGTTCCCACGGGATTCATCCGTCTGACAGACACAAGTTTCGATAGAATCCCAATTCTTAATATTTATGACAAATGAATACAAACTCTAGATCTTTTTGTTTTTATTTAGTTTCTTATTTCGTCGAACGCAAAACAGTTTTTCATAGACTTCTGTGTCTGAAGGCGGATTTGTGTGTTTTATTGGAATTTTTATAAATAATGAAAATATTCCCGATATATCTGAAATGGAAATAGTATACTGTTTGTTGAAACTGTATGACACAAAGAATTGTCCGTCTCTCGTCACCATTTCAACTTTCACATCAAACAACATTTATGACATTTGCCTGGTTCTGTAGCCTGGCTTCATACTAATAGAACGTTTCTATAAGTACATATCTCTGTTCACCATTTACTGCAAACTCTTTACTGACCATTAATCACACATGTCATACGCACATAAAAGCATTAATCTCCCGAATCAACAACTCCGTGTCGTAAAACTGCACTTTATGTCAACACATCTCAATAATACAGGCGCGCGCATGTACATTTATATTTGCCTCTGGATATATATTCTATATATAGCGCAGCTGTAACATGTTACACCGTTCCGGCTGTTGGTCAAACATATTCGACGTTCATACATGTCAGTTATGTTGGTTGCATATACGATGCAACAGACATCTATAGACAGGTATAAACAAGTATTCGTCTGGCGCCACTGAAACAGCAGCCCTCTGCCAACCAACGAAAACATTTACTGCTTATCGACGTAATAAATAACGTAAACATTTTATCTCAACTGATTTTTATTATATGATAACAAAGCTCTGTCGGCAATAAATGTCTCTGAGTGTCCGGTGCTTCTAACAAATGGCTTTCGTATCAATAAATAACTTGAAACGAAACAAATTTCATCATCATGCCGTAAGGGCAGTGTCGTCGTAAACACCATTTATGGTTATCGATTTTTCCCGTCATAGTTTCACTGACATGACGTTGTATTCAATCTGGTTTATGAATTCATCAAGCAGAAGCTTTTGTAATTATATCATATTTGATTTTTCTTGTAAATTGCAATGAAACCTAATAGTATATACAATATTTTATAGTACAATATAATAAAAACTTTATTTTGCTCTTACAAAATATTACACATTCTTTAATGACATTTATATATTTATACATGCAATAACTGACCCTAATATTAATAATTTAAAATATATTTTGACGCATAAATCATCCAGATATTCAATATCAATTGCACGTGATAAATCACGTTTTGCTAAAACACGGAGCGAATGGTTTCAGTGCGGCTATATCTGCAATCAATAAATAATTATTTTGTAATTAATTAATAATCTTTCAATTACATTTCTGTCTACCCATTCGCGATTATGCTAACAATCCTTGATGAATTGGTAAACACATAATCCCAAATAAGCAACAATTCATTAATATAAGTGATTAGTTGAATGTTATGCAGAGATAATATACAAACATGACAAACTAAACTATAGTTTGCCTGTTATGTACATTTGCAAAAATAAATGTTTATAATATACTCGTTTATCAGTTAAACTTTCAAAGAAAATATTCATCAGCTTTGGAAGTATCATTAACGTGTTGAATTCAACTCGACTATAATCTGTACACAATAAACACAGTGAAAGACTGTACATCTGAGACTGGCAACGAGAATTTCGCGTTGCCATAGTAGTACTGGTAAGACGCAATCAATAGCCGTCCTTTTTCATGCCGTTGTGTTTTGGTGTGCTGCCGTCGCTTCCAGCAGCATCACTGGAGACCCCACGCGGTCGTCGCGCGAACTATCAACTTCGCCTGTCATCACAGATCAACATAATGACCCGACCACTACCAAATAAATTTCGAACGAGTGCAAGAAAACAAGAAACTGACGACTTGTCCGGCGTTCTTATAATTCGTTTCCTTCTTATTTCTCATCGTCACACTCACGCCCACACGCGCGCGGATACAAAACTAAGCCGTCTATTTCCAGTCTGTCTCTCTTTTGCGATTTTTTTTTTATCTCATATTGTTATTTGCAAAAAGATTATAATGTCATGTAAGAGAGTATTAGCGAACCATGTAATGTACTGTTGTATGGTATCCGGACAATTACCCCCTGGACAAAACCCCCCCGGACATAAACCCCCCGTCAAAACCCCCCCTGCCAAACCCCCCCCATACAAAAAACCCCCCATGCCAAAAACCCCCCGTACAAAAAACCCCCCATGCCAAAAACCCCCCATACAAAAACCCCCCTGCAACAACAAATTGTAGTATTTACATTTACATTATGCAGTTTTTAAGTCTGAACAACTCTTTTATTTACACTTTTGCTCTAAAATGTATTATTCAGAAGTAATCACAATTTTTACTTTCTTATACATAGTATAAAGGAAGTATAGGAATCATGAAAAATTTCGATTGTGCGATTTTGATGGAAATACATGTTTTGAGGTCCCCTGAATACGTTTTGACTATTTTCGTCATGACGTCTGTGTGTGTGGATGTGTGTGTGTGTGTGTGTGGATGTGTGTCTGTATGTTCATTACCCAACGAAAGAAATATACTGATTTAAACGCACGGATTCTTGCTATAGTTCGCAGCTATCGTGATACTGACATTATGAACTACCTTCGTGCAATAGCACATAACCTTACTTTCTAACATAAATAATAACATTAAATTGCAGTTTTAAATATGTTAAAAGTAATTATGCTCACTCTTTCTCTCTGTAGCAATTTTTTAATTGTTGTCACTTTTCACTTGCCAATCAAATAAAGGTAAACTAATTAAGTCTCAAATTTTATTTAAATACTACAATTTGTTGTTGCAGGGGGGTTTTTGTATGGGGGGTTTTTGGCATGGGGGGTTTTTTGTACGGGGGGTTTTTGGCATGGGGGGTTTTTTGTATGGGGGGGTTTTGGCATGAGGGGTTTTTGTCCAGGGGGGTTTTGACGGGGGGTTTATGTCCGGGGGGGTTTTGTCCAGGGGGTAATTGTCCTAGAACCCTGTTGTATGCAGGGTTAAAGTCTATTTCTAAACCCGTCCACAGAAAAACAAACCGACCTCTCTTTTGTTTTCCACGTATTTTTTGTATTTTCACTGCACTTCGTTAGATTATTTTCTTCCTTTTATCGTGTGTCATCATGGTCGTGGAGGAGAAAATGTCCTGCAGAAATAGTGAAACCGTTATGGAATTTTATTACGTTCTATTTCATTTGCTAGATGTGTAATGGAATTAAGAGTTATTGTCTGCAAAATGTCACGTTGGATGGTATATTTCTTTTTTGTTTTGTTTTCTGGAGTGCTGTACGATATAACACTATATCTCTTTAGAAACTAATTCATTGCAAAATCATTAGGTAATTACCGGCGATCAGAAGTTTATTATATGTATTTATTTCCATTTTACTTCGACATTTATGTGTATTTCAATACAACAATACTGTAACATCACCAGTTACTCGTGTCGCCATCTGTACGCAAAGGAATAAATCTGTATTGTGCGATTTTGTATCCAATTATAGCGTGAGTTAAATATCAGTTTTTGTGATCGTTTAAAATTGTGCGCTTTGAGTACGTACGTAGCATTGCTTGGCGGAAGTGTGGAAAAACGAAGTTTTGATTATTCGCCGTCGCTCGTTTTGAACGTATTCACGGAAAAGTATAATCGGGCCACTTATCCCGAATTCTATAGTCCTTCGCGTCCGTAGCTTTCCATGGAAATTAGCTCTCCGTTCTTATTTTTCATTTAAACTAGGATTTAAGTCGGCCGTTCTCTTCTGTCTTGCGATGAGATTGCCAGTGAATTGAAATTATTATACGTACCGATGGTGGCGCCGCGTGCCAGCCACCGTAGGTACTACACACCGGGCTTTCTGAATCCTTAATTCGTTCTCATTTGCAGCTCTAATAACACTTCATACCCGTTCTTCTCCTTTGTTTCTCTCTTTTCGTTTTCTTTTTTGTTTTAACTTAAACATCCATTACGGAACGGCTTTTATGAATTTGTAGTGTACTTTTTTGCAAGGAACAATTAATTTTTTGTTTACTTTTCGTTCCTTCTCAGACGGGACGAAGTGTATGTGAGCTAAAAGTAATCTTTTTTTTACATCCTAGCACGGACTAACGATACTGTTAATGGTTCTAAATTGAAACATCTACCTACATAGTTGCTTGCGTTAATTGAAACGAATACTCTACTATTCTATATATGAATGGGGAAGGTATTCAATTTACTAGGGGCTTATCTTGCAGATCTCTTCTGCAGGATAACAGTTGCTAGTTCACCGGACAGGTGTGCCGTGCACGTAGCAAACATTCCAAACTTCTGTACGATAATTCTTAGCGGAGGCGCTGGTATTAAAGAATAAAGTATATTATACCAGCTCGACAATGGCGCAGGAATTGGTATGGAAACGAGCTTGGCTCCTAAATGTTCTCAGTAACCTAGATATCTGGAGAGGAGAAGCCATAGAAAGGATTAATGGTCCTCTATTACCGTTACAGGAATCACTACAACCGAATTTATAGCTACGATTTTTGCATTAACCCTGCACAGGTCATTGCAGGTTGTGCGCAACGTTTAACATCTGTAGGAAACAAGCGACACATAAATTTAAACAAAATTCCAGATAAAAATTCCAGTAGCAACGCATTAGATGTGAATACTGTTGTATTAATGATGAATGTGTATATTTTCAATGGTTTCAAATGATTTAAAGGCTAGGGGAAGAATAGATGTACACAGTCAATAACATTGTATATAATATATTATTTATTATTACGTGCAAATATGACTTAGTGAAACTTGTATCATCTGACGAGAAAATATATTTATATAATTTTCATATTAAAGTAAAACGAACATTAATTAAAATATTTCGAATGTTTATCGCTCGATTCGAATACAGCTGGTACGTAAGTACGTTCGCTGAACAGCCCTTAGTCTAAATGGTAGAACTATCTCGGAATGTATAAATATGCAAATGTATCTTGAGCCCTTTTCCACGCAGCGCGCGGCGGTTGCAAATATTTCAGCCAGCAATACAGAAATTCTTTACAACGTTGAAAGTATTAAAATATTTCTTGCAAGAGAAGAGCGTAATTTGTAAAGGAGTTTTAATTATCCTATAAATCTTTCGGCGAAAAGGTTTCGGGTCGGCCCGAATGTATCCGAAGATAACGAGAAATTTATTCAAATTTATTTCAATAGTTTATTGATTCTTTGCCTTTATTTCGTTTTATTCTCCACTTAAGGGTTATTATGCTAATTCGATATTGGCAATTCAGTAAAAATTCCAAATGGATTGCCTCGAGAAATTTCCATTGTACGGGAAATTATTCTCATTATTTCTATCAACCATGACTTTATCCATCAAAAACCTTATAGTCACAACTTTATAATTGAAGATTAAAACAGTTTTAACACCACTGTATGTGTACTTTCGATTGTCATATAAAGCCGTATTTCACGTAGGCATGAGGATATTGCATGGAATCACAATGTCATCAGTCGAAATTGAATATATTTTTATAGCCGGCCATTCGGACATTTGTCAAATTTATATCCTCCATGTCTCTCGTGTATGTATCGCTAGTGTTTGGACCCCTCCAGCTTTTAGCTTTCCGCGCCCATCCGAAAGCTCCATGTTTCATGCCTAATTGTTTATTTGATGTCCGCTACCCCTACGCTCGTTCGCCTGATCGCACGTGGTTCGTTTTTGTTTGTTTTTTTTTTCATATAAACCCGTTGCTTCTGTTTCACACCGCATGAAAATGTTCGTTGTTTTTTTGTGTGATTTTGTCATGTATGCCGTGCAGTTGATAGTTGATTCGTTTTTAAATTTGGTATCGATTGAGTGAAGCCTTCGTTATTATTTGTTTACAGTAAGTATAGTTTTTATTTTTGCTTAATAGATAACACCATATAGATATTGCGATTTCTACCTAAACTGTGTTTCAAGTTCATTGATGAATCGTCGCCATTTTGTGTTGACAGCTCTACTTGACGTCCAATGTGACGACGTCCGATTTCAACATGGGGTACAGTATGACTGGCACGTTGGAACGAGGCTGCAAGAAGAACAACTCGTTCCAGATGACACATTTCGCCGTTATCCGAAGGAAGGACTACGACCTTGCGAAACCGTAGGAAAAATTTGAGACGGGGTCAATTTCTGATTAGCCGTCTCGACATTGCTTCTAAAAATATTCCTACGTGAAGACATTTGATCTAGAAAGTGTTAGAGAAGGATAACGTGGACGAACGTTCGGAGTTACTTGTTTTCCACAGTGACAGTGTGAAGTGTGTGTGTGTAATCGAAAATCTGATAAAGGTGATTAAGCGAAGAACAAAAATTCCGATAATGCGAATAACATTTTCCCTCTCTTTACGTTTTCATCTGTTAAAACATCGACCACGTCACATATCTAGACAGCTCATTACTCACAAGTTGTTCCTTCCTACCAAGAAATACTGACCTGAAGTTTCGCAGTTCCGTAAAAGTTTTATGACTTTAATTATATCAAACAGGGAGTATTAATGTGCGCGTAGAATACCGTCAGTAAACGGCAATGCAGTCTGCAAGCCCGCCATAAAATATGAAATACACTTCCGGTTATTCCGGGAACCATGCTGGTTAACACGGCACACCATATGTTTCATTTTTCAAGCCCGCTCTTTTCTCTAAACACGTCTGTAAAGCATCGCCATCTTGCCTCGGAAAATTACTTTAATATTGTTCTACTCACGGAACTTGTGTCGATCCGCATCATCTGTCAAAGTGCACGATCATGTTATTGATGTTTGTGGTAAACGATAGGCATACCTGCTGCTATTATTACCGGCATTATTCCTTCTTTTCTCCTGAACATCACGTGTATCATAATCCATATCGGTGGCCATATTGCCCGTGTATATGTGCGTTTATTGGCTGAAAATTCCGTAAAGTTTTCAGAAGAATTCACATAACCTTAAAATCTGTACCGGTTCATGTCTTGCCAACCGGAAATTATTGTGTAAACAACGGATATTGCTGCACACGGTTTCTCGCAAGGAGATTTTCGTTTTATTTCGCAAGTGGAACACGGTCGCACACAAAGAAAATATGTCAATTTTGTTCTAGAGTGAAATTACTTGTGCTTGACAAGGTCTCGGTTCTGTTTGTTTTGTGTGTGTGTGCGTGTGCATGTGTGCGGGAGACTTGTACGTACTCTAGTGTGAAACAGACTTTCCACAACAATGTTTATATGTATTTCATTCAGAGAGGAAGAAGTGTACTACAGTTGAAATCAAAGTATTTTTATGTAAAAAAACAGTCTACGAGTACAGCAACCAAATCAAATATTTTTGTGTCTAAAAAGCAGCTTTTTGCTTGCAATTACTAGAAGTATTATGAAACTGTGAATTATACAGCTTGCTCACAAACATTTACTTAGGCCGCGTTCGAATTCAAGATTTTAGTATTTTAGGCAACGAAATTAGGAAGATTTTTGGATCGTGGCGGTCAATTTAGGGTATGCAATTCAGGGCATAGTGTGCTTTTACAAATCCTAATGTCTATTTCTAAAATCCTAACGTTATTTAGTGCACAATTTAAATTATAAAACCAGTCACGTGGTACATTAGTGCACTAAATAGTCCAATTCGAACGCAGCCTTAGTAGTATTATGTATTATTAGTATTATTACCGTAGTGTGTAGACTCTTCATAGTTCATATACTTAATATATGTGGCTGCGTAGTCTTATTATCGGTTATAGAAATCAAATCAAACTAGAATAGTTCATTATATGACTGGATTTTTATCTTCAAACACCAATGGGTAAATTCTATATATACATTTATATGATTTGCAATGAATTTGTTATTTCAAAGTACACTTTTTTCAACAGCAATTCAAGTGTTTATTTATTATTATCATAATAATAAAGTGTACAATTTCATTATATGAATGTACTTTATACAATCCATTGCTCCAGTCTTATATGTCAACATATTTAACTGTAGTGTCATTTATAAAATGGTGAGTTTATAATTTTTTGCTCAGTCGGACCGTAGATAAGAAACGCGCATGCGCTGAGGCCTACAGAAAAATCACGCATCAACAATGTTCTTTTATGTATCGTGTCCGTTTTGTCACTCATCCCGACATTTTAACAGTTTTTCATTATGACATAAATACCGACCCAGGAATATATTGAATCTATGCTCTCTACTAGTGTGTATTCGTGTGTGAAACGCTTGTCTAGTGAGCCACAATTCAGTTGAATCATTTACTACCAAGTTCCGTGTGATGCGGAACGAATGACGTGTCTTGTATATTGGTTTCCGGTTTTCTGGTGCCGTCGATAACATAAAAAATAGTGACTTTCTGTAGGACTCGTCTGATTTGTCGTTCTGGTTGGTAGTGTCGTAATAATCGACGTACGTCCTGCCTAAGTCAAACGTCCGAGATCAGGATCCCTCCAATCCTATATAAATATATAGTATGAAATATTAACGTTTATCTCATATCGGTATTTTGTATAAATAACTACACTGGTGTAAAACTTCTTATACTAAAACTTACCACATAAGTGTAAAAATCAACAACAACAACAAAAAAATAATAAATATTAATCAAGTTTAATCGTACCTCAAAGCTTATAGGCTGTGATTATATGTTTAAGTTCTTGTGTTATTTTTGTATTTTGGAATTATGGTTGTTTATATT
Source organism: Carabus problematicus (assembly GCA_963422195.1). Taxonomy (NCBI): domain Eukaryota; kingdom Metazoa; phylum Arthropoda; class Insecta; order Coleoptera; family Carabidae; genus Carabus; species Carabus problematicus. The sequence goes on along the minus strand of OY728588.1, from coordinate 721,306 downwards.
TGTGCAATAAATTGTAACTCCGCTAAACTTGCTTCGAAAACATTCCTACTCATATTATTACCTATATAATTACTCACACGAAGTTAATTAAGTATGTACCTACATCTGCATACATACATATATCTACATATATTGACGTAGCAGTGCGACGATTTTATATTTAACTACATACATTACCTACTTAAGTAACAACAATTTCATCAACGTTATGTAAGAAACGATGTAAAATGTTGAACGAAACAGTGTATATTGATAAACATTGAATTATCATTACTGAATGTGTGTGTGTGTGTGTGTGTTTTCGGCGTGAATTTTCGATTTTATATACGTAATTAGACGTTATTGAATCAAATTGTTCCCGTTCGGTGATTCGTTTTTAAATCTGTACCGTACGTACGTACGTATGTATATCTGTAATATTTATGTGACATTACCGGTTGCACGGCAGTAACCATGGTAACCGAATACCACCAATGGTTACGCTGAAAATTCACATCTGCAATATTAATTTTCTGCACCAACTAATTTCAGTGAATGTAAACATTTTCCCGTAACAAAACTTTATTGTAATTGTAAAACAAAAATATACTGTATTTTGAAATATTTTATACTCTGTGTTTATTCTACGTTTCATCGAAATACTGTTGTTTAGAACCGGTTTATATTGTGATATATTCACTTTATAGTATAATCAGAATACAATTGTAATTCTTTGCGTACATTTTGTGTATTAGTCAATGTTCTAAGGTCCATAATTACTAAACATTTAGCATTAATAGACAACATGTTAATGAAAAATAAAATAATAATTTAGGTTTAAAGTAGATGTATGTAAATGCTGGGATGAAGAAACAGCTTTTCGAATTACTAAATTTCAAGTTTCTCGCCTCACGTGAATTATACAGAAGTTCTAACCAAATGCAAATCTAGTACTAGTTACAAAGTATGAAATTTAATAGACGCGGAACATTGACAGCCATCGTGTAATATTTCACCTTAGAATGCAGACTAATATCGATTATTTTTCCAATTATAGCGAAATATTTTGTGATACTATACCTAATATTCAAAATGTACTAGTATTTGTAGTAATTGATTAGATAGTACAGTATTATTTATATGCTCACTTGTAACTGATAGTATTTATTGATTATAGATATAAAAAAAATGAATGTTGAAATATATTTTCGGCTTTGTATTTAAATACTTATATTCGGCCAAGTGAATTAATATTTCCTATAGTTCTTTATTTCTATCGTCAAATTTCCTCTACAAACACTGAAATAATGATTCATGTTATTTTTATATAAATGTAAAAGAAAAACAGATCTTTATTGTACTAATTCACTTTGCTGATTCTTCAATGAGAGATTAAGCATGATAATCAATTTTCAAACTAACGGTTAACGATGTAGCAGAATTGGACTTGTACAATTTTCAAATCAAAATGTATAAATGTTGAAAATTCACTTTGCGTCAATTTCAGAGGGGTTTTAAATCAGAGTATTTGTTACCAATGATATTTTATACGTATACTATTCGTGCTGAAACGTGAGCACACCATTGTAATTAACTATACCTGGGTATGCATGCTGTTTATATATGTTAGTTATTAGATTATTGTGATGAATTATCAATAAAACATTCGACAAGAACACAACTATATTCTCTGATTCCTCCTTCCACTGATTATGTTAAATGTATATTATATTAATGTATAACTCTCTAGCATTAATGATACTGTCCCAATTTTGATTCAATCATATTTATTCCTTTATAATGAGACCATATATTATTAATTTCAGTGTGAATAGTTGACAAGATAAGTATAATTTTTTTAAGTACCTACTTGATATACAAGATAAAATTTAATGCATTATAATCTATAGTACACATATTATATACCTTTATTAAATAATTTATCTTTACATACAGTATGATTTTACGAATTCAAATAGTACACGTATTTATACATTGTTTAACTTAAAATTACATCTAAATCTACTTAAGTTTATGTCAAGTCATAATTTCTTTGTCTTTGCTCTTAAGTACTAAACATCTACAAATACTTTTACATGATACCTTTGTTCAATTACATGCTACGTTCATTAATACTGCTCTAAGTGTTGCATCTGTAAATACTAATATGTAGTATATCATAATTTTATTCAAATACACGATCTTTAAACATTATTAATTGTTCAAATATTGGCAAGAACTTACAGCACGCCTTTCAAATAAGTCATAATCATTGTAAATTTAGCGTAAGAAAATTTGTAACTTTGCGCGTTAAATTGTTACGTTCCCATTCGTCTGTGTATAATTTAATTTGCAGTCATAACACTCCAGACATTGTTTAAATTAAATAATTTAATTTGTTCAAATAATTTCATACTGCTGACAATGCAGAACGATAATGATATACTATTGTCTATATTTGTAAAAATTAATTACAATCAGCAAAAGGATTATTTGGATTACAGCGTATTTGTAACATGCATTCGGTAACAGAATAATTATTAATCTACTGCAATGATAATTACAGATATTATTCTGACAAACAATGTATTTGGCAATTTAATTTCGTGTAAGTATGTATGTATGTAGTACATTAAAGTAACATTTTCGCTACCAATTATTCCCCCCTAACTACGAGAGAGCAAGAGATTGTTGTTTAAACTGCAATATGTGTTATTAAGTACGCGGAAATTTCGTAGCAATGTTTTTATAGCGCAAAGAAAACCACTAGAATATAATTTCGCTCCTGTGACAATACCGCATATGTCGCACAGACGGCGGGAACAGGTTTATAAAGGGCGTACGAAGCAGACAAGAGGGTTGAAGCATTACCTTCCGGTTGCGCTAATCCCGTACACAAAGGAATTCTATTTCATTACGTATTGATCGCGTTCAGATTCGATTTGTTTTGGTGCTGAATATGTGGCGACATCTATGACATTCGGACAGAACTACATTGTGTATCGCGCGTGAAACGTTTAGGGGTTCATACGAATACTAAAATTATGGTCAATTGTCAAAGTCAACTGCGAAAATAATTGCATACTAACCCATTTGTGCAAATCAACAAACGGAGATTATTATAAATCTGGGAATAATAAAAGTGTACTCTTCTATTACCATTATTGTACATAGTGTGCATTATATGTACTAACTACCATTTTATTTCAAAAATTGCCGCACCAAATCGAAAACTAAGACGCGTTCATTCCTGAATAAAAGACTAGATTGAACTGAATTCGTTATTAACATACAGTGTGATCCTTAACTTAAATATATATTACTGCTAAGTATAAAACGCTGTTAAATAAACGTGTAGGATTGATTGATCAGTCAAGGTGTGTCGCGCGCACCCTCTCTTGGCGAATAGACCAAGTTCGGCTTATCGACATTCGCAGGTCTCTACCGTCATCTTGCGGAAGTTCTTCAAGATGATGTGATTATCGTCCGCCAAATACAAGATGGTTAACGGGCTCATGACATTCGGTACGCAACAGGGAGCTGGTACACCTTTATGTAAATCTCGCTCGTGCACAAGTTCTTGGACAATTGCGTGGTTCGTCATCAAAACATTCTGAAACATTGAATTCGTTCATGTGAATATTGTACATCGAATTAAATTTCATTTCATCTGGCTGGTAAACCGGATAAGTTGTTGTTACTATAACATCTAATTTAAATTCCGTGTAACTAATTGTATTTCTCGTGCAATTAACTAGGAAACTCAAACTAATATGAAAAGTTTCTGTACCAAACTAACTAATATTGAGTCAGAATTTCATATAATTTACAAATTAAATTACAGCGTAGTTTATAAAGAAAAGAAAAAATAAAATCAAATGACAAATGAATCTCTCTGCGGCCCTACGAATGCATATAGGAAATAAAACACAAAGTCAACGGTACGGCATGTTCTTATTACTTACACATTTTTTATGATGCACCTTGTTCCGTTTACGCTACAAACGCGCAGCATGTAAAAACAAAACATCAAACATTTCAAACACAGATAATATTCAATAAAACTAAAAACAAAACAAACAAACAAAAGGAGAACGTAAACATCTCACTTTGGATCGTTCGTGTTAACGTTTTTTTAATGGGCTTTAAATTCTGTACCCCGCAGGGGGGCAACCGTGTTTATAAACAAACAAAAAAAACCCTATGGTTCTGAGAAAACAAAGTGAAATGTTAAAAGGGCACATAAAAACATGTAGAATCTTTGGTTCATTTGAATGCGTTCGATGTCGACGGCGGTGGTCCGCGTGTTAACATAGATTTTATCTAGAAAGACGACTTTATAGAGATAGTGCGTCAGTGCGTAAGTGGTCAGTCTGTGTGTGTGTGTGTGTGTGTATATGTAGATAACATCGAAGTGTCGGTATTAACTTGGAATTCCATAATGTTGGTAACAAGTTGCATTGCTACCGGTGTTGTTATCACATTGGTGACTAATGTCAGTGTTCAAATGATGAGACCTAGATAACATACTTCTCAACAGAGTCACTGAAATATTTGGTAATTAAACCAGGATAAATAGGTCTAACACGGCTCCTAACTCGAAGTAAAGTTGCTTATTAGAACTGTAATGTCTCTTCAAACATTACGCTTCGTTTAGCAAATATCTAATTTAGTCTCATTAATTAGTACGAATTTGTAGATCGAATATTCAATTAACCAGGTCTGTTCGTACAGACATAATGGTTACCGACAATATTCCACAATATAATTTGAAACAACATTTGGTAATTCCATTATAATGTGCGCCAAATCAGCAGTTGTGACAAGCCGCCATTTCGAATCAAATGTATTCACACACAGGTATTTGTAACTTTCTAATGTTTGTATAAAGGTATTTATTCCCAAAGGACCACGTAGTTCTATAACAAAATTTCGTGTAAAATAAACAGTTAGCAACATATTGCGGTACCGTATTTAATCGATGTCAGTAAGTTATAAGGACCGTGTACCGGCTGTTGATACATCGTCAGGGTCGGACTTGCACTAATAAATCGGTTAGAACATCCTTTGTACATGACCCAGTGTTTCTGACATATATACATGATTCCGTACCTGAAACATGTGATCAATTTAGTCCGTGGTATTAGACAATAATACTGTACCACGCAGTGAACAACTATCCTTAACTCTAGATAATAAAATAGCGAGAGAAAAATCTAATGCCTACATGAAATCGAAACAAATATCTATTTTCTATCAAAACACGTACACTCGCGCGATATGTTTCAGTGTTGCACGTCCCCAAAGTGGTCAGCTAGTTTCATTTTTACTGGTAGAAAATCGCCCCAACATACGTACGTGCAACCGCGTGCAACCGCGTGCAACCGATGTACATGTATTATTCAGCGCCGCACAGCGGACAGCGGGCCAAACAACTGCCATTGGTGGCGTAGTGCACGGTAAATATTTCATAGTAGTAGGATACTTTACTTACGTCTGGGATCGGAAAACTGCACGAGCCGGCACAGTAATGTGCATTAAATGAAGCCGGAGCGATTATCCAGTCTGACCAACCCAACTTCTGGAAGTTGACAACAAGATGTCTCTTGGAACAGGTTTGGTTACCCTCGGCGGAATTGGTCTCCCTTGTCGTACTACCAAACAACCTCCGGTGCCATTCCTCCTGTCAAAATGTTCCATAATTTAATCACGGTTGTTGTACAAAAGTCCATTTTTACTATGGTTGAGTTTGGCCAGTGAATAATTTACTTTATAAAAGGGAATTTGTTACACATGTAAATTACACGTGGCACAGAAAAAATATTAAGACATTAGTATAGACGTTAATTAAAAATTGTGATGAACCATAATTATTTATCAAAACACAAATTTCATATATATTCATGAACTGCTGATTCGAATGGCAATTTTTAAATACTTCATTTAAAAACAGTAGTAAAAATGTAATAAAATGCGGCATAAAATCGAATATAAACATTCAAATTATTATTTAATTTTTCTCAAATGTTTTCGTATGTAAATCTGTGTAATATAATGAGCGTTAGACAGTAAAAAGAAATCTATTATTGACAAGGTTTATAAATCGACTTTGGATGAGATGCGTGAAGAATACGTTTACATTTAGTTTTCACATAGTTACATTTGAAATTCGCTAAAAACAATACCCTACCCTAAACAACATGTCAATGTCAAAACAATTGGAACAGTAAATCACTGAAGCGGCTCTCACACTGTCAATAATCACTCGTTTTCTTCGAGAAACCTATAAACAGGTTCTCTTGTTGAAACAGTGTTTCGTTTTAAACAGCCAATCAGAACCGTTGTTTACAAACGAATAAAACCTTTGTTCCCGTACACTTTTAATGAGGTATGACGTGCACAGTGCACAAATAGATCAACGAAGAAGAAATACGGGAGAGAGAAATAAAGAAGAAACAACGTGTACGGATTGTGGAAAAATCACCGACATCCAGCTGTCCAGTAACTAGTTCTAGAGAAATCGCTGTTGTTGAGAATGTGTAATAAATGGACTTTATTGACCCTCCAAGTGTGGTTCGGTATCTGTACGAAACTTCCTGGAAGCCATTTTGCTTTTTTCCTTGGATTAAAATACGTTGTTCTAAAACTTTGTCGCTTTAAATGCACGCTTTAAACTCTCTAACATGCATCTTAAAATCCCCGCTGTCAGTCGTTTTTTTTTTTTACAACAAAAAACTGCATACAAAGTTTGTGAAATTTGCTGAACTACTACGTGTAACACCATGTGCCAAAAATTAAGCAGCTGTTACCATTCAAATTGACTGTTTAAAGTACTTTAAATCATTTAAGCTCCAGCAAAGTTGTATGCGAGTTTAAGATTTGAATAATTCTAGAAGATTTATCAACTGGAAATGAAATAAAAACAACTTATTTTCGAAAGAAAAAAAAAATGTGATCAAATACATTTGAGTTATAGTTTCCGGATCTATAGAATCCTGGAAATAGAATTGTCCAGATATTAAAAGGAAATTGGTCATATTCGTAATATAGAAAATGTTGATGACAGAATGGAAAATTTGGATTTAATGAACGAAAAAAATTGCAAGACAAATTGACAGATGTTTTGGCTGAATATTAACTGAACGAATATGCATGCATATATGTATTTTTGTGCCAGAAATATATAGTCACAATCTAAGTACACATTCCAAGGCTATACTGTAATAGACAATGTACTTAGACGATGAAATATGCGCAAAAAAGTTGGTGAGGACTGGCGAGAGATCCTGTATTTATCATAAATCCTGTAACAGGACATGTTATCGACGTTTGCAATTTGTAATTGACATCAGACGTACTCAGGGTCACATGTTTTGAAATGGTTTTATACCAACGAAATGATATGCCACAAACAGAAATACCTATATTTTTTTCTTTTCATTTTTCAGAAAATCAATCGTTTTAGTCCAATTTATTAATTAATCTACACTAGTAAATCAGTGGTATATTATTGCAAAGGTACTGAATACTTTTAATCAAAATTATGTAATCATTAAATTTATCTTCTTTCAACATAATTCTTATTTTTTACTTCACCTGTCTTCAAGAATAGTTTTTTTTTTATATATATATATACACTTTAACTAATTAATTTCAAGGAATAGAAAAAAATATATATAAAAACTCGTCTGGCCATCTTCACCGTTTCACGCATCATTCTAAATCAACCGATAATTTCTACAAATTACTAAGACAATCAATTCTGATTAAGCGCGCGCCTAAAATATTCGCCGTCGCGAATAATTACGTGTAATGAAATTATGAAGGCTTTTTACTTCTGTTTTAAAATAATCTTGTGCTAATTTGAATGGCTGAATGCTGAATTAGGTAAAATCCTGAAGATGAGTCGCAGGACCCTTGATCGGGCTGTGAGGACGCTGCTTACACAGGAAATGCATTAGTCCGCTTCGGTGAACGCGCCACCGAGAGCTTGTAACAGACAGCTTGTCCACAAACATTCCGGATATCGCATAAAAAAGTAAAATCTCGGCGGTAGATGATAATGAAATAGCATTTGTTGTCTAGCGAAAAATATGCAGACACCTAATCTCAAATAAATATAAATAGTGAATTCATGAATATAAAAAAGATTCTCGATAAATCTAACGTCACTAGAAATGAATATAATAGTGTTTTCAAAACAATCCAAAATTATTTCAACAAGAATATTTATTTTGGTCTGTGGAACGGTAACAAAGTATTACAAAATCTTTATAAATTTTAATGTCAAACGTTTGCACGTCTGCAACAAGCCCTAGTTTAAGGGTTCGTACGTAGCGGAGTGCTGCGTTTGCATACATACACACGTAGATGGGGTTGCATCCACGCGAGATATAAAAAAACTTTGGATAATCCATCAGGTATTCGTAGGACTTTTTATCATATGCTTGGCAGTTCATAGTTCATAGTTTTTCATAATAAAAAAAAACACAAACGTAAAAATGTAGAATCAATGCGCTATTTTTCTCCATTCACCCTTCAAATGTGCCTTTAAATATAAATAATTGCTGGATAAAGTAAAGTATTTAGTAAAATGTTAAAACTTTAACCATGGCTAGCAACAGTTTCCTAACAAAATTACTCGTACATCGCTAAGTGAAACAAATGAAACACAAACATTGTTCATTTCCGGCGATGTTGCAACTTGCAAATTCTTTGTTCTATTTAAGTTTCAAGCTGATTTGCTTGAACAATACATTTAACTTTGTGCAGTGGCCAGCAGGCACTGGAGCAAACAGATGAAAAGTAAATAATTGAATGTATTCCTTCGCAAAATTTACTCGACAAATCCGAGCCGTCAGTTCGCGTGGAGTTTGTTTGGATAAACGGCGGCATATATTTGTCAGACTTGCAAATGGCGTATTACAACGACACAAATCTGAAAACCGCGTCTGGATAAGTGTGAATAATACAATAAACATCTGAGTTACCGGTGTCTTTCTAAAAGGGGAACACGTCCCTTTTCAACGTGTCCGTGTGCGTGCCATTTGACACGGACATATGTATTGTAGACGCACCGTAATTTTGCCGGAGCATATAGCAAGAGATGACAGTTGAAACTGATACGGTAAAAACCGGGTATTATTTTAAGAACCAAAACTGCGCAACCGTAGCCAATAATTCAAATATTCATTCATACGGAAACGGTAACTGAAATATTTTACTAAAAATACCTGCGTTTTCCTTTTTAGTTAGCAAGAGTGTCGATCATTAATATTAAAATATATAATAAAAAAAACTGGAAAAGTGACCGGTCTGTATGTAGTTAATTATAATTGGTTGTTATGATGTGTATATATAGATACAGTGCGAATAACGTAAGACTATACATTGGCGACTTTATTTTAGCTTTAATCAATTTGCCCATGTCAGTAACAACTGAAATTACAATGACGTTTGTTTTGGTAAATGTCACTATTTTCAATATTGTGTTACTGATATCTCACGAATTTGCGTAATAATTAGTGCAAAAAATGTACATCACAGAAGAAAAGTTTAAGATGTATTCCTGGTATTTAGAAGGGGCGTCTTTGCGAGAAATTTCTGATTATTTCAGCTTTGAATTCCCGGGCAGGGCCTATCACATGTCATCAAACGATGGCAAATTTAGTTATCACCCCCAAGTGATTTTGGAAATGTACTGATACCAATTACAATTTCAGTACTTGAAGTGTACTTTTAATTCAATAACATGTAATAGATTTAATAAAATATTGGAATAAATTCTGTAAATGATTTAAATAAATATAGTAGTCTGTGGACTAGTGTCTAATTTTACATTATTCAACCATAATAAATTGGAGTTTTTGTATGTAATCACCATGGTAACATTAAGTAAATGCCCTATGTCTAATTTTAAATTATTCAACGAGTTGATACTAGCATGGGCAAATTGATTAACGGTAAAATAAAGTTGCCAATGTATAGCCTTACATTATTCGCACTGTATATATATATATATATATATATATATATATATATATATATATATATATATATATATATATATATATATATATATATATTCAGTATTCAGTTCACGGGCGTGTGAATAAATGTTTGAAAAAAAAAATATAGAAAATAATTCCATGTATTCCTGTTAATACAAATATTGGAAGACAGAGATAAAATGACATGTGTAAACGGTGTGCAAATATTCCGCTAAGGAGATATATAAATATTGTCATTACGGATAGATATTAGCACAGACGATAAAACGTGCTCTATATGCTTCAAGTTCGATATCGGTTATTTTAATTTGAACGTATTTATTGTTTACTTAATAACAACGCATGTAAAAAAATATTAGTTAATCTAATCACACTTTCTAAGCAAATATTGTATTCTTTTAATATCTCAAATAGCTGTGAATCGCGTAAATCCACATATGAAATATTTCTGATACCGAATATCATTTGAAAGTGTCTTAAATCAGTACAGATCTATGGGTGTTAATAATATGTAATCATTAATATTACCTTGTTCCATTCTTCCCGAATCTTGGTCGTTCTGCTTTTATGAGTCTTTCGTTTCCCCTTCCTGCCTCGGCGTTTCTTCTTCCTCTCCGTTCCCGGAGGATACGGTATGAGATTTTTATCGTCTTCCTCTTCTTTGGGCGAGTATTCAGTGACCAATTCCGGTGCATCAGTCGTTGTAAATGTGCTGGAAATATCCTCGGAATGTAACTTTTCATACGGCAATTCATTATCATATATCGATCGTCTTCTGTGCAATTTCATCGGTACCTCATCTACAGACCGAATAACCCTTCTCGTCTCGCTATTCTCCAGCAATTCATCGATTAAATTACTCTTAATCTTTGTCCGTTTATTCGACTCTTTCTCGTCGTCATACTTCACATCGAATTCGTCGAATAGTTTTCGATGTCGTTTCATATTTTTTACTCGGTTCATGGCTATTAATTCTTTTATGTCCGTGTCGTCGTTCATGTTTTTATTTTTGTGCCTGTGTCGATTGTCTTCCAGGCTCGCTTCGATCCTGCTGTGATGAGAATGGTGTCGCTGCTTGACAAGCTCGCTGTCAGTGTTCTTCATATGTTGCTCGATTAATTCGATGTGTTCCCGTGTGATGGCCGGTTTCTTGTTGTCCGTTGTTAACTCGTTGTCCGGTGACTCGTCGGAGAACACCATCAGGAATGCGGAGGTGTTGTCCTTCTGATCGAGGAAGTGGGCGGGCGATATTATCCGTGATCTCGGCGCTTCAAAACGTACGCCCAGTGTCAGATGATGTTCTGACGAGTCGGATGAACTCAACAGAAGTTCGCGGACGGCGGATGTTATGTCCAAAGAATGCCAGCCACCGCGTGACACCTATCAACGAATATGATTTTGTAATTTCAAATGTTCTTAACTCTTATGTGTGTGACCAGGTAAACGTGTAACTTTTACGTTTTATGACCAATTTGAAACATTCTGAGATATTTGGAGTAAAATAACATTTCAGTAAACTGTACATGACGGAATAGGTTTTCAATAATAAATTACATTCTTAATACAGTGAAATCCACTTATAGTGAACTCGAATATAGTGGAAACTCGCTTATAATGAACGTATCTCTGAGTCCAAACTAAATACGTAACCTACTAAATACTTTCGTTATAGTGTACACTCGCCTATAGTGAACCAAATTCGGATCGCACTGTATTTAGTATTTTTTGTTGTTGAAAATTCATAAAAAATGCACCAAAGTACAGGTTTACCTATTCCTTCACCAGTGTGTTTGAATATTCATATACATATTCATTAGGATAAGAGTTAATGTAACATGTTCTATTCATTATCCTCCCAAACTGAATACGAATTTCCACAGGAAGCCCCATTTCAATTACCAATGAACCCGTCTCAAAAAAAATGTTATTTTTAGATGAAAAACCTAATTCTTATTCAAACCCACATTAATAAACTCTTCAAAGGACGACTGGCCTCTTTTCATACCATTTAACCAGGCAGGGAAAAAATCTTATCGTATTTCCAACGACAGAACCTTTTCGGGGTCGGCAAACGCACTAAAAAATTGAAACGAGGAATCTCTCCATAACAATTATTTGCCTTTGCCATTAGTGGGGCCATTTACAGGCAATGTTTGAAGTATTATCACTAACGAATGTGGACACAATGACCGTTAGCACCTACTTTTCGGGGGCCACTTTTAAAATGTTTCAATAGGGAAGCTAACAAACGTCGCCAACCAAGATGGAATCCTTCTAACAGAGCTGGAATGCATTTATTCTCTCTGCATAAAAACGTTTATGCAATTATACTTGTTACCTGTGAACATAGTAATGCTCAACTTACATTTACAAACAGACTAACAAATTAGCAACCAGTGTGTAGTTAATAAACTATCTATGAATTTCTACCCTTGGTTTTTGTAATTTTATTAAATTCCGACTCTGTCCATTAGTAACCTTACACCCCTATAGTCTACCACCATCGCTACCAAAGACAAAGATCTCTGTTTTCAGCTATACGTAAAGCAGTGAATATTTACTTATACCCGTGTGTGTGTTAATTTGTGCTACCATCATCACTGCACCAAACTTCTATCTGTACTCCTGAACATACATATGTACACGTATTTATATCAATTTAAACATCTATTATATGTTTAACCATCCATTGTGTATGTTCATGTATTCGTGTGCGTGTCAATTATGTTTGCGCCTATCTATTAGCGTGTGTATACGCATCTACCGTAGCTCTCCATGTGTCTGTGTGTCGTAACGGCCTTTGTTACTCTCTGCCTATTATCTCATTTCTACCCCACCGTATGTATGTGTGTGTTAATATGAGAGACACGGGTGAGGTGGGGTGTGTGATATAAGTGACGCACCTGTGGCACTGGTATAGATGCAAGGGGCACAGTACGTGGTCGGGCACCCCCTCTCAACACCTGGTACACGCGCACCCTACACGGCGGCGCCAGTAGCTTGCGATGCAACGGATGAGGGTGTCGAGCCAAGCGCCGACGTCTCAGCACCAGCTGAGCAAGCCGCACCTCCTCGTCAGCACTGATGTGCGACATGTTGAACACCACCGTGTCACGAATCCGCTGCTCTGCATCTATAACATATACAAGTATTTCATTAACGTCTTGTTGCCACACGAAACATCTACTGCTACCTCGTTAGACATATGTTAAAAATGGTAGAAACTAGATCTACTATATACCTGTATTACACTATCTCAAACAGTACCAGTAACAGTAACAAAACATTGTGCTCTCTGACAAAACGTAATAATAATACGAGACCTGCTAATTTAAAACGAAATTGTTGTAATATTTGTAAGGGAAAAAATAATATGGTAGTACGTATTTGACACACATATTTGCGTGGGGATTTCTACCGTGAGTAACCAAGTATATTGTCATATATCTCGCTGATTCACAGATTGAATAAAAATACCGAATGTCCCCTTAGTATATAATAATTGCTGTTGAGTGTTTATACATTTTTTCTAGTCTCACATTTGACACGGAGCGCTTCCTGTTCTGAGGATGGCGGATGGTAATTATGGGTAAAGTCATAGAAATGGACAGACAGACAGATCGGAGGGGTAATAACATAGTGGTGTCCGGGACCTCTGTAGCAAATTACCAGGTTGCAAATAACAGGCCCTTGTGCTGTTGTGATTGGCTACGCACACACAGCTCTGTAATTATGATTAGTTCAAATTGTTTTTCCAAGCATTCATGTTTTTATCCCCCAGATTCTCAAAACGAATAAGAAAACAGTAGTACGGTTATACGACAGATTCTTATTTGTGTTTATTTTTAAACATTTGTTTCTTTTCAATAAATTCTATAAAACATCTCAACATATTTATGCACGTCAGCATCCTGGGACTAAATATAGAAATGTATGTGAAATAAATCGGAATATATTTCGGACACACTTCGGGAACAGCAACGCAACAAAAAACGGTTGCTCGAAATCGCCAGTGAACAGATTTAAAAAGTCATATATTTTTGGGGCGCGTCTGCTGAAAATGGCAGCCATTTTCCATATGATATAAAGTGCAGTCACCCCGCGGGAAATGTATCTTTCACACACCGTTGTTCTTCGGGAAATATTGAATGAGTGATAAAAGCACACTTAGTATTTATCGTAGTTTCCTGTAAACATGCATGGGAAAGTGTACATGTCCGCCCTTCCCATACATACGCACACACAGAACATTTATAGACAACATACAACCAAACGGTTATTATCATTGTTCAATCCTGTGTCCGTATGTATGCATGGGAATATCATGGGAATTTTAACATGTTGAATTTTTCAAAAGATACTTCCAAGTGTCTATCATGTTGTGACTGCGTCTTTGTTTAAATAAACGTGTTTTTTTTTATCTCTAAACTATGTGACAACTAGGAATTGTTGAACAAGCTCGATGTTAAACTGTTACTTATTTTATTGTACGAGAAAATTAAGGTTTATTGGAAATTTCTTCAGAAATATTTAAGTACAATGTTATGTAATGTAAAAAGACAATGTTTTCTATATTTGAAAGATCGATATATGATTTGTGAAGCGTTGGATTGGATGGCACAGTTTGATAATAACAGACGTCATAGAAGCTGATAATTTGGTTAACTGTGTTTGCTCGCCTCTTCTTCTTCCACGGTTATGAGCAAGATGATGATATTGTAATTAGGAATGAATGAACGCACAGATGAATGGAAACGATAAGGTAGCGACGTAGTTGGAAGCGTATTGAATTCATTTACGTCGCGTCGAATAACGAAACTTGATTATTAACTCGTGACAACGTTGTTTTGATAATACTTCTCAAATACGCAGGTATTATAATCAGTTGAATTTATTCGTTATACTGTAAGAATTGTTTAGTTGTAGGAAACTGTGAATAGACATTTTATGTTATCAATCAGAATCAGTCCATGGACATTTTAAAATAAGTGAAAACGTATAGATCTAAAAAGAATCCACTAATAAAAATAAAACTATAAATGAATATTCAGATCATTGATTTGGCATCTGTGTTTCCACACATTGATTTCCTTGGGCATCGTACCATCCGTTATAATGCAGGATGCATGTTGAGTGAAGATCTACGATGCTCAATAATAATTACACCAATACCGTAATTATAACCAAACACTGCACTTTATAATCGGATCTATCTTTATAGTTGCCGAACGACTAAATGTGTCGCATGCTTTACGAAAACTCCAAAGTGAAATTGTCTTTGTACTCTATTATTCTTCTACCTGACAATAATTACATGTTCAGTTAGAATTAAACAACTGATGTCTTGTGTCGGCGTAAACTTTGCAAATTCGATGTCGTTGTAAATTACACTTAATTTCGGTAAAGTCAAGACGTCAGCGATAAAACGGTGGCACAAGTTTAATTATGAATACCACGAAGACGACGTCGACGACGATGACGGACAAGGCGATTCAGCAGAATGATATCAGGAGTAAGCGACGCACTTGAGCACGAATGCGATCCACTCTCAGATAATCCGTAATTGTAAACCGCAGCTTAAAATCAACGCCACCGCCGAATCCCTCTTTGTTCCTTTCATACCCTGTATAGTACCATCGCTCTATACTCTAGTTTCCGTAACGTCTGCTCCCATTATCCGTACTAGAGATACATCTCACCGTATACAATATTCCATAAGCAAAACCATCATTTGCGTTCGTGAACTGTAAATAATCGATGCTACTATTAAGGTAAATAAAGAACAACTTTTCTCCGGACTATTAAATACACATTGTATCGTAAAACCTGTCATGCTGATTCGACACTCTTCATTTTAACTTATGATTAATGTAGCTAACTTCATAAATGATGTACATCATGTCCAGAGGCATTTTTTTTTATTTCCGATTTATTTTCCTCCCTTATAGCTAGGAATTGATGTAGAAATTATGTAAGAAAGAAATCGTGGATGTTATGGCTAAGGGTAAGTGATGGTTGTGATATTACAATCTCGCTTTGGCCCGCTATAATCCCAACGGTCAATACGGACTTAGGCGAGATTGAATCGGCATTAACTTCATATCTGACAGGTCTCCTGCTCGGTACGTGAGCACGCTAACAACTTGATACAGGTGTTACCGGCCATCCACACCGGAATTATTCAAATGTGATGCACGTCTTAATGTATTCATCGCGGTACAATCAAATCATCGTCGTTCTCTCCAACACCAACAACCACGTTTCTTTGTTTTCTATGGCTATCATTTGTTTTATCTGCCGTCGAACACTGATGTTGTTTTAGTTTTATTGACATTTAATTAAATTGATTTTAGGTTTCTTTTTGACACTACAGATATTTGTGTTTGCTTGTAGGTGTTGATGTAAAAACATTCTGTGTTTTTTAATGTAGTATTTTGTTTTAACTTCATTGGATAATCATGTATCTTTTATGCTTCTATTTTTCTGATTATTATTAAGATTATCATTAAGATCCGAACGAATAATGCGAAACCTAGTTCAGTGGCAATAAAATTGAATGCCCCAACAAATATTTATTAGCGTACGATGCACCCGTAGTACATGACTTTATACGTTCGAACCGTGAGTAATTCGTTCATAACTGGATAATTACTTGACTGACCTAGAAAACTACGAACGCGTTTCGAATCCGGGGACATATAACTGTCAAACGGACAATAAACACCGGACACAGTGATCAAATTCCCGACAATAATGCATGCGGAAGTTGAATTTTATGCTGCTATTACGCAACGCCCGCATTTTGCTTTTGTCATGCAGCTGAAATGAAAGATGAAACCGTCGCGTCGTCTGTAAATAAAACAAAAGAATACTCCGCGCGCATCCATAGCGCACTTCGTTCTGGCCCAGTACCGCATAATGGGTCAGCATTTGAGAAATGTCCAGTCCTTTTTCAGTCCATTTATGTACTGGGCACCAGCGACTCACCCGTTACTCTGTCTCTGTCCAACTGCCCTGTCTGTCTGGCTGATAGGCAAATGGTAGACAGGTCTAAAAGCCCCGTAATTTCATTGTCTTAATCTGCTAGCAGATGAATCATACCGGAGCTATGGAATTTCAACCCGTGATTTAGTACCTGACGGAAATGCAAAGTATTTACAGGGCTTCTTGAACCAGCCAGGGGTACAAAACGATAGGGGAGGTTTCCGTTTCCAAATTTCCAGTGGAATGTTTAGTGTAATGTGGGAAAACGTGAATTAACTACTACGAATTCTATTGTAACTGTGATTTTTTTCGCATTATATGAAATACAAGAGATTCCTGGTTGGAGTGAATACTAGAGTGATACAATTCTGAAGATTGATTTTCGTTAGTTCCTACAACATGTGTTTTACAAGTGATCCTTGTAAATAGTCTAAATCCGTAACTTATGTATCACAACAAGAAGTATTGCGAGCATATTGTGGTTCCAGAATCTGTTCGAAAACTTTCTCGAAGCACGCTGTAGGTACGGGTGTATATATTTATATATGACAGCCGTATACCAAGCTGATAATCCTATGGATTACATTTTAACTCCTACTCTTTTTTACTCTCTATGCAGTTACTTAAGTTGCCGCAGAAACTTTTCGCATAAATTAAAAGTTTAAAATTAGATATAAAATTCGCAGCTCACTTGTTGATGCTGACATTGTGTTCACTATAAATTATCACACTACTTTAATTAAATTAAAATGAACGTGCCCACACTCTCAGTTCAGTCGTAAATAATAGGAAACATTTACGAAAATGATGATATTCAAATTTTTAACTCGTATAAATTAACATAGTTATTAAAATTTAATGGGAAGCAGATTTTTTTTTTTGTACGGCATATCTTTTTAGGTTGTTATTTTTGCTTAAAAATATATGAACGTTATTTTTAATTTTAAACCAATGGAACATGTTAACAGAATTTTGACGTGAATCAACAGTGAATATGGCGAATAGAGTGAATAAAAACAAACATCATCAAGAGAAACAAGATGCTATGCATTCTTTAACACTTTAAAGGGAGATAAAAGTTATAAATAAACATCATCTCACAGTTGTCGTCGAGATTATACTTTCAATTCTACTCGGAATTCTTGACTTGAAGAAAGAACCTGAACGTTTCTTTTCATCCAGTTTTCAAATTCCTTTCGTATCTATCCGCTGGATTCAATGTAGTTCGCTGCATTTGTAAAGACGAGTTAGGTTCGTTGACACTCGTCCAATTGTAATCTTTATCTATAATGACATATTCTATATTCGTTTTGCCTACACATTTTCTAAGAAAACTCTCATCAGTTTGCCGGGCGACCAAGAACTAGTTTCATGTCAATTTAAATTTCATTGAATTGCATTTCCGTTCTCTTCCATATTAGTATCTACTGCTAGTACTATACACACATGTGACACTAGAACACGTTGCGATATTTGCTTTCCTTCGAATACAAGAACAACCGCATCGGGCGCCCTCTCCTCCTGAGAAATCTGTGGAAATATTTCCATAACGAATTTAAAAAGTTTAGACTTGTAAAAATTGTTACTTCTATTCCAGGGGATTGGCATTTTAATACATTCCCATGGCGTGTAAGAAATTATAACGAATAAAAGAGGGTTTTATGTCGCCTAATAACAAATTCCATTACTTCTGTACCATCGGAAGAAGTAAAAAAATAAGCACCAAGACTGCAGTACATTTTAATATGGTGTGAAAATAATTAGTTTCTCTTGCAGCGGTACGATTTCATCTGCTATATTTACATTTTATCCGTTACTATTTCCTCTAAAAAGATTCATTAAATAGATTGCTACTGCTGTCAGTCTGTTCTCCATTTGGTACACCTAGATATCTTCATTAGTGCGCTGCTTGATTGATCAACGGCTGTTTCTAACTAAATTATCCTATTTATACAATTCTATTCTATTCGATTTTTGTACGGACCATTTTTCTTCCGTCTTCCACTTTGCAACTTCAACCCGTCAATTCATCACCGTGCACATTTAGAATTGCTTACTCGCACACAACGGACTCCAGTATTGTACAGTCGCGTGTCTTTGCCTCGCTAAGGTGTGTACCGCTCAAGATTTGGTGCCCGCAAGACCATTTCTGTGCAGAGCGAGAGAGTATTTTATACTTCCCCATATGTAATTTATAGGGTTTACAAATGCAGACATTCACTTCGAGGGCTACACACACTGGCTGAGGTAGGATCGTAACGGACCACGCAGAACGTAACACCACGCCGAAATTACCGCCCACATTCACCGCAAAAGTAAGAAAACAGTGACGTGCACGGGGCAGGACACAAGGGATCACAGCCCCACCGATAGTTGTACTGGCTCTTTTTGTATACACGAAGTGTAACTACAGTCATGGACGGAAGATATGTGAAAAATAGGATACATTATATGTTACCTAGTTGCATATTCACATTGTTGCATGACAACAGTGGCGGTTCGTGTAGATAAGAGAAAGGGTCATTTATCAATAGATAGCTGTGTACAAAATGTTCATATCCAGTTCTAGTTGCATTGCAATAATTCTAAGAAATGTAAGCATATTTGTTGTCAACTGTAAACAATATTATATATAACGTTGCTTGAAAGATAAATGGGTGAGTCCATTTTGCGAGCTTGCAAACGCCAAATAATGAAGTACCACAATTATTTTTGCTGTTTGTTTTCAAAAAAAAGAACTAACGCCACAATAGTGGTATCAAGAAACAAACAAACAAAAACTATATGAAATGGCCAGTTTCGCTTTGCAAAACGGACGTCACTGGTAGTACGATAGTAGTTCAGTGTTTCGCCCATCTGAGAGCGAGCAAGAGTGGCGCTGCGATAAAAACCACTTCCCCAAGTGCGTTTATGTGTATTCCGGTGGTCTGTCCGCCCCCACTAACAGGGCTGTTTCCACTTCTACATTGTTTTTTTATTGTTTCACGGATTCATGTACGTTACTCAGTCGGTTTTATAGCCGAGCACGATTACCGGCTCCGATTAGTACTTGGAACTGTACAGTGTTTAGTGCGTGAAATGCACCGCTCGTCTCTCTTATCTTTTCCACAACAGTAGCACACACCCAGTACAAAAGGAGAAATGTCTCAATATATCTATATACACAACCGCGTCTATGCAACATCATACAATACAGCGGTTTATTTGTTTTCATTCGAAACTCACACATAAAATACGTCTATAGCGTAGATATTACAATGAAATCTCTTCATTTTCTACGTAATATCAAATCACTACTCTCCATTACCATAGTAACGGCTGTCGTTTGTTTCAATTACTAACAAACTCGTCATTTAATTTCCATACTGTGTATAGGCGTTACGTCGCATTTCGTGTTGCTTTTGTTTGGATTATTGCAATATTTGATCGCGCAATAAGTGAGCCTGTTTTGCATTGCATCTCTGCAAGCATTTCAAAAATTCGTCGAGCACAATTGAAACATCCGACTGCTCTCGCAGTATTAGATTTACAGAGGAACAATATACACCCGTTTATGCAAAAAGCACATTTATACTTGCTGCGCAATTCAAATCATATTCGCATTATAATGTTAAATCTTGACTAGCAATGTGAAAATATTCTAATCAATTTTTTTCTGAAACGGAATTATGCACGTTACTGCATTACATATATTAGAAGTTTTCAAAGTATCTACCATATCTTGTGCGCAGGATATTTATTGAATAAACTTATTGCAGAGATATTGCATGAATTTACGTGTATAGATACCGTTATAATATGTATCGATTTTGAGTTAGGTTCGGTGCACTGGAACTTTTCCTATAAACTTGAGCTGCTGCTAGTCGAAACTTTGAGCATATACTCCCTAAACATGTTAATATATTACGGCAAGCAGATGGCCAGTATGTACTTCGTAGTATTACCCCACATATACATATTTACATTTTTGCACTAGTGTCATTTGGCTGTATTCACATCCTAGTCATGTAGTGCAACCCAACGTTATTATGCGAATGTAAATCATATTTTTACGATTTTGCATCATAAATACGATCGTCGTTACATTTCTCGATATCCTTTGACTGATCCTGTGTAACTTTTAGTGCCCCGGCATTTCTCCGTTTAGTTGGATTCCATCGTCGTAAAATAAAAATAAAATGCAAACACGTAGGTAGCTACGTATGTTTATTACCCATGGTAAACATCAAATTATAGTCTGAATATTTGTATCAACCATATACGATGTTCAAATAGATATTTTAAAAGTTTGATTTTTGTCCTGCGATCACATATGTAGTTTATGGAAATTAAAAGAGTGTATTTAATAGTGTCATGAAATGATATATGTACTACGTGAGTTTGTGCACGTTTCAGAACTCGTAAATCATAACTTTGTGATTTTAATCGACGTCAGTTTAAAAATGCGTTTATCTTTAACTTAGCCTCGTCGTACAAAGTTTGAACAAACTTGTAATAAAAGTCAGTAACTATTGTGTAAACTAAAACTATGGATATAAAATGAAGATTATCCCAAGTGGCGCGGTTCACTTGATTTCGCTAAATATTGGTTATTGTTATTAGAGGAAGTCCAATTATGATTAATCCCGAAATCAGCCATGAAGTAATCGTACATATATATTGTTCAGCTGATTCCTTATCACATTGGCACAATTGCATTGGTATCATCAGGAGATACGTGCCCGATAGTAACGAATCCAATAACGTCCGTCGCGCAAATCGGAAACTCATTCTAGATAACTTGTACCTTCCATTGTTAAGGGGTCGTTCTTGTGTTACAATTCTTTTAGACGAAAAATCCCGGTTCCGCGCAACGATTTGCTACAAAAAGTCAGTCCTTTGAATGGATCCGCGTGCGTCGCTTACAAAGGACACAATTACTTTTCATGGGTTTCTTAAATTTCTAGTGAATGCCACACGCGTTCGCAACACGAAAACGGAAAAATAAATGTAGGTATTCCATTACAAACTGAAAGGTACACGATTTTTCAATAACGCTCGACTCCATTTTGTGTGTAATATCAGTAAGATAATCGAAACGGACGACGAGTGAAGATGATGGCACACAAAACATAGTGCTCTTCCTTCATACGTGTGAGTCTGCGCGTGACAGAAATATTATTCTATATTTGACATAGGATTCTGTATACATACATAAGGTTATCTAGCCGTATGCGATAGAACAGTTTTATTGTAAATTAACCATAACATATGAACACAATTGCCATGAGTAAATACATCAAAGCATACATTTGATGACAATACATACTTTGGAACTTACAATATCCATATCAAAGACTGGTGTACTTTGAATAAATATTACAGGATATTATTTCGCTAAATGTAGCCGTAGTATTTAAAATAAGCAATTTCACGCTACACGCTTCGAAATAGGTCCACTCTCTGCTATATTAAACATGGATATTAAAATCACGAAGATATATCTTCTGAAACAACTAGACGTGCATTTCTAGGATACCATTTACATACCTATATAACATTGTCATCCACTTTCATATTGGTGAAATGTTCCATTATCTATCTCTGGACACAGCTACATATATTATATTTCATATTTTCCATTTATAGACCGAAGAATGTCTGTGTTTAGCGTACCTGTTCGTGAAAACATCTCAATGGGAGTGTAGGCGCCAAAGAAATGTTCTTTTTCGCTGTGGTGTGAAAAATGATCACAAAGGAAAGATGTTTCACTTGATCTCTTAGTTACTAACAGGCTTGAACTTGTCCGCGAGCTTATAAACAACTTTTTAGACAAGAAAAAAACAGATTTCCTTTCTAGTTTTACGTCACCCGATTGATTTGTTGAAAATCTTGGTTGCAAATGAAGAGTACATACGTATTTTCTTATTGCCCAGCTGTCAATGAAACTATCACAGCAACGAAGATATTACTTTCATGCGTATAATCAACTTTATGCATTATCACTTTCCATTTTGTGAATCTATTTACGTTACTTACTGCTACAACTATTGTTGTTGTGTACGGGTATTTATGTACAAGACAATTTCCTTGTCATGCCCTATCAGTCAACGGTTGTGCCCTTTGCTCTGGGCCCTCATTAATTTCAAGCAGACGTGAGGACAGGTGCTTACCGATTCCGTAGTGAAATATAACACCTTCTGTTTAAAGTATACATGGTATTAATAACCGATGTCAAATTACATCGTGTATGCCATGTTAGCATGTCCATGTACTTTTTGAACACCCTGTTAATTGAACCGAGCACGTGTAGGTTTTCGAAGGGTTAATTATTTCACTGTTAACCCTTGCACACATGCAGACTCTACCTGAAGAAGATAACATCAAAAGCCATATAACATATTAACAGGACCTATGCATGTGGGTTTTATATCAATGCCAAACTTTGGAATAAAAATAGTCTCATAAAATGGAAATAAAATATGAATATCCACATAAAGTATTGGATATTAGCATATATTTTATTTAGAAATACAAATATTTCAGCAAACCAGAATATTTATCTTGAAAACTCGTAATCGTTTTCAATATTTCAATTTCACGGAAATCTAATGGAACCGCTGCATACAAAACTAAAAGTGTGCATATTTCATGTTATGCATTTTTCAACGTTTTAATATTGGCCAGACTGAATGC
The DNA here is from genome assembly GCA_963422195.1 of Carabus problematicus. NCBI lineage: Eukaryota > Metazoa > Arthropoda > Insecta > Coleoptera > Carabidae > Carabus > Carabus problematicus. The sequence goes on along the minus strand of OY728588.1, from coordinate 697,658 downwards.
CAAGCTTAACAGTAATTTTTCTTCAAGTAAACTGAATTCTAGATTGAATTCACCTGTACCAGCAAAGTGCTATATGAATGTTTTTCAGTTTTATAATTTCAGGTTTCAAAATGAAAAATTGTTTTATTCACTGTACAAAAATTCAACTATCTTATTAGTTTGAACTGAACAAGGGACTATTGGTATACGGTATTCATGAAATGATCTATTGATATAGCTTCAGTATAATAAATTAGTTATTATTCGGATATTATAACTGCTTATTGCCTTGCTTCAGTACGTTAAAATGCCAATACATCTTGAGATAAAACAACGTAAATCAATGAAGCAGTGAAATCAATCTAATATTTTGACCCACTCGTCCTAATTGCCCTCAAGAAGTACAACATATTAATCAAGTACCCACGCACGCGTTACATTAGCGCGGTTACACCGGGGCGGGCTCATTCATCAACCCGGTTAAATTTGGTGGTTTAAAAATATCTATCTATAATTATGTATGACCGGAAGTGCACTTACATATGGTCCATTAGTAACGTATAGATTTCTGCTCGAGTGTTCCGTCCATGAGTCAAGTAACTTTTTACCATCCGTTTGTTCAACAACAGATCCCGGGATTAATTCGTGAAACTAAAGCCGACGACCAACATCAACTTTGGATCGGATTTCGTAAATTTGTTTACACACACACACACGCATATATATATATATATATATATATATATATATATATATATATATACCGGGTGGCCCAAGAAATCTGGGACATAGGGAATTAACATGTAAAATTGAAAAAGTTGCGATTACTTCTGTATTATTCATTTTAGAGCTCTGAAATTTGGTACAGGTGTAGGGATAAGTTATTCGCATTGATTGGTATTAATTAAAATTATATTAAGGCTCACATTTCTAATAAAAATGCTTTTAAAAAGTAATAATTAATTTTACATGTTAATTCCCTATGTCCCAGATTTCTTGGGACACCCGGTATATATGAAGTACACAGAAGACTTCAGAATTATATAGCACAAGTACATATAAGAAACGCATTTTGAACTCATGTCTGTTATTAAAATGCAGGTTTTACGACCTAGATCTGAAAGGAAAATAAATGAAAATCAACCTTTTCTCATTTTCGACGAACTGTATCTTCACAGATTGCAACAGACGATATTGTACTACTACCAACATAGCTGATAATTAAATATATTGAAAAAGTTTTCATCAACTTTGCAAACTTGTTCAAAAATCTAACCAAGAAAATTTCCATAAACTACGTTTTCACACATAACAAAAGAAATATTTATAATTACTTCTGATATTAAAAATAAAGTGAGAACCCGATTACGTTTCAATAACCGTACTGTACAATATAAGTAGCTCGAACTTGATCTAAACATTAAGAATAGTAGTACATAATAGTGTTTTCGAGGAGTAAAAACTGGTCATACACGAGTATCTTTACGTTCTCTAAAGACAAACATATAGCGAAGAGAAACACAGACGTGCTCAATTTCAAACAATGCACTGGTAACAATGAAGACAGCTGCAGGATGTCACAGATTGCCTTCATTACTTGGGACAACTTCAGGTCTAACGCCCTCTCTAGCCAATGGCTGTCAGGCGTACATTTCTGCGATATAATTACATCTACAAAAGGGATTTTCGAGCAAAATAGCATTATTTGCGAAAGCAACAGTTTTTGACGTGACACAATTATGTTACTTCGATAAACTGTTTTTCGCCAGGCATTTAATTGAAACACAATTTACCGGTAGTGGAGGAGGAATTACAGTGTAATCGAACCCCAGACTATTTCGAAAGTAAAAGTGGATTGGATTAGATGAGTGTACGCGTAATTACAAGCGGTTTTGTCTCGATGGAAATGTGACGAAAAGCTTTTACGAATGAGTGGATACTTATCCGTATAAATGAGTTACTTTTTGTGGTTTCATTAGACGATATTTTTAGATCCGTACTTAGTCCATCTATTTCTACAAAAACTATATAATTGAGAATAAATGTATGTATTACAGTATAGCCATAATATCACACTTTATCCAATATGAATTCAAAAAAAGTAAATGTTAAGACTTAGCTGGTCCGAACAATAAGCGCACAAAGTTGAACAACAGTTGAGCCGTTATTGTTTCTGCAATTATCCGGACGTAGTAGAGAATAACAAAGGGTTATCGCCGTTTATTGGTCTAATGTAAATGTAGGCGGGACACGCTACTGCTACTCAAGGGAAAGAGAGACTTGGACAAAAAAGTATTTAACGGAAAAGCTCCAGCTTCGTGTTCCATAAAGTTTTCACAAAAGCCACAATTCTCTTTTTACTGCTAAACAGGAATGCTCTAATTGAAATCGTTCACTAGATTTTGTCGGTCTATCAAAATATTTGTGGAAGCACAGAGAAACCCCGGTTGACAAGAAAGGCATACAGAATTTATCAATATACTTTACTGCATCTCCGCCACAACTTTTACGAAGAAAATTAAAGGATAATGTATCTAATAAGAATTTTATAACACAAGTTTTCTAGAATGATGAAAGAGGTGTAAATATTGGAAAGAATCTGGACTCCATAGTCTGCGAATATCTCACAAAAATCCTAATGGATAATTAAAATACAATTTAACATTGAATTCCACCAATATGTTAAATGTCAGCTCTGATCTAATCTATATGTTATTTATTAGTTTGATTGAAATCACTGACCTCGTGACTCTTCACGGTTTTGTGGAATTGATGACAAAAATATCTTCACTATTTACCGACTATAAAATACCTTAACAAAGTAAAACAAAATCCATAGGTAATGGCCATGTTGATAAAAATCAAATATATTTGTACAAATAAAAAAAAATACAAGCGACGACCGGAAGTTCATCACGTGTCCGTAGATGGAGCTGAGGCTACAAAAGAATTGAAATGAAAATGGCGAGAACGAAATTTAAATATCTAAATAAAAATAGCGACCCTTTCTGTCAAGTTGTAACGAGGCCGTGAATGTTTTTATACATTAAAACCTAAAAGCTTTTCTTTTAAACCGTCCGCGGCGCGACGTTCGGGGGGCTCTATTCAAATGTATGCAAATGCCAGTCGGTTGTCGTGGTTGAAATAATGTGTTCATGTCACTCGTGAACCGCTCGCACCAACTACACGGTGTCAGATTTTCCTAAATATTTATTTTTATTCACAACCGCGCTTGACAGATTGTGTGCATTGTCAGAATTCCCCGGAGTAAACAGATTTAAGTTTTAAATTTGCAATGAAAAACAAACTCCAGTCAATAATAAAATGTTTACGCTTGTCACCAATAGAACATTGCACCCACTTTCAGCCTTCAGATGCATCGTCTGATCAGTCTGCCGTCTTGTCATCATCTAAGTTAGGGATGCACTTCAAAGAATCATCTGTAACCTAGACGTGAGACTCGTAAAGACTTCTAGTGTCAATTTAAAACAGAAGTTAAAGGGTTACTTAAACTTTGGTAGAAGTTTACCAATTCTTAAATAGTCATTTTTAAATGTTGCCAAAAAAAGAATCTGTTCCTTGAAACTAATATTGTCGGTATGCACTTCTAATATTCCCACTGAATTTCTCATCCTGAATCTACAGATTATTACTGGTCAATAGCTCGTAATTATTCATACCGCTAAATTCTCTTCTGTGCTTGCATTTCAGATCAGTTTATTCCGGTGCTCAGCAGGCCATTGGTACCCGTTAAATACACACAGTACACGTATTGAACATACGAACTGCAGGGGCACAAACTAAGTGTATTGCTATTTCACATGGCGAATTCCCCAGTATACTTCACACACACACACATAGCTATGGAACTAGTTGTGGAACAGACAATAGTCACTGTAACAAGTGAGACAAGGATAAATTAACCAGGGCCACGTACGGCTACATTTAAAATTAAAGTGCATTCATATGCAAAGATGAATTTAAATTATAATAGAATAAATGATGTTTTAGTTGTTGCCGCACAATGCGTTTCGCCGCCATTTTCTTCGTTTTTCTTTGAAAAAGTTTGCAGCATATACTGAGCGGAATACACAACCGTATGTGAACAAACTGTACACTATTTTTATTTCACATGAAAAGCACGGATTTTTTTATTCTTTGAATTAATGATGTAATCCCGGCTGGATATATCATTTTGTATGTAATATATTGGGCATATAAGTAATATTTGCAATGTCTACTGTCAAATAATATACGTATATTAGTAAGTAAAGGAATGTAGATAATGTGAAATAAGTCAATTGATATATACATGGTAACGTTATTACGCAACAATACTGACACGCGCACACACACATACACGCACAAGATGATTAAATAATCCCCTGTGGCCGTCGTGGCAACGTAATTTAATAAATGAGACAAGTTCGTCAAATGGCCGTGTTTAACTGTACTTTCGTAGGATTATCCTAACCTAAGAAAGTCACAAGTTTTCTTAATGCACACATTTGTAGTCCTGTTTCAAGAACTTTCATGAATAAACGTTCCTCAAATTGAGTTATTCGTATACAGAACGGGGTTAAGCTAAATAAGTTACAAAGCTGCTCTCCATCAACGGAACTTGGCTCAGCTCAGCTCCAAGACAATGTTGCATATTTAGTGACACATTTGGCTGATTAGTCAAACGAAATGTATTTATCAACCATTTACTTTTATCCATAGCTTGTATGACATTCTCTTGCTCTGAACAGATTCATAATTTCCCGCTGGGTTAATAGTTAAAGTTATATAATACATTCTTCTTTTACTTCATGGTGATTCATTTTAAATTTCAGATTCAAAACTACATACGTTAGAAGCTATTAAAATATATTTAAAAATATTTTAAAGTAATTTATTTAAAATAATTTACTATTACTTCAAAGCGTATTTTCTTTATATATTTATAATTTTTATGGTTTGAAAATAACACAATATTGTCGAAACGTTCCAATAATTTAATAAACATTTTGGTTTTATAAAGCAAATAACTACAATTTCATTATTTAGGTTAATGGTTAGTTTAGAAGTGGATTTTGTAGAATGGAAATTATGTTATTGGCAAATATTCAGTTCGTTTGTTTTACACGTTTCATAAAAGCGACCATATAATGTGTAAATCTGAAGACACATCACAACAGACCATTTTCATAAGCGCGCACACACACATACATGGATCATGGATGTTCTGTTACAGATTGTTCGCCCGATGGATCTGCATTACATAAACCAATATGGAAAGGTTGAGACTATTGCACTACAAACAACACCTCTCATTTATATTTCACTAATTCAGCACATTGACCGCACACGTTGGATTACCATATCGGTCAGATTAGTCCATTTGACCTCTGACCTGGCACGATATACCAACACGACAGTCAACTGTCGACCTGTGTGTTTGTCAGTTTATTTAATTCAACAACAACGCCCGCAATCCTATTCTAGAACAATAGGAGTGTTTTCGGATTTAGTTTTGGGCTGCACACACACGGACGCATACCAGCACGGAATATTACGATATCAACCCTCATGGTTTCGTTGAAGTTTCCTTATCCTTAAGTTTGACTATTCCTTTCTTTCTCTCTTTCCTTCCATGGTTTCTCGCTGCATGTTTTATTCTCTTCGTTTCTGTCTACAATTCACTACAATTTACATTGATAGATTAGTACGAAATGGATCAACTACGCTATTTCTATATAAAATATATTCCCAGCCTACTAACAAGAGCTGTAAGTCTGCTCTTAATTACCTATAAACATAATTAAAAACAAGCAGAACAGAGGGGACACAAATCAGAGTACATAGATTAGTGTTACGAAATATCGATTTAAAAGTGGCTCCAATTTAAACAACTATTTACGACCGAACAAACGGCTTGCATCTTGTACGACGCACTGCATAGAACACACACACACGCGCACACGCACGTGGATGCTCTCGTACATACGCAGATACCCCTGCAGGCAATACAGTAATTTATTACATCACAACGGAGAATATCTATATGTAACATTGTGTCTGGTTAAACTCATCTAGACCGATTATTTATGGGCCATCCTACTTCTGTATTATTAAACAACTGATCGACAACATAAATAATCTCTGCAAGTCGTGTCACACGAACAGTTTCTATTAAATTGTCAGAGAGCAACGACAGGAATTTAATAACGACGCAAGAAGAAAAGATATGATTAACTTTCCGTCATTATGCCATCTTTCAGCCGGCGAAATGAGCAAATTCATTTTACGTGTTAAGTAGATTCGGTGCCATTGAACATAAGTTATAGGCTCAAATGTACCGGGTGTTTTCGATGAAATGCTGAATGAAAAATTCCGAATGTACTAGTTTGAACAGTGTTCACTGTTTACTAAAGATATAGGTAAGTGTTTTTATGGAATGATTCCAACACATTCGTAAACAACAAATTCCGTACAGAAATCAGTTGATATAATGTCAATTCTGAAGGTCATACTACACTTGTAAGTATTTTTTTTTTGTCAGTGTACTCAACCAACCTTATCTTACAGACTATTAATACCTGTATATAGACTATATGATTGTATATTTACAGTAATCGTAGAATTTTATCTAGTATTTGCAAATGCGTGATAGGAATAATGAGCGTACATATATTTACGTTGAAAGGTGTGGACGAATTCCTTAATTTCACGACTAAATATGTCTCTAAACCTAGACAAAGTTTGGTACAGTATCAAACAGTACGAGGTTCAGACATAAAATAAAGCAATGTGAAGAGAACAGTTGAAAGAAGTTTAATTCGTAAGAGATTCGCCTGCTAAATCCCACATCTCTCACGTTTGCCTCCGGAAATTTTACGTGTTTGCACAAACTCATGTAGATGCCGGTAGCTGCTTTGATAATTTTTATTACCACTGCTAACCGTCGTGTAAATACACCTTCTACTTAACCGATAAACATGATGTCGAATTACGAAACTTTTCGTGTTTACTTTGAGATATCAACGTCAAAGCGTGTACCAAATTTATACACGGAAGATCTCATGTGAAACAAATAGAACAAAATGTACAGTGAATAAATGTGTTTAAGCGAAAGACATGTTTCGTGAACGAATCTGTGCAGTGCGACAATGTTTTGTTCGCGTATCATCTTTCTAGTTCGTATGTGCAGAATATCGTCTCGTTTTCCCGATGCTCGCCCGTTACGTTGTCGGGCGAGCATGTATGATATTCTTTTGTGACAGGAGTGAACAGCAAAACGGTGATTGTTTCGGCGTTTATATATTCATTCTACAGACGTACGTATGCTCCCCTCTCTCCTTAACAGGTTTCATTGTTGCCGGCTGGTAAGGGGTTCGCACCTAGCTGGGATGTGAAATGAACACGCCTTCTCCGTGTAGAATATGTACGTTGTATATCCTGACACTCCAACTCTCACACACACATATACATGTATGCGCGTAACATACATACACAAATGCCAGTTTTACATACATACATAGTTACTGTCATATATACACATTAAACATAAAAGCACAACTTTGTAACCGTCTTTGGTAGAATGGTATATGATTATTAGTTTATGCACGATACAATAGATTAAAAAAATTCTATTACAAAGTGAAATATAGAGTGTAATGAATTTTTAACTAAGCTCCTGTACATTCAGTATATTAAACACCTGAAATTATGTACACATTATTAATTTTCAACCATACATATATACTCGCGTTTCAAGTATAATGTGTAAAATTTTAATTATCTTACGTACTTTGATATACAATTTTCATATCTACATCTACAAAATACTACATTATCCGATACAATTAATAATTTCTACGAATGAATTCATTGTTTAGTAATGGCAGATAAAACATTTATCTACAATTAATATATTAACATTATATCGCCAGCGTTGTGTTTATTTCAATTGAATGAAAACAAAACCAAAGAAGCGTATTTTTCGGCGGCGTTAATATCTCTGACACTTAATAAAATAAATCAAATACAATTCTTACTTGAAGACTAGTGACCTAAATTGAAGTAAATAACGAAGTTGAACGATAATTCTTCATAAATAAGATAGTATATCACTCGTAAATTATAATTGAGTATTATTCGATAATAGTACGTTGTTAATAAATTATTTACCGTATTTGATTATGATGATTTCTAGCTTATTCGGTAATTTAACGGATAGTTAAATTAATAACTGAGTAAGAAAAACTTAAAACATTACTTTTCTGCATGTACTTAATCTTGTAAATATTCTCGTGTGTACATTTCTGTACTTGTAAAATCCACCTCAAATTCTATTAAGCTGCCTCGTAATAAAGCTTTATTTGAATATCAACCAGCTTTTATGTATTTAAAGCAAGTACATTTTCTATGCTCACGGGCAAAATATAAAGTATTTATAGTGCAAATATAAATTTATATAGTACACTTGGGTAGGTATTCATTTAAAAGTTTATTCGTTTATTATTTATGAAAACTTTTATTTTATGTATTTATATAAATAATATATGTATTTTCATTAATTTAACGTACAAGCACAATATTAATATATTCATAAAGTGTATTTAAACTAGAACATTAATTTGAATCAAGTGTTCGTACGTTACGTTGTACTGCTGAGTTGCAGTTTAAGCGGATATGTTATAAAAGATAAATTAACTTACCGGTTGTAGGAGTAATACTTCTGACAGTTTCACCAGACGCCCGACGTCCGTTGGTGAATCTGTGGTAAAGCTCAAGCATGTGTTTTGGCGGCTGTTGATCCTCCCGGAATTTGCTCACCCGAATTTGCGGCGGACTAATTTGCAAAATCTGCTTCATAACTTCTTCCAGTGACACTTCATTGTTGTCCACGGCATAAGACGCGTCCGCCAACAATAACAATACCAATACAAGTTGACACTTCATTTTGTTTACTAAAATCGTACAAATCTGTCAAAAATTCTTTACATGATACAATCAAAGAAAATATTGACACTTGTATGTTTAAGTAATTGACACTAATAACTACTTGTTCAAATGAAATGTAAGTAATCGAACAGTTGTGCTTGTTTAAAAATTGTTCTTTGCAGTTTATTTATTGCGTCTGATAGTTTTCAGAATACCAAAAGCACGTGTTTCGCGGTCGAAAGCTGCTCAATCATACGTCCACTCCACAATGAAGATGCCGAACGACTAACTTGAGATACGTCTCCGGAACGGAGCGAAGATCCCGTTCGGCAATGTTCGTGCCGCGTTCGCGGGCAGTTGTCTCGCAGCATCACAACGCCTGCTTGATCTTCACACAGAGGAGAAGATGGACAGGTTGACGTGTACCAAAGAATAACAAAAGAATTCTGCGAATTTTAGTGTGAAACATATTGTACTTGTCACACGGTTCAAAGCCACGTATATACATGATATATGTAATTGTAATGTGGAAAGTGTAATATTGTTCACATGTTACTCTGAATATATTGTGATATGTTTTTGTAACATAGATGTCAACATTTTGAAAGGTTTTCATCTCAATTATACGAAACTAAAGTAAAATGTATATGTTTATTAAATTATCCCGGGCACAAATAGTGTGTTTCATTAAAAATTATCATACCAGGATAGTTCTCATATTTTGTGCACTAGAACATTTAAATAATTTCAGATCATAAAAAGCAGAAAATTAAAAATTATAAAAAGCTATAATTTCTAGAAAAATCAGTTTCAAGTAATCTAGGAACAAACACAACCTATTTTGACATACTCTACCACGGTATGCTAGCAACGACAACAGATTATTATTATGCTCTCCGTATTACGTGCTGAGAAGCATAAAAAGAGATTTAATGAAGGCAAGAACTGTTAAATGGCATATATCAAAGAAGAAAGTTAAGAGAAGCCGCACACGCATATATGAATGCGACGAGCATCAGTTGTATCTGATCCAGTGAAATGGCGACATCGTTACATTTGTTAAGTGCCATTTTTACAGGAATAGTGTGTGTAGCATTCATTGAAAGTAAGTATTTACCTGTACCCGTTAATTTATTATATAAGCAAGGGAAAACATTCGGTATGAATGAAAATAAGTTGTGTTTAAGGGAAATTTATAATTTAAAAAATTGCGTGTTCTTCCATGTTTCATTTAATGTATTATTAATAAATATTATACAAATTAGATAACATAATATACAAGAAATTTAAATTTGTATAATTTTTTTTCAATAGGTATTTATATTATATATAAATTTTACGAAATAGTACTAATAATTATCATAACTTCTGGTACATAGTCTAATTATATATAAATGTTACCAAACACATCTGTTAATCGGAAGAAAACACATTGAAATTTCCCTTTTAATCAAATAATACACCGCTCCTTGAATGACTCTCGCTTACCCGCACCTTTCCATTGCTTTAAATTAAGTGTTTATTACATTACCGCGTACCTAGAATTCACTTTCAGATCAAACTTAGTAAACCAACAATTGTACGTGATTACAGCGCGGCTCAACAATTCACTAAATTTACAAACAAAAGATCGCGTACCTTTCAATTATCGACCGGCGATTGTTCCAAGTGCGAAACGCGGCAATTGTTTCATGACAACGTTGGCAACTGTTTCACGACGTCATCTGGTTGGTTGCCTTTCGCGCGGGAAAGGATACATACATACAAGTTGCTGTGTGTGTATGTAGTGTTTTAGTAGGTTTGTGGCACGCAATTTTTAGGTCGCACGGTTGGGCATATCTGTCAGATTCGAGTCGCGACAACCGCGATGATAGCCCATGATTGCGATTCCAGTGACAAGTTTCACTTCTCCGCTCATAATTAACTACCTTTACAAGGTTGATCACACAACATGTCATCCGTAATAACAAGTTCATTAGCACTTATTAAACTGCATGAATGAAATTCACCTTCTAAACTTCATTGACTAACATTGAAATGAAACAGAATCTTTTGCGAATGATTTATACATTCAGCTGAAGATAAACTATATAGCTACGTATGTATCGTTCATTTCTACTCTACTGTCCATATTAAGCTATATTTTCATTGCAAAATAAATTGCTATATACACAGTTACATACGACTTTCTCGCATTTTTTTAATAATTATATAAGTTTGCAAGTATGTACGTTACAATCAGTAATATGCTTTCAACATTTTATATTTAATATTAATACATGTTTGTTTTTTCTCTGCCTCACAGGTGTACACAGCAAAAAAATACGATGCAGAGAAGAAGGACGATTTTACAGGGATCCTGATCGTCCAGCACACAAAATATGGACCAATAATGAATGTTCCAAATATTATTTATGTCTAGATAATGAAGTATTCGAATTCAGATGTTCCGTTGGCCTGTTATTCGATGTCAATCGACAAATATGCGATTTCAAATTAAATGTCGACAACTGCGATGTTACAGCAGGTAAATCTCTTTAATCTTATCGAAAAATCTAATTTCCAAGTAATAGAAATGGAAAAAAAGAAAGTTCTTAATTAAATGATTATTTATAGCATTTTCACAAGTCGTCAATGAATATAAAATACATTAGTATCCGTACAGAATCAAGGTCAGAAAAATAGATAATTATGTTTTTAAATCGGCACAGACACACATTTACAAATTTGAATTTATAATACAAAATGTAAGATGCAATCTTAACTAATGTCGTATAAAAGTATAGTTGACATTACAAAAACATTTATTAGTCACATTTATGTGTTTTATTCTGTGTTAGGCGGAAATTTTTGACCATGATCATAAATTCCTGAGAAAGCATTTCTTCGAAATATGTACACTTTTATTGTGATTGTACAATTCCAGTAGACAATGATATTTTGTTTGTAATTGTTTACAGAAGTCGTTGTTCCGAAACCATTATTGCACGCCGCCAATTGTCCTGACGAGAATCAATTGGGCTGTGCCGACGGAACTTGTTTGCCAGATGACTATTTCTGTGACGGATCAGTTGACTGTTTGGATGGAAGTGATGAAGGATGGTGTGACGTTAACAATGATCCGAATGCAGCAACGAGTTGTGATCCGAGAACTTGCATATTGCCGGATTGTTTCTGCTCGAAAGACGGTACATAAATATTGATCGTGAAAGCATTTAAACTTCCATTTCGAACAGTAACACTGCAACAGTAATTATTTGATTATTTATTTAGGCACACATATACCAGGATCGCTCCATCCGAACGAAGTTCCACAAATGATAGTTTTAACATTTGATGATGCTATTAACTTTGAAAACTGGGACTTGTACACTAACAAATTGTTCAGTCCTGAACGGACGAATCCCAATGGATGTTCAATTAAAGCTACATACTTCGTAAGTCATCAATATACTAATTATCAACAAACGCAGAAGATGTGGAACGATGGACATGAAATTGCTGTGCATTCTATAACGTAAATATTTCGCAAATTCAATCTGTACCAGTTGCTCGAAATGATAATTTACTTTCAGTCATCGCGGTCCTGAAGAATGGTGGTCCAAGAACGCAACGATTGAAGACTGGTTCGACGAAATGGTAGGACAAGCTAATATTCTACATCGTTTTGCTGGTATAAGAATGGAAGAACTAAGAGGAATGCGTGTCCCATTTCTACGAGTGGGCTGGAACAGACAGTTCTTAATGATGAAGGAGTTTGGTTTTGTGTACGATAGCTCCATGGTAGCACCATATTCCAATCCGCCGATTTGGCCTTACACATTGGACCATAAAATGCCTCATACTTGTACTGGTAAATAGTTTTAAATTCTAATAAATATACAATAATATCACACACAAAATTATAGGAAACAAACAAAATTGTCCATCAAGGTCCTACCCTGGAATTTGGGAAATGGTAATGAACCAATTAGAAGCTAATGAATACACATGCGCAATGGTAGACTCGTGTCCGCCACATATGAGCGGTGACGATATTTATAAGATGCTGACCCATAATTTCAAAAGACACTATTCATCAAACAGAGCACCATACGGATTGTATTTCCATACATCTTGGTTTAAGAAGGCGGAATATTTAGATGCTTTCACGGTATGACAATTACCGGCTAAAGTTCAAAACTCTATACATGTACGTCACTACATTCATATGGTTTAATATTTTATATTGTAGAAATTCCTAGAAGAAATGAAAAAATTACCTGACGTTTGGTTTGTAACAAACTGGCAAGCCATTCAATGGATGAAACATCCTACTCCCATAAATCAACTGAACAATTTTGAACCGTGGTCTTGCAAGAAACAACTTGACGTAACCGAATTGGCCTGCAACTTACCGAATATCTGCAAACTTCAGAGTCGAATTCACCAGCAAGAAAGATTCTTGTACACATGCACCGAATGTCCACAACAATACCCATGGATAAGGAATGAATTCGGATTAAATTAGTATTTTAAACGATTCTATTTTAAGAATTTATTATACCACTTATTTGGACTGACTGTAAATAGTAACAACTAATTTCGAAAACATCATTTTATCTGGATACTGTACAACAATTTAATATGATGCACAGAGCAAGAAAAAAAAACACATTTTATGTTAACAAAAATGTATTTGTAGACTTACAAAAATATGTATTATGTATCTATGATAGATCTAAACGCAAAGTGCAATATTTATATTTTACAATTTTGTAATTATACAAACCTGTGCAACATTATACAACACCGTTTAAATACATAATTATTTAATAAACTTGTCTAAATACACTCAATATAAGCCCAGTACGTACAAACAGAACACAATGACAGTCATATACATTATTCTTGAGTAATGAAAGGATTCTGTATTGCCTCCATTCCATCTACAGGACATATTAACACTACACTTGTTCCACGACATACAACTAACCCTAACGTTCTTGTATCTTCTACAAGCTTGTATGGATCGTCTGGATCCCGGAGATACTCAGTTGTGTTGTCCAACACCAGATTTAATAAAGGATCATATCCCTTCAATATACCGGCAGCTTCTCGGCCGCCCGCGAATTTTACCCGGATACTTTTCTCCAGATATTTCGACAAATCTAAGATGGATTCTTTCCGCTTTTTCTCCTTTTGATCAGCACCACTCTGATGGTTATTCTATCATACAAAACAATACAATGTTACACATGTTTATATTTACGAATATGCAGGTTATGTAGTATTTAATTCATTTTCTATACAATGCTCACCTTCGGCTTATCTCCACTTGTAGACATTACTTATGTTATATATTTCGCCGGTATTTATCAATAAATATTAGCTATATACTTATATCAAATTATAAGAAATATATGAAGAAAACGAAGATTGTCAATTTTCAAAGCATACGTCAAAACAAGCGTGAACCATATAGGTCAATATATGGCAATAACCATAGTTGAAGTGTAGCGAAAGAAATTTGAAAAATAGTCTACTCATATATCTAATTTCTAACGTAAAATACTATTTTAAATTTTAACATAAAATGAGTACATATCTAAATTTTGAAGATGACATCATCACTTTACTTTTTACTACAGTCTAATTTACAGATTTTATTTAAATGGCATACATTTGCTTATAAGTACAACCACCTTCATCGTACGCTCAAATTCCCTAGTTTTATCACGTTTACATTGCGATTGATTTGTCACATTTGAATAGTGGAGTTTACTTCTAGGATTATTTTATGCCAGATTTCATTCATTTATTTAAGTATCTTTAGGACTTGATTAAGAATCATCATAAAAGAAGTGAATAGTTTGATTCTAAACATATTTTTACACAAGATTTTCTGAAACAAAAATATTTAGTTATCGTAACTTCAAGTTTGTTTATTTCAATTGTCAAGCTTTTGCTTGTACATTACTATTTTTTACATATTTATTCATCATAATGGTTATTTGCAAATATTTTTTGAGAGGAACTTGCCGATTTGGTGAAAGCTGTAAAAATGAGCATGCATATAATACAGGTAAGAATATAATGAAATAACCTAATAAAAAGAAAATTTATGACAACTACATTTATAGAAAACTCGTCTTCAGTTCTACGAAAAAAACAAGATATAGAACCTGGTGTTCTTATAAAATCGGTTAGCAATGATATGGATAAAGCAGAAAAAGGTAATCAGTGGCCGTTATCTTGTTACGGACCGTTTCAAGGCAAACCTTCTTTTCCTGGCTTTGAGGATAAATGTTTTGAAGAAATTAGGCTGGGAATGTACGAAGCAGAAAGAAACGGAACCGTAGAACAATATGTATGCAACAAAACATTTTCTGCTGATTTATATTGACCATAATATGTTTTACATTTTAGAAACAACAGCTTACTCTTGTTTTACAAGAGGCACGAATGAAGATGCGCTCGCTTCAAAATCCCACACCAGAAGCTATGAACATGCTCAAAGATTTATTTAACTCCAATTCTTCGGAAACTGGCGGCGGGAATGGGTTTCAAAATACACAAACTAATGTATTTGGTAACAGTGCTCCGTCAAATCAAACTAACTCAATTTTTGCCAACACAGCAGCCAAAACGGCAAATCAAAGTATATTTGCTTCACAACCAACGGCCACAAATACCGCAAGCAACTTTACATTCGCTCTGCCGGAGAACAAAAGTATATTCGGAAACACCAATAATCTTCCGAGTTCTGGATCCATATTCAATCAGCCGGCGCCTAATCAGTCGTTTCAAAGTAACAGTATTTTCGGTGTAGGCGGTGCTAGTACAACAGCAGGTCAATCAATATTCGCAAATGTTCAACCACAACCGCCAGCTTTCCCCGGTAACAACAATGTATTTCAAAATAATCAAAGTGTATTTACGCAATCTCGAACGACAAACCCACCACCATTCGGTGCACCGAATCAAACTAACAGCAATTCATCATTTGTTCCACAAAATCAGGGACAAAATAGTTCGCCATTCGCTATCCAAAACCAACCTGCAAACAATTCACCATTTGCACCACAAAGTCAACCGGTTAATAGCTCACCATTCGGGCAGCAGAATCCAGTAGGAAATAATTCACCATTTGCTCCACAACCAAATCAACCATCCAATAATTCACCATTTGCAATGCAACAAATTCAAGCGCCTAGTAATTCACCATTTGCGCCGCAACAGAATCAAACAGCTAGTAATTCGCCATTCGCTCCGCAACAGAATCAAGCTCCCGCTAATGTCCCATTCGCGTCGCAAACTCAAGTAACCGGTAATTCACCATTTGCGGTACCGGCGAATCAATCGCCCTTTTCGCCGAATCAAATTCCTGCGAACCAATCACCTTTCTCCGTCCCACAAAATCAAGCACCGTTTGCTGCACAAAACCCGCCACCAACTAACCCGTCAATATTCACCAGTCAGAATCAAACAGCAGGTAATCCGCCGCCATTTGCTGTACAGCCAAATTTTGCCGGGAATATATTTTCTAATGCTGCCCCTCAAACAACAAATACGGCAAACCAAGGAAGCATATTTAAACAAGCTACAACTCCTGCAATTACTGAAAACCAAAGTATATTCGCACAGCAAACTACTTCGGTGACAGGCGGTAGTATATTCGGTAATACAGTACAACCACAAACTATTGGTCAACAAGCGCCTGTATTTAGTTCACAAAATCAAATGACACCTTTGAATCATACAAAGAGTATATTTGGCACACCACAAACACACACCGGAGTTAAAATGCAAAGACAAGATGATGTAACTGTATATTCAAAGTTAGAAAACTTAAGTGACGTGGACAGAAATTGTTACGAAGCACATTCATTCGAGTTCGGTAGAATACCCGAAAAAGCACCCGCACTACAATTATGCTCATAATGAATAACAATAAATTACGTTCTTTCAATTAGGCAGTGTATATTTCTCTTTTACCTACATTTATACACCTATTTTAAAATTTCACTGTTGCCATTATGTTATTTAAACCATTTTTTTTTTTTAATAAATGTACATACATATTTTTAAATAATCTCTGCATTATTATTGTTCTTCGTTGGTGTTCAGGCAACTGGTGTATCGACCAATTGTAGGTTTTCTGATTCGGTAACAATTTTATCTGCAGTTAGCTTCGAATTTTCCCATTCGAAATCAAATTGGCTGGAATCTTCAGCGTCTGGACGGTCGACCAGATGTGGCTTCGGTTTAACTTTGCTTTCGCGGGCGGCGAGTTCTATTTTATCGTAATAGTCAAATCCAGTGATATGGATGAAGAGTTCTCTTGGATCTTTTACCTCGGGTACGCCACGTTTGGTGAAGAACTGTGAACAAATAAAAGAAAATTTGAACTCTACTTCTACACACATATAGTCTATTAAGATATACTCACATTTGCAATATTTGTACAATCTCTGATCAAGAAATGAAATGCATTTGGATGTGTCGGTTCCACGGATTGGCTGACATCGATAAACCAGCACTGCTCGTTGTACCATAGAATATTGTACTCTGACAAATCAGCATGAATCAATCTAGCTTCGGTGTACAGTTTCTTCATAAATTCAACAACCTGTTCATAGGCCATGATCCAATCTACCGGCTTCAGTGTCGCGTCTTTCAGCTTTGGTGCAGGCCTGTGATTTTGTCCAATGAAAGACATGACCAGTATATGTTTCTTCAAAGCTACAACTTCCGGGCAAGGCAGACCAATCTTCTCCAAACGTAAAAGATTGTGCATCTCTTTTTCGGCCCATAATTGAACCATTTTCCGTGAACTTTGCTTGCCGTATCGATCTTTAAATCTATGATCATCTTTGATGTACTTGTCACGCTGTTTGAATTCGCTCAGCGTAGTTTTGAAAACCTTCACAACACACTCTTTCGGTAACTGACATTGTGAATATGACGGATCACTGTCAGCATGCAAAATCACAGCCTCCTTGCCAGTACTGATCACGCCGTTTACCCGTTCAAGCACTTGATTGTTGATCAACTTGTATAACAACAAACGCGTGAATTCATCCACACCTAACTCGGCTGTTGCGTGATCTTCTTTCCTGTCGTGAATTCGATGACGTCGCGATTGTTCCTTGCACGAGTGCGCCTTCAAACTGTTGAACACTTTATTCGAGAGTTGCAAGTCAAAACCAGTACCGTCGCCTGTTTGGAATTCGGGAGGAAAAGACAACAACTTGCACGCATTTTTACGACCAGATAATGTCATATCATGTTTGGTAACCATACTTCCACCCTGTTTCACATAACCACAACGTGGTATCGACGATATACTTCTTTCAACATTGTCAAACCGATCCCAATCTTTTCGATCCATTACGTCGATTAATTCTTCATCTTCGGATTCACTGTCGTGACCTGAATTCTCCGATCTACGATAGTTACTGTATGAAATAGAAACTTTTGAAGTACCATTGAATTTATTTTCGGATTTCTGTAACATCACGTCGTATTCCTTGTCGAATTGTTTTTGTAACATCATTGCAATGACAGCATCTGATTCACATACCTCATCAGGAGGAATTCCTTCGGTTAAATTATCAGGACACGACTCGGTTGCTAATTTATATTCTAGTAAATTGTCAGCATACCTTTTGTCCTCCTTGGCTTGCATATCTCTTGCCACTTCTTCTGACATGATATCCTTAAGGTCAGATGCTTCAACAGGCTGCATTTTTGCCCACGGTGAAGCCATTTTACACTTTTAGTTAATTAACACTACTGATAAAATTAAATATAACAAAAACTTAAAATTTACTAATATTGCGCAACAAAAGAAGTACTAAATACTACACGAACCTGTCTGAACCAATCAGCTGTTCTAACCCTAACTGACAGCAACTGAAATGTCTACAATATATATATAACCTGCGAATGTATCTGCAGTACTGACAACTGTGAAACTTTAAAAGTGCGCTTACAACGTATTACAAAATATTGCACAATTCACTACGTTTATATGTACAAGTTAATCGTCGGGACGTGTTAGTGAAGCCTGTGTTTTGGCTGATAGCAACGTTTATAGTGGTACATTAATTCTCAAGAATGGGTATGACAATAAAAAGCACTATTATGTAATATTTATTAATTTATTATTTATATAGAAATCAGACAAATGTTGAACGATATAAGAAGTAACTTGAAAATAATAATGCAACTCAATTTTACATACGTAATAATGGTTACATACATATATATCTCATAGATTAATTTATACAAATTTTATTTAAACACGTAAATAAAATATATCTATATAAAATATTGATAAATGTGCACGATAGAAGCAAAGTGTAATTATATTTTCGTACGATAAACAAATATGTAACACCACACCTAAAATATTTAGTTTTTAAACACTAAATTCCAAAAATTTTGATACAACAATTTGATAAAAGCAGATACATTTGATTATAGCAATATTCTTAAACATTATATGGTAAAATTGTTTATAATTAATATCTCGCAACAAAATGATCAGTAACAACAATACATATGACATATATATACACTAACTAATTAACTAACTAACTATAAATATACAAATTTAATTTAAAATAATCGACCAGAATGGGAAAAATTACCTAAATTACTAACTGTTATTAACTAGAAATATATAAATTACACCATTAAAAATACTTAATTTATAATTAATTAGTCCAACAAATTCAGTTTGCTGTTCGTTTTTCGGAGTTGCGCTCTCCATGGTATAATGTTTTGGTCATCGCTTGGACGTGTTTCTTCTTCTTCTCTGGGAGGGTCTACGATAATTTCTGGTTTGTTGTTTTCTTTATTACAGGCTTCTCCATTGCTGGTCGATGATGTTTCATTTGCTTCTTGATTACTTTGACGCCAACAGTCTTCGGTGTCATGTGGCCGAACACTTCGGATATCATCGACTACTTTCGGTGTGTATACAGTTGACCTAACATGTACATACAAAACTATTATAGGCAATTGTATATTATCTATACAGTTACAATAGATGTAACAATAATTACTTTATTTTACTTTCCGTTTCTTCTTTCTTTGCCATTAATTGTCTCTTCCATTGTGGAATCGACTGAAGACGCTTTTCTTCTGCCTCCTTTTGTAGTTGTTCTTCAAGTTCACGCTTGGCGCGCTCCGCTGCTTTCTTGGCGAGCATCTGCCGCTTCCAAACTGGGATCACATTACCGGTATTATCTTTATCCGGAATCTAAACAAAAAAAAACAAAGTTACAAAACTTGTACACACGTACACATTACCTGTCTGACAGACCTTTTCAACAAAGTTGGTGGCTGTGAATTGTTTCGTAATTTCCGTAAACATTTGCTTCTCTTGTTTCTCCTCGACTTTAGCTCGTTCCACTTTTAGTTTCTTGATGCCCGTGATATCTTTGGACATCTTCAACTCCGAAATGAGATCGTTCTTTTGGGACAGATAATTTTCACTTTGCAAGCACTGAAGGCTCATGCTTCTAGTTGGTGCTGAAAAGGTTTTCGATGCGAGCATTTTATCGGTTCTTCTTAACTGAACACTGTTCAAATCGTGAATGCTGATCGCACCCAACGGTTGTTGTTGTTTCTTCGTTGTTTCCTTGGTCGATTCGATTTCATTCAGTTTCAGTGTCGATTTGGACAGATCTTTGATCGGTGCCGGTAATGGTGGCGGAGGTGGACAGACAATTTTAGTCTCTTCTTTCTTCTCTTCAATCACCACCACGGATGTATCGTCGTAATCCGAACAACGACTGGATGATACACTGGACCGTTTGTCACTAATACTGCGCAGGTACTCGGACGGTTTGATCAGTGAATTTGAGTCTCCGCTCCCCGGAAAACTGGGCGGAATGAATGGCAGAACCCGTTGTTTATTCACTAGATTGGGTGCCGGTTTGTCGCAGTCGTCAACGTCTGCACTCAGACTGATGATCGTCAGGTCTGAGCAACTGGAATTGAGCCGCTTGGCAGCTGGGACAGAAAGAGTGGGGAGGACGCATTACTCGAAGAGTACAAAGAATGTATTATTTTCAGGTTTCATTGGCAAGTGTTATAAGAGTGAAATCTAGAATTGTATTTAATTATAATAATTGGACATTGCGTTTTGATGTTTCGGGTTATGCGCGAAATGTATGCGAATACATTTTTCGGTAATTTAGTTTCCAGTGTAGAGTTTTAAGTGTAATTACGTGCAGTACAATTATGCAGTTTATAGTGCATTTGGAACTGACAAAATACAATTTTTTGCAAAATATACATTTACCGTTATTTTTTAACGGTTTACAAAACGGTGTTCCGCTAATTTAAACATTTTACACGCATCTTGAACTCTATTTCCCGCAAAATTTCATATTAAATTTTAAACGAAAATTACTTTTAGAAAACATATAAATATTTAAGAGAAATTGTTTCTGCGATATTAGATTTAATTAAATATTTTAATGAACTATGAATGCCGTAGAGTAAATTTAGAAAAAACTAATTTCAACAATTCCGCAAAATTTACTTTTCATTTGAAATACTTATATCTAACTTTATGTAAAATTAATAATATAGAAAACCGTGTTTTCTGGAAATATCTTTCTTAATTTAACTGAATAATGATAGAATACAATACATACAATACTCAAACATACAAAAAAATATAACTAGAAGATTTCTAGAAACAATTTACATGAAAATAATATTAGCCTTATTGTCAGTGCACCATTTCGTAAGTGGAACAAATAGATTGTTTAATTGTTATTTTTTCTAAAACCATGCCTACTACTCACGTTTCAAAATTAATTACGACAATTAAAATACGTGCTTCATGCACGTATTGTATTGTTTAAACGTCTTCTGTACTCGGAGAAACTAAACATTCAACATAAACAAACACACACAAGTGTAAATAAATTTATTTTCCTATTCTATCGTGATTACAGTTAACAATTCCAAGATTTAATACAAATCTGTTTAAAGAAAGTAAAAGTGTTGAATCGCATATAATTAAAACAAAATTAATTGCTTCTGTGAAGCAATTAAAGCGCGATTATACGCCGTTAATGTTTGCGAAATAACAAAAATTCTTTGTAAATAAAAATTTATATTTGTAAAATCAAAATTTCAGCCGAAATATAACGGTGACAATTTATTGTCACATTTAAATGTTTAATGAGCTTTGTAATATTGTGTAGTCGGAAAAATGTTATGTAAAAAAACTGTGAACGTAATATAGAAAGTTTTTGGCCCGCGCACACTCATAACGACCTATCTTAAAGGTAATCGGAACTTGTAGTATTAGTGCATTTCCTAAAGGCATCATTGAAAATGCTATACGTGTTTTGTGTATTAAACAATTATTTATTTACCATAAATATATGTGTAAGAAATAGAGCATCAACTTACCGCTGATGGTTGAAATGGATCTAACCATTCCTTTCAGGACATCAGATGGTTTGACAGTTCGTTCTTCAGGAGTTTCGACTGCGTCCTCTAGATCATTTTTCGTAATGCCGTCCAGTGTAGTTGCTGGTGGTGGTGGAGGCGGTGGTGGTGGACAGATATCAACGGGAACTGACACGACACGTTTCAGAACTTTATTCTGGTTCTTCAGCGGCTGGAGTGAATGCCTAGCAGCAAGTTTAATCTTCTCATGTTCCTCCTCCGAGAAAAGGTCCGACGGTGAACTGGACAGTCCACTCTCTTGCGAGTTCTTCTCCTCTTTCTTTGGCTTCTCGTACTTTTGCGGCTTCGGCAGAAACTCGTTAGTTCGTTTCAGTTCCAATTTTTGCGGTTCCTTCTTTGCATCTTTGGGCGGGGTTAATTTAACGATAACATTGCAACCAGAGTTACTGGAACTGACGGATCCGGAACGACTATGACTGCCGGAATCGCGACTGCGAGACCTGATCCCCGTAACGCGATCTTTGGCCGATTTAGATTCTTCCCGGGCCATGTATATGTCTTCGTAATCATGATCGTGGTCGCCTGACCTTTCGGAAAGATCAGAAGAAGACAGGTTTTCGTCGGAACCTGCGCCTGAGCTACTGGAGTGAACTTCTACTTTCACTGGTAATAAAATACACTCGTGTTAAAACAAACATGCATGCTGCACACATGTAGTTATGGTTTTTGTGCAGAAAATTATATGTTTTATAATGATGAACTAGTTTCCTTGCAGGTCATTTTAGATATCTGTCCTTTCCGTGGCAAGTAAATCAGTTACAACATTGAGAACGTATATTATCTTGACGTAAGTTGCAATTGTGAATTAGAAACAAACCTGTCAGTGCAGACAATGGCGGATGCTTTTGTTGATTAGTCTGATTCGCGCTGGCTTCAAACAGGTCTCTAACTCTGTTGTAGATGACTTCTTGCGGGTTGTGCAAGTAGAACGATTCGCCGTTGACGCTGTCACCGGAACAGCTACCAGAGCTGCTAGAAGTGCTATTGAAACAAAAAAACCCCAAACTTACAATCAAATCCCTACACTACCCGCAACCGTCTATATACCTATGCCTGTGGGTGGTCATCGGATTGATGTATAGTCCGTCTTGAGGAGCGTGCGGTGCTTCCAGAGAGTTTGATCGTTGCGACACCAAACTAGGTGGATGTAAGTAAAACGGTTCTTGACCGTTCTTGACGCAATTGCTGCAATCACTGCCATGAGAACTCTGTCAAATGAATCATATGGCTCTGTTATTGCGCGATATTTGTTGACATGTTTATGTGTCCGCAAGTTTGTTGACCTACCCTGCTTTGTGTGTCCGCTTTTCTTGAACAAGAACAACCGTGTTTCGACGTGACAGATTTGTCGGAATCATTGTAATCGGGCGTAGCGCCGTGTTGAACAAGAACGTTGAGACACTGGAAAATTATTTATTATACTTACACAATACAGACATTATACATATACAATTTTATCCAATAATATAAACGTTTACACCACGGTTCCAAAATGAGTGACCAGATTTACTGTATTTCTGCAGTAACATTTATATGCTTACGTCTTGACCGGCAGATAAACAAATGGTGGTTTCAATTTATAAAATCTACTGTAACGGATTGTAAGTCTGCTTTTAACAAGACATGATATACTGAATTAGTACCGGCTTTTCAATTTCAATGACCATTTACCGTTCATTGTCGAAGACGGTAACTGCGTTTACCTACGTTTATAAAAATCTTAAGTGCACATATGTTATCCATTTAACAAACAGACGATTTTTTGTCGGAAATATATCACATATAAAGTATAGCACCATATGGTCCAATGGTCAGTTATCCATTTACGTATACCAGTCCATCTGTTGTACAGAACGGTTCAATTGCCATTTTGATGTAATCTTGGAGAAAATGTTAAGTATTTTGCGTATAACATGCGCGCATGTTAAATTTCTGTCGTTGAAAATCTTCAGGCGAATTTCTGTGATTGTATTGTGATTTTTAATTCTACATTTTAAACGGAAATTCATTCAATTCGGGTGTTCATAAATTTTACTTACTTCTACTTGTTGATTTTCAGCTGCATCATTGATTGGACTCTTTCCATATTTATCCAGAGACAATCTCGCTCCATGTCTTAATAGCCAACGAACAGTTTCCAAATGTCCACGGGAAGCAGCAAAATGTAGCGGCGTTGCACCATCTCCATCTCTCAAATTTGGATCTACGCCTTGTTCTTGAATCTTTAACAACAACCAACAGTAACTTCTTTTGCAAAGGAAAGTGAATAGTAAATGGTATACTGATATTTATCTCGTAATTGTTTTAAAAGCAAACTGATACATACGCATTAGTATGCTATGTGGGACATTTATGGACAGAAAAAGGACTTACGCGCAAAAGAAACGTAGCCAGTTTTTTTTTTTTACTGAATGAACTTTTATTTTATTACTTTATCTAGATTGAAAGACTGGAAGTGAAAACTAATCTAACGATTCCTGTGTGAAACTGGAGCAAACATCTACGTTGATCACTCTTCAAGATATTCAAATTGATCTAATTATCAAGAAGATACTGTAATTATTTTCAGTAAAGGATATTTGTAACAGTTTTCTTCCAACTAGGCTGTGAATTATATGCACGACATAACGTTAAATCCTTAACATAATATTATCTGTAGAAGAACAAAAATATGAGTTAATTTCATGAAAATTAACATAGCATATGGTGTTCATGAAATAACTTATTTCATTTGTGACATTGAATTTCCTTTTCCAGCTCGAACTTCATTATGTCTAATAAATATAAGGAGTTGTATTACAAGATACACTCGTAGTTACCCGATGTTTATGGATGAGGAACAAGAAACGTCAATAACAAGTGCGTAATTACTGAATATGGCTGATTAACCGTTAGGAATTTATAACATACTCTTATTTGGGAACCTGGCCTTCCCTACTCAATTATTAATGTTGCAATAATATACGAGGATGAAATTCTTCAAGCCGACTTTACCATAAAAATTATGAAATTAATTATATTTATCGACATTTTCAAAATTTAATGAGAAATGAATAATCTCAGTTTATAAAGCGTTCTGGCAATTTTTTTTTATCGGTAAAGTTACCAACTTAAAATAACTGAAAATATATTGACACGTATAAAAACTATTTATTAATAATGATTTATAAATAAATTTTCGTTTACCATATGCGTTACTATCAGGAATTTTCTATAAATACAATTTTATGTTATGGTTTATTATAGTTTATATTTGAATTATAGATGTATGGGGGCACCAAATTTGTTAATATTTGGGGCCTCTAAGGGTCTTAATCTGGCCCTGATTTTCATATTAATATTTTGAAAGTAATAATATTTGTAATTTTATAGTTATGTAAATGTCCCAATATGATACATTACCTTTCAAAATTTACCAATGTACTGGAAAAATAAAAGCATTAAACTATAATAATGAAAGTAGTCGGCCTTATAAACTGTCAACTATAATGCTAATTTACAAATACGCCAAAAAAATAATCCGGGAAATGCGATTAGATAATGCAAATGTACAGATTGAAATGCATAAAATATATTCCAGAACGATATAAATACTTTTACTAATATCCATTTCTATAATATATTAATTTAATAACGGATATTTTTCTGAATTTAAATGAATAATGTTGAAAAATTGAATTAGCCTGTTCACATTAATACACAATAATATTGTAAAAAATGTACTATTTCTGTATTCTGACGTTCACATTTACCGTAGTTTCAGAGTAAAATAATCATTCCATATTTGTGCTGAATGTAATAATCCATTGCAAACTGTAACGTACAATTCTAGTAAATAATTTAATAAACAGAATACTCACCATCCATTTGACGCAATTGAGACAGCCCATCTGGCTAGCGGCATGCAGTGGCGCCATCCCATCTTTAGCGCGGACATAGAGCGAACCACCGGCCTCCAACACTAGGAACTTGAGGACCTCTAGGTGACCCTCCTGCGCGGCCAGGTACACCGGAGTCACGTCGTTGTCCATCTGTGTGTTGGCACTGTAACAAGACATCTGTATGATTAGACACGTACAGCAGCCCGCTTGACAACTTTCCCGAAGCAAATAACGAGACTCATTTTATGGGCGGGAAAGTAAAGCAACGGGAGATTAAAAGAATTTTTATAGATTTCTATCAGTCTTATTGTTTAATGCTATCATTTTCATACATATTTCTACCATTTGATTCAATTGCAAAAGATCGTTAGTTATGTGGTTATACATTTTCGCTTTAATTTGATTTTAATACGGGTTGTTTTATTTCAAATAAACAAAATGCTAATATAAAACAATGAATAATAATTTCGAAATGCATGTATCCGATCAATATGCAGTAACTGAATTAATAGTTATATAAAAATCCATAGGTAATAAATAGATGTAACCAATATTTAAATTGTTGCTACAGTTTTTTTTTTATTTGCTACAGGAAACTTACGAGGAGTATTCATTGGTTATAAAATCGTCGATTACCGCTTTGTTACAACAGTTGCCTCATTGAGTTGTATAAGACAGTAATGTTCTCTTCCTGTGTACAATGTTTACGGAATTTCACTTCTTATTAGTCTACTATTCATTCATTTCATTTGATGTTACACAAATATAAACTAATGAAAACTCTCTAATTCTGTGCGAGTTACGTAATTGTACTATACTAAACGGTTTGTTGTGTGAAATGAATGTTAATTAATTTTATTTCTGTATTTTGTAGAAAGATTTAACACGTTCAATTATATGCATATAACCCCTAAGCAATTACTTGAGATTACAATTTTTATTCGTTGAATTAAAGGTGAGTACGACTGCGTATGACTCTAAGTAACATCAAAGTATAACCAATGATGCTCTTGGCAGCAAATGTGTTAATAAAATGAGCAGTAAATTTTGGAATTCATAATAAACAACATTTATTATATTATATATAATTTGTGCGCAATATTAGTATAAGAAATATCGTAATTATCATGTAAAACTAGTAATTCAATATCTAAATTACATGTTAAAAATCCATTTACATCAAATCAATAATGTATTAACGCCAGAGGCAGCAAGCTATTAAGATAATCTTCAAGAAAATTTAGTACACTTTCATTGACCTAATACATATTTATCAGCTACGGATATGAGATGAGTTATGCGATAAAAAAAAACTATTCACCTGTCAAGTTGCTTTTTAAATTATCAGTTATCGCGCATAATAATTTGCAGAAATGTGTGCACTTTCTTTTATAGCATTTAGCAACAAATGTCTCATTAAAATATAGTTCATTTCAGGATAAATGACAGTGTCAATAAACTTTACCATAAACTAGAGATATTGATGATAAATTGATTAGAACAAGTAAATATAGGTTTTTCAAAACAATACACGTGATAATATCTGTGGGAGACTTAAATACATGATTAAGACACGAACAGTTACGCTTGAATGAACACTATTATAATTATACGATAATGATTTGCATGATTACAAACTATATTTTTCAGTATCTACTGTGCTTTAATTTACCTAGAATATGAAATTAAAGGTATACATTGACAAATATACGTCCGTTCTAAAAATAAACAAAACTCGTTATATAACAATTTTAAAAGTAAATAATCTATGCGCTGGTTAAAGCGAAACGCCGTGAATAAAAATGATACGTTACCGAGATAATAAAATCACACTTGACTAATGCGATATATAGTGATTAATTCATAATAATCACGATTTAATATGATGTTTTGATTTGTCAAAGTGAGAAATATAAATATGTACATGAAATAAATTATCACGTTGGATGAAATGGTTCACTGTTATTTGCTACAGGCCCATGCAAATTATCTATTATCAATTATAGGAAGTGACATGTGTCGATGGCCGGTGGCATTGAATAAAATAGCAAGAATGATAGTGTATGAGGACTGTGCTAATCTACTATCCCCAGAAATAAAAGTAAGCACATATAGTGTAGTGAAAGGTTATATGAGAATATTTAAAAACTATAATACTAATTTGTATGTAATTTAGTGCACAAATACTTAATCATATATAAATATCGAAATACTAATGTCATGTTACTAGAGAATTTGAATTATTCCTGTATAAATATACTACATAACCGTTAAAATACTTGAAACATATAACTTTAATACCATAAAGAATCAACTATTAATTAATTACAGCCGTATCTGAGAGAACCGCCGCAATTCTGATTGATATATCAACTAATGAACAGTTTCAATTAATGCAACTTAATTATTAAATGGGTGTATTTAATTAACTTGAAAATAGAGAAAGAATTGCGTATGTATATGTTAGTTTGACTGAGAATATGATCTAATACTAGGTACAGATATTGGTGAAAGGTTTCAATTGTATTTGTATTAATCACTTTGCCGAATAGCCAATGTATATCTGCTTGCTTTTCAATCAAAATGCACGTAGTATTTATCCGTCTGGCAAGACTTGTATGAATTGCAATTATATTTGATGAAATAATCACTGAAAGATTATTACGCCATACATTTCTGGGTAAATCAATAGAGGAGAATGTTCCTGTGTCAGCCGATTTTTTCGACCAAGTTATATATTAGTTGCTTTGCAATAGGTGATACGAGTACAATGATAGATATACACAGCATTGTGTAATATGTTCAACTCTGTGTAAGAGAGTTTATTTTTACTTCTGTCAAGTCAACAACCGACCGTCCTTGAGACATAAATACTACCTTTATTTTTCATTCGAAAACTAGAATTATGCACGTATATCACACCGTTTACAAACGAAAATGTAGGTTTCAAAGTACATACATAGTTAATTACGTGTTTGTTCATGTTTCGTATTTTTGTGAAAAATTTTATATGTAACACACGGAATGTGTTTTAATTATTTTTCAAGATCATAATTAAATAGTGATTAGTTGAAAGTAAATTTAACTACAAAATAAAATTAAATATCAATGTATGTGTATGCGGGAAATTTCGTTACAATAAATCAATTAACACAAACGGTAATTCGGGTCAGCATCTTACAAAACGATTGCTAATCACCTGTTGAGCGTAAACAATTCTTTAGTAATTAATTACGTTAATTAAACACGTACTAGCGTCATCTATGGATAAAAATACGTACCTACCGCATATCTCTACCCTATAATAATCATTTGAACTTATAGACAGATAGTGTTACTTTTACAGTAACGTTTAAGATGATCTGTAACAGTACAAAGATCAACAGATGGTGGTGGATCGAAAAATACATTTAGAAAATTACAATAATAGTAATAAAAAAGGTGCTTCCACTTAAATTGAATCGATCAGTTCTTTGAGACTGGCGATAAGCCTGTTTTGATGTTCTACAGAGCGTCTACGTACGTAACGGTATGGGTACAGCCTCAAGTACACTAGGAGACTGTGAGACAATTGAAGAAGTTACTGTGACAAATTGCCCAAGATGTACAGAGCATGCCTGTGACGACGACACGGAATTTGAAAAAAATGTATAACACGTTGATTCTTCGCGACAATGTTACAAAGAATATGTCATCTGATAGCAAACTGGCATGGAAGAAATAATTAAGAATTAGCACATTTTATATACTTTAACATTTATCAGTGTACTTTAATTTAAAGAACAACAAAGCAAAACAGATTTGATTATAAGATAGGAAAGTATCACATCTGGTAAACCATAGGCCTATTAACTTCATATTATATCGATTAGCACACGGAAATAAATCACATATTATTAGTACATATTACCAAGTTGCACATGAAAGTTTGTACGTTATTATGGATTTTTTACAAAACCAGCATTTATGACACCAAACTTGTTTCAGATTATTATTAAGTAACTATAAATGTGCGGTAATTAATAATTAAAATAATTACGTATCTGAATTATGAGACTGGTATTAAACGCAAAATTGTCACAGTTTATATGAGAAAATAATTGGTAATTTATTGACAAATATATAAAGAAATTTAGGCGCGTTTAAGTGTAAATGATTGTGCAAAAATAAATCAGTTTATAGTTTTTAATGATTAAAATTACGATTTGTATGGAAACTATCTAATAAATATTTAAAAAAAAAAATTGTATAAATAATTATTAGATAACAATATAAATATGTGTTAATGCAACTTTCAAATTTACACTAACATCCTTTATCAACTAGAATACAGGACGCCATTATAACAGAATACATAATTACAAATATCGCGTAAATAAATATGTAATTTGACTTTCATTTATAATATATATATTCATTTATAATATAATATATAAACTACAAGCCCATCAATATAATATATGAGAGATTTTATGTGAATAATATCATAATGACAATGTTGCAAAATGCTCAATAAAATCGAAATTTTAAAGTTTAGTGCCCTCGGTGTCATTTTTTACTTATGTAATTTATGCTGTGTTCCTTTCACTTCGGGATGACTGGAGAATTCAAAATCTACTACTGTGATCAATATACAGAACTTTCAAAAAATATCTGATAAATATTTTGTTTTAAATGCCAAACACATCTTAGCAATAGCCAAGAAAATATTAGCATAAGTTAATCAATGGTAGTTTTTGAAAAAAATCCAAATATGGAAAACTAAATGTTACATAAATGATTTGATTTAATAAGCATGTTTCAAAAAAAATCCTTAAAACCATTAAATATCAATCGATATTCGGTGAATAATTGCAGTAAAATATGAATAAATAATATTAATGACATAACATTTGCATATCCGGAGAAATACGTTATGAAATTATTAATATAGATTTATTAATTAATTGACTTGTCAATTAATTAAATTATTGAGAATAACACCCGCTAATGGTTACGTTTAAACAGCAATTAATTTTAGATAACAAGAAATTTATTTTATAATCAAATTTAGTTTTTAGCCGTCACAGAGTTTAATTTATTAGTTGTTGTTTTTTTTCATTATCGTTCTGAAAGTGACCTTGATACTTTATTTAAATATTCTTATTTGTTTTAGAAACGAAATGAACGGTAATGCCTGAAGACACCTAGATGGATATATGTAACAAAATTGCTTCATATGAAATGAAAGTTGCTCTTCTATTTTTACATGTTAAGACAATAGAATAAATCGCTGTAGGGTTTGAATTTAATTGTTAATGGTATATATATATATATATATATATATATATATATATATATAAATGTTTTGTTTCTACTACATAACTACTTTGATCCTTAAGACAGTTGCCTCTTTTTAGCTTATTTTACAATTGCAAAATACATAACAAAGCTAATTCCGTTCTTTAAAAGTTAATACACCAGAATAAAGTAGTCAAATTATGTTATATGCAATAAGGAATTAAATAAATTGTCCATGACAGTAATTTCGAGAAGGAATAATATATTCAAAATCACATAAAAATATTGTAACCTTGTAGAAAGATACTTGCAAGTGATTAACGGGAGAAAAAAAACGTTAATTAAGTCGTCGCAAAACAGTATGAGTAGCATCTGGAATCCATAAATAATTTAAATTACTTCACACCAGGTTATAAAAGAAAGTGTTTTTCTCTAATAAACATAGAATTCGTCAGAAATCTGCATAGCTATCCCGGTTTAGATCAAACACATTTGAACTTTCTTTTCAGTGCAGTACGTACTAAGGAACTCGAGTCACTTGGTGAGTGAGGCGCGTGCCCATGAGTTCCACGCACTTTCACTCACTACGATAATCTTCTCTCCGCTATAACGCACGCTACAATGAGCAAAGTTAAATGTAGACTTAACACAGTCACGCCCGCCTTATGCACGATAATAAATAATAATTTGTGAAAATGAAGCACAAAGAATCGAGGCCTTCGACAATGCGTGTTGCGCAAAATACTATGTGCTTTAGACTGGAAATTTATACTTTAAGCAGTAACTTTTTTATGGGTTTGTCGTGTGATATTTTATAGGTTTCCAGGAATATTAAATATAGAGAGAAGGTATTATATTTATAAATATGCAATTACTGTAATATTAATCAGCTGAATAAATTTAAAAAAAAAATACAATGTTCATCATTTAGTATGTATAAATATAAAATAGGTTTTTTTCGTTCACTATGCAGTAGTTCATTTTTAAATAAAAATTCATTTCTTTCACGGCCGGGAGTTGAGGTCTGTTGCTATGGCATCAAAATTGTGACAGAAGTAAAGCATTTACTCCCTAGAGACGGAATAAGACAACAATTTCCCTACGGGAGGTTTTCTAATAACAAAGGTTTTTGTAAACAAATGTCTGTTGTTACGGTACATTTCCAAAGGCTTCTAAATATTGCAATTTCGCTCAGATTTATTATAATTCTTTATTTATGAAATTAAGTGTTTCTACTCCCGATCGTGGAAAAAATAGTATATACACCTCGGGAGAGACCACCATTTTTCCCTCGATGTATTTGTAGTCAAATTACATGTCAGGAAACATAAGACGTTTCTCTCCCTTGGTGTATAATGTACTATTTTTTTTTACTTTTATTTTTGATAAAAGTAGATCAAAGGGAAAATGTATTTTGAATCGTAAAGTATAAACAAATATCAAAAACGAGGAAGTACGAATGACATTAAACAATATTTACTTGAAATATTATCGAAAGTGCTAATGTTTATATATGAGAAAATACACATTGTATATTAGTTAAAAAGCGTAAAATACCTAAGATTGAGGTACATACACAGGTATAAGTTATCCATAATTAGAAAATGATTGCACTATATTGTATCTAATTAATTTTGCATATAGAAAACAACCAACTAGGTGAAACAAATCAATTAAAATTAATATCGAGTGTAAACATGATAATTAAAATACTAAATACCGTTTAAAACTGTTAATTACCCATATTCCGTATAGTCATAGCCCAATAACTGCAGTTTCTAAAATTTATTAACTAATTAATACAAAACATGCACATTCTTTGACGAGTCTTTCTCGTATATTCACTCATTCCTAATATCACGAACTGATCACATACATCTCGAAACGTAAGCACAAATTAGTCAACTGACAATTTAAAAAGGGCTTCAACAAATGCGAATAAATAGACAAGATCTCACTACTGTTATTTAAAAATACAATTTGATCAAATAATTCCTACCTTATTTTCGAATTCACCATTCGGCTTTTTCGACGCGCCGTCGAACTATTTCTACAGATCACGTTTGCCATGTTCAACACACAACAACAATCGAACAATAAAGTTCACAAAAACAATCGACTAGTCAATCCATAGTAACCGAACAATTGACGACAACAGTTGTCACACTCGCGACCAATCAGCACGGACAACAGTGTATGCGAATGACGGAGCACATGTTAGGTTAGGTACAACTGAGACGTGTAGACATGCACTGTGTCTGACAGTTAGCACGGTACTGGCACAGAACATATAACATATAGAAGGCCAACTCGCGTCTCTCTCGTGAAGACGTATTAGAGCACACTCTGCATTACGTTCGTGGAACTAAATTGTTTGAAATTGAGAATAGCGGGAAACAAATTCCAATAAAATAAAATCCAATTAGAATTGTAAAACGTAAAGCACGTAGTACTGAATTTCATAATTGTATAATTATGAAATTCAATACCTCGTGTATAACTTCTTACATTTCAAAGTAATAAATTTCATATAGAGTGTAACGAAACACTGATTTTGACGGTATAGGATGAAATAAGTCAGATTTCGGACCACAAAATGTAGTTTATTTTTACTTTAACAATACAATAAGGTGATACAATTTGCTAGGCAGTAACATTATTGTATTAGTAGTTCTGTTGTGCTGCTATTTTCTTCTTTTATTTAGTTTTTTTGCTTGTTGGTACAAATTATTACTGTTATGCCCACGGCTTTCTTTTCCTACAATTACTTTATTAATACCATTACAATAATTGTAGCAGCACAATTTTGTAAAATTAACAATAATGTTTTTTTTCAATTCTTCCGAATGGCTGCATTCTTCAAAATTTATTTTTAAATTGTTCATTATGTATGTTTGAATTATAAAATAGACAAATCTTACATGCATAATACTACTGAAATTGTTTTTTATAAAAGTATATATTGTCCCTAAAGATTTAATTAGGAATAATATCTCTGAATGCACAAATATGTTATAATAATTACAATTGTCTATAAACACTAGAAAAAACTAAACGAATCCACAAATGTCCAAAAACAACGAAACACGATAACAGAGACTACGATAAATACAACGACCAACAACAACGAAACGACGAACAATGGCGCACAGAACATATCAATGGCGCTGGCGTCATTCCACAAGAGTTGTGCACGGTTGCCAAGTATTCATTTCTAAATTTTGTTTTTTTTCAATTTTAAATTTATGTAATTATGCATTGGACTAATTTGAAACAAAATAATACAGTGTATATAAAATTATATTACAGATGATAAAAAAACATATATATATATTATAAAAAAGATACATATTTAGAGATTTGGCAACTAGGGTGCCACATGTACCATCTACATTACGTTCTGGAAACTACACTATTTTATCTCTCTCATACATTACAGCTACAGCGCGTCTCATTTGAGTTGACAGGCCCTGGGTACTGGCGCGCGATACTATGCCTCTGCGATATGAAAGTGCATGAAGTAACCAAGACAAAAGCACAGCGTGAGAGGGGACAGGACATAATGCATTTTCAGGTGTTTTGTGGGCAAACGCGGATTACTCCCACTTATTTACCGTTATTCTTCTCTCTTAACGTACGTTTCGTCTGGCTTGAGAAGGTAGGTCATGATGTGTATGCAGGCAAACGGATAATTTCAACGTTTTTGTAAACGAGTGTTCCTCGGTTTTTCTGTGTTAAATAGTTTGCATCATTTAATTTGTAGCTTAACGAAGCATTCAAGTCTCCACGGTATTATCTAATTCACCTAGTTTTAGTGTTTGCCCGTTGGTACTTTTTTCGAGGGTATTATTTACATTTATAGTGCAGAAGAACAATTCTAATCGTTTGATGCAACAATGAGAAAGTATAAATCATAGAGAAAATTGAAATAGCAAAAGTGGAGCACAGCAACAGTTATTGACTTCCCCTCATAAATAACTTGCCGTCGTCATAATTACCGCTTATTACTGTAACAACACACCTAATTATAATAAAATCTATGTTAATCCAATGCAAAGTGTTGATAATCTGTTGTCCGTATCTGTCGTATCAATCATGCTCCATTATGGGATAAATCAATCCGTAACTATGACAACCTGTAGTTGTTTACAGTGAAACAAGTTCGTATTGTGCATAGATCGATGATTATCACCAACACAGCAGGGTAATGTGTGGAAGATACAAGGATAAAATACCTTTCTCTTGCTATAATCGCGTGTGTTGGTGCATATTCATTAGATCTACGTTCGCGCTTTTGCCACAGTCTAATTCATTCTAGTGTATCCGTTGAAGAAATAGAAACTGCTTAATTACAGATGGCAAGGAAAAAACGGATGAGGTTCAGTGGTTCTGTCAACATTACATGACGATCAACTGGTTCTGTTTTCTTTCATAATTAAAAGGTGTTATTTTGTGTAGGTAAATGCACGGAAGAATTACTGTTACATTGAAAAGGTACCGTGGTTTTCCTAGAAAGAAATGTGGAAATCGAGTGACATAATCACGAAGGAATTTTCAACGAAATTTACAAAATGATAATTTAATAAACATGAAATAATCTAATCTAATAATTTAAAATTACACAATAAGTTTTAATTGCTGTAGAAAATGAATTACAAAAGCGTAAAAAATCAATTTGACGCAAATGAAAGCAAGCAAAATTAATGTAACTGTAAGGTATTTTAAATTAACGTAAAATAACATAATTATATGTAAATGTTACTAGGTATTGCAATATTCTTTATAAAAGAAAGTAAATGAATTATACATAGCTCAAAATTAACCGCATGCAGTGACCGAAATTGTAACTCTCCATTTAATTTATTTAAAGCTAGTTGATAGATAACAACAAAAATAAGAGAAACTTCAAAATTTATGTTATCACTTACACTTTCCCATTTTTTAATGTAAAATTAATTTCGCTTCTTATTGTTTTTAATTTCTAGAAAAGAGCAATGTTGGAGATATCAACGATGCGTCAAGTTATAAAACTGTAAATATGTAACTGTAGATGATTACAAATGCTTAAAAGTTTTGTATAATTATCTGGAAATATGTGTTTACAGACAGTATAATACTTTATAAATGAGAAATTCAAATATTGTTTACCATAAACTCAATGTCCACTACAATTTTTAAATAGATTTTTTTTACCATTACTATCATTCATCACAGTTAACTAATATAATAATTATAAATACACACGTATGATGTTTATTAATATTTGTTAAAATAGTCTTTTAAAATTGAAGCTAATATCAAACTTAATGCGCTATTGTTTATTGTAGGTACAATTTACTTCTAATAATTTCTAATATACTGACCTCTGTATATATCCGTCAATAACTAAGAAAGTATAAAATGAAACACAAAATAGGTAACTGGTATCAAAAGTGTCACAAAATATATACAATCATCTCGGTTTTGTCCACTACGGCAATTTCTCAAAGGAAACCAACTTCCCATGAACTATAATTCCCTTTTGTCGCCCGTATATCTAGTTTCATTTCCAGCCGCGTGTACGGTAATTTCAAAGAGAAAACAAACAAACATCAATAATAATTTGTAGCAATACAAACTTTCACGGCCAACGTGATGCTCCGCATGCGGTATGTAATGTAATGTTGGAATGTAAGCGGTACGTACTTTAGGAAACAATTAGAGCACAGACCGTAATTATTTTGACAGTTAAAAGCATAAATTTAACATTTATTACTACTAATCATTGACTACCGCAGTCATATCCGTTAAAGAGGAAGTGAATTTAATGAAGAAAGTACGCGCAAACATTGTATTAAAAAAGTTTATCGATTGCATTTTTGTCTAATTGATCTCCGTAAAGTGTTGGATCAAGTGCATTCAAGTAATGAAAATATTTTAATAGTTTTTTTTCAGCGAGCGTTAGTTACTTTCAATCTAGATTAGAGAAATGTTGAAATTATGTATAAGGATCACATAGTTTTCTGTTTTATTCTGTTAGATAAATAAAAAAAAAAAAAAAACATAATTGAACAGAAACGCCGATGTCTGTACCACATCGAGGTATGTTGAAGTCTGGATGCATCACAATATATTAAAATTTATTGAAATACACTCAAAATCCAAAATACTAAATCTCAAATAAAACTATTAATTTTAAGAAATGAATCAATATTTTTTTTTCTCTCAAGCCTAAAAATGATTCTAAAAACAAAAAGTTCCTTGCACAACTAAACCATAATATGTATCTGAAAACGGACATTTCATGTAACAGAAGATCTGTTCGAAATTTGTGCGCAAACATTTTTGAAATCCGAAGATGCTATAGACATCGTATCGAACACTATAGATACCTCTTCAGTAAGATGTCGATGAACTAATAAAATTATAATAATATTTGTTGAGAAAATGGCTTTCAAAAATCTATATTCATAAACCGGCTATTGGCAATTATAGGTAGTATATGTGAAACTACTGTGAATAAGTTAAATTACTAGTGTTTATTTCAAGTCATTAAACTTAAACTGCAATTTTGCAATCCCTTTCATGTTTCCGGCTTGACATATTAGGTGCTACAAATATCAAGTGCGCTGTCACAAATTAGTTCAACGACACGAACTATTAAATTAATTATTATAATCGTGCATAATTTATTAAATTATTTTTAACACGCCATTATGCATTAAAGTGCACATTTGTGTTGCAAATTCTGAAAAGTGTAACATATAAGAAATAGTGCAATATATTCTGACAGTTATATGTTGAAATTTGCATGGGAATAATCTGTGAAATTTATCACAAATTAACGGTTAAATGAAAGCGAAGTTAAATACCGTAAAAGAATTGAAATTTAAATTAATTTACTTTGTTAAAAAATTAAGTGATTACTTAAACAGTCTGGAACTGGGAATATTTCGTATGCACTTATGAGTGACCATGTCAGATATAAGCAAAAATGCAATGTCTTAGCGGTTATCTAATCCATATAATCAAAGAACATGTTTTTTTGGCACTGAATGAAGTAATTGATTGGTAATTAATTTAGAAGTTTCCGGTTAAAATCTACACTGTATTGCACAGAAATTTCACATAATCTTGTGCCAAAACTAGTATACTTTCAAAATCTCGGTATGTACAATGAGTACATATAACTATGATCAATGAAATTTAATATGCCATATGTCTTTTGCTCCACATCAGGCACTTAAACGTAGTCATCTGTGCTGGTTTTCATCTCTCTGAGCATATGGAATACACACCAAGATTATAGATTTTAAGTTGAACAAATCTCTGAATACAAGTGTATGTCTAATGATATAAATACATAGAATTAAACAACATCAATATAAATGTACATTGCACTAGGAAACACCGTTTCTAAGTGTTAAACTCTAAGGACTTATTCTTTCTCAGGTCAAATGTCAAATAACGTCAGCTTAATCAACTATCGTCCGTTAGTTAGTCACGTGTACCAACAAAACTAAAGAAAATATGCGCATAGTATACAGTGGTGTGTATATTATTCGTTCATTATTTAGTAGATTCATGTTATAACGCACATTTAATGACAATCTTATTGAATTTACAATATTATATTTAATAAAATAATATGTTATTATTAGTATTGACAATTATAATAAATCATCCAAACAAAACTAGCATGTGTAACAGTTGGATACGGAACATTTCTTTTGATTTCCAGCGTACATAGTGTATAAATTATAATAACTTTACATACGTAATCGGAGAAATGCCAGCAAGACTGTAAAATATCTTTTACATCACGAAACATTTCGTGAATGCTGGTTTCCTTAAATTCTTCGCAAGGACAGGTTTTTAACATCAACAACAATGGGATACTCGTAAATAGAGTGTCCAGTTATTCGGCATACTTATTTCGTAGGTTATACAAGGTCGTACCAAACTGATACATCAGGTTTTCCAGTTCCTTTTTTTACTGAAGTATAAAGATATATTATCGGATGATCACCGGCCTTGACATATCCTGAGATATATAAAATCGGATTTCGGTAACATCATTTTAAAATATTCAAAACTATTAATCAATAGGTCTTCTTTTATTTCTACATATTTGCCACATTTTGTTTGATATTTTCATTAAATGAAATGCCAAATATAATTGTAAATCTACAATTATTAGACGTTTCTTTTTGTCGTAAATTTATAAATAAATACGTTCCTGGAATTCCACTAATATAAAGTGTTTGCCTTCAGTTCAGTACATTCATAAAATTTTATGACACTCTATTAACCGGGCTTATAAAAAAAATTGCAATTATATTTCACAATTGTCAGCAGTTAATTTATTTGATAGAAACTAGCGCTGAGTTTTCTGTATCGTCATGAACTTTCATCAGAGTAAAAACTTGTAGTTAATAATCAAATGTGCGCAACAATCAACTACGAATCAATTAGAACTCCATATGTCATTCCTGTTGTCACGGTTCGACGGGCACATATTGATACCGTAAGTTCACACAGGCTATGTAAGTCATGTTTCGATGTCACAACCTAAATCAGTTGCTTGAGATAACAACAAGTAGGATCCATATGTTTGAATAGATCCCCCAAGATCTAGAAAATACTGATGCTGTAGAAACTTCTGTGCGTATCTCCAATTTCTTGTATTTTATAATGTAAACATATGTTTGTGACAAAGCGTCTAGGAAAAATCCTTTTTCTAAATAGCTTAAGAAAGGTCATACGGTGAGTAAACACTTAATGTCAAACAACGTACATTAAACGTAATTGACCACTTAATAATCTACAAAATTACTTCTGTATTACGTTCATATTGAAAGTGATTTTAAAAGCAATTGGTGTTAAAGATGAATTATACCAAGTATCATAAAATACAGTTGAAAAGAACATACAGGTAAAACTAAATAGACTTTAAATGTGATTAATTCACCTCAAGTATTAATACTAATTACACATGTTATATAACTTTCCGCCTAGAGAATCAACTATATGTTATAAAAATAATAATTACATGAAACATTGCTACAAAATCTAACGACACATTAAATCATTTTTCCAGACAATCAATACGATTACAGTATCATATTATTACACTCTATTCCTTGGTAGATAATCAATAATAATTAGGTAAAAGTTATGTATACTATATGTTAGAATTATCAAAAGATCTCATCGAGTTAATTATTAACATTTAATCGTATTTATAGACTAGACAATTTGAAATTACTTCTTGCACTTCCTACAAATCCTACATCTGCACGATAAGCAAGATTTATTATTGTACGTATATAGGTTAAAACCAGTGGCGTACGTGTGTATAGTTCGTTCGAAAATATTAGGAATTGATTCCCGGAGGATTAACGCAGCATGCTATTAACGGAGAATTATAGCAAATTATGCCAGGTACTAAATGCATAAAAAAAACGGAAATGTTTTCAGAATTTTTTTTGCATTTCTGTTCATTTACACATAACTGCATTTCGATATAATAAAACACAACCTGAATCGATTGATGTTATAAAGGTAAATAGTAATATCATAACAAAAACAAATATATCTTACATATGTTTTCCGATCAATTAAAATTGGACCTGAATACCGCCACTATTAGTTGCTAATAGCCTGCCCTTCCTGTGAAGAGTTCCATCCTACCTATTAAGAAGTCATGTCAATTCCAATTATCTTTATATACACTATATATCTACGCAAAGGAGGCCCCATAATATAAGTGTATAAACAATGATGTCACTGGATATGTCTACGCCACTGATAATAATATCAGTTCTTACTTTCCACATGTAACATGGCGCAATAGTTAATAATAAGTGTTAAGAGATTTGCTTAATATTTGTGTTTTTGCTGAAAATAAATTAGAACAAAATGTTACTTTCTTTAAGCACTTGCTCAATATCCCTTACCATCAGGACACGAATAAATAACCGTTATACAAAGTTCGAATCAATAATCAGTAATAGTGAAGTTAATGTCTGTCATAAAACATACGCAGAGATTTACAGATGATAATATCCGTAGTAATAACCGTCTAGTACGATTTTATGTAACACAATGACATTCATATTCCGCATCTTAATGTCCATTTTGCCAATTATAAAGAACGTCTATTGATGTAACATTGTTTGAATAAACATACTATCATTATGTACAGAGATGTGTGTCTGGAATGCATCGTATTCGTAAGAAGAAACGGTAAATGTTAAGATGTATGAAGTGGATACACATGTTTATGGAAAAGCTCAATTGAAGTGTGCAAAGAAGCAAATGAATCGTGAGGAATGTTGACTAACAATAGATCTCTTACAATGCATGATGCATATACCTGTACATAAATAAACTAACAGGTAGTTGTATATAAGACAACTATATGAAAACAGAATGAACAGTATGAATGGGTTACGATATAAAGTTAAAGAACGTCAGAATATGCTAAATTCAATTTTATGTTATGTCGTGATGACTCGCATATTATGTGTCGCGAGCTGTACCTACAGTTTCAGAAACAATCATTTTAATCTCTTCCTGACATTTAGTTTGCCGAAGTAAATCACTTTCATCTTTTAAATAAGTTAAATAAGTACATATTTAAATATCACGCTTCTTCACCGTGGCAAATTAAATTATTAACTTTGTAAGAGGTGTCAGCAACTTAACATAGATTACAGTTTAAATT
Organism: Carabus problematicus; assembly: GCA_963422195.1. Lineage (NCBI taxonomy): Eukaryota > Metazoa > Arthropoda > Insecta > Coleoptera > Carabidae > Carabus > Carabus problematicus. Next base: position 655,397 of record OY728588.1, on the reverse strand, counting down.
AGTATTGCTATCAGGTAGTAGATGCAGCATGCGTGTATACTACAGTAAAATTATAAAGAATTCCGCAATCATTTTTTGAAATAAGGCACATCATTAACAAGTATATTTTACATAAGAACATCTCGAAAGCTATCTGCAAATAAGTGAAGGCAACCAATTGATGCTTGCATGTATGATTGATTAGTAATCTCACAAGGTGACGTAAATATCAACAACATGGATTTTTAAAATAATACATATTTACAATCAATAAAAATATATTACGTTACGCACAAGGTAAATCATAAAGATATTAATTTATAGCGCGTAGGTTATTATGAACAATGGCGTTGTGCGTTATTCTGCTATTGGTCGACAATATACACTGACACTAAACAACAAAAGACGTTCAAGTTATTCACATTCAGTATGATACAAAAAATAACAAGTGTTTCGCAACGTAGAAAGGCACATATCGTGTCCATTTATTTAATGGTTTAACACAGCGGCTGCAATCATCTACAGTTTACTACAGTGTTGAGAGTGCTGACTCTCGTGGCATTTTCAAACAGGTCAGTTTGCAAGTAAGCACATCTATAAATCCACATGGAAATATGTGCAAACATCCATCGTAAACCATATAGCTACTGGTAACAGATTACATGAGATGTTAATTGACTATTAATTATTACAAAATACTTGTTGAAAGAATTCTAGAAAATGTTAAGTGCTAGCAGATGGTATCAATGACCAAAGTTGAATTAATCGTAGCGTAAGTGTTTTGTTAATATTTCTGATGGATAAGGATAGTACATAGAATCAATCTATCGCCTAATAATCGTTTATGTTTATTTAAGCATAGATTAACTAGTTTAAGTGTGGTTTAAGTTACCTTAACTCCGTGGTTGAATCCACTAACAGTCGTACGCAGTCCAGACAGCCTCTGGCCGCGGCGTAATGTAATGCTAAAGTGTTACTAGTATTGTTGGTCCTTTCGCGTTCCAGGGCCGGCATGTCGCCCGCTCGATGGTGTCGTCTGTTCAGTGTAGTGCAGCCCTGTGACTGTGACTCCCACAGCAACCAGCGTAGTACGTTCAGCCGGCCGTACCTACAACCAACAATACACACATGTAAAGATGGCAACATTCTCTGACTTTCTAGATGTAAACCGAACAAAAAGCATCGAACAATATTTCATAAATATGATGGCCTTTTCAGTACGTTCTTATTTTACCAATATACGTTTCAAGTTATCATCAACTATTATTTCTCCTTGCCTTCGTAAGCAAACTTAGTGTTGCTGATGTATTTTCATAGTAACAACTAACGTGCTGTTCAGCATGACATAACAAATAAACTAACAGCAGTATCGCGTAATTATGCATGTTAATCATTAAGCAGATTCAAGCTTTAACAAATACTCTACTGTATGGATGCATTATAACTTTCAGTATAAAAAATCAAATAAGTCACTGACCGCAATTTATTGCTGACCAATCGTAATTAACAGATGGCTTTACGCTCTTTGATGAAGATAAACAAGGCAACAATGGAATTCTTCATTCTTAATCATCATCATCATCATCAGCAATGAAGAAAATATTATTAACGGTACATAAATTAACACGAAAATACGCTCTAATCTAAAAATAAAAAACCAGCTGAATATTGAAGATAGTAATTATTCGTTTACAGTTTTCGACGCTTATATTATTAATTGTCTGTCAAATGAAGTTTGTTTTCAGTAACTATGAACATTGTAAATCTGACCGCCAATCAGAATACAAATAGCAATAAGGTAACAGATTGAAATACAGGAACAGCAGTGAGAGTCAAGTACGAAGGAAGACTATACCACGGAACTACTCCAGAACTATCCATGTAATGCAGAAAAAAAAACCTCTAAGATAAAACGGTAAAGTCACAAGCTAACTGTCATAACTTGATGATAAGTGCGCAAGTTCTACGCACCGTTTTAATATCATTTTAGCAAATAGTCATAATGAAACATGTTTGTAGTAAAATACGTATTGCATCACGTACTTTCTCACATATTGATTGTATTTGGGCGTTTTTAACTCTTTTATTTGTCACATCTAACGATTTCCGCGTTACTTAACATTCAGGGAACACGGCTTGGCGCTTGCAATAAAAGTAACGTCAAGAGTATTTGCAAACATGGCTGAAGTGTGTAATTATGCATGTAGAATGAGGCGGCGTCGTGTACGCGCTTCGTGTTTCAAATACCTCAAGTATACTTGAAATGTCATATCACATTAATACACTCACGTACCTACCTACGTAGCAGTGCCGATAAAGACATGCATTGTAATTTAGTTTATAACCCATATTCTTTCGTTTATAATCGGTCTGCAAATTTGTATTTGTTTTTCACTAAATGATTAACTTAAACAAGAAATGTATACATTTGTAATTTGTGTATTTATTACCGATAAAAAGATCAGTATTTACAGCAAAAACTATCGGAATATCCATAGCTATCTATCGCGTAATGCGGATGCAGCGTCTTACCGAGTTACATTAGCATAAATCTAAGCAACAACGTCACGTAACAGCATGCAATTGTAACGGCGTTCAACTCACGATTCACATAATTCAGTAGTTGTTACTACGGTTTTTTTATATTTCATACGCAGTTCCAAAACCTACACTTAAAAGTACATACAAGAAAACAGGGTTTTCTCTCAATTATTTGTCAACTTACATCCTAAACAGGTACCATATTGTATACTTTGTAAATAAACACTTTCGAAACATATTTCTAGACTAATTTTACTAAATAGATTAAATGCAAAGAAATTTATATATCTAATTCTTGTTCTTGTTTATACAAAACAAATACATACTTTTTCACTCCCCGTAAAACGCATCTTTACAATGTAGTCAAGCTGTTTTAATGCCCAATTAACTTTACTGTCTGTTAATCATTTGTACTGTAAAAGAATCGAGGAGATTTTAATGATCAGTCACAAAACAAACTTTATAAAGCACATTTATTTGAATCCAGTTCAAAATAACCATCAAAAACGTAACTGTAATGTAATACAGTTTGGAGACTTCAATACTAGATAAAGACACATAGTTTAACGTTCCATATATCTGTGATATCTGTGATTATCAGTGCTAGTAATGTAAATACGAGCTCCAAAGTGTACTGTGTTACTTTAGAATATTACCATTTAGTAGCAGACTTTCTCGAATCTCCGCCAGAACAACAAATAACACTGTCAATCATTCACGTAATATGTCAACATCATCATCATCATCACGCTACACTCACGTGGAATCTTATATGATCTACTGTGACACTGGCACGCGACACGCACGCTATTTCCTATCCACAAGCGTCTCCGCGCGTGCTCGCGCGCTTACATCCAGAAGACAACACGTACACTCGCTTCAAGTTCACGGTCTTGACTGCGTGATCGTGCAAAGCGCCAGATGATCGCGACCGCTTTACCGTCAACAGCTGTGAAACCAGCGGCGGACAAATAAACGGGATTTTAATTGCTAGTTTTCGTGAAGATTTACGCGCAGCATTGCACGAGGAAAGTGCGATTTTAGTGGTTGTTTTAGTGCTGAAGGCGTGTTGATATCATTGACGTATGGTAGACGAATGTATAGTAGTTTTTGTACAGAATTTATAAGAAACATCATTCATGTTTGCTTTCTAAGATCTCGATCCAAAAGAATTTCTGATAAGTAATATTAATGCCAGTAGTTACATTCAAGATGGTACGTTTTGCTTTAAAATGACCCGTAAACCTGGTTTAAATCTTTAGGTACTGATCAAACAGAAATAACAGATTTATTCTGAAATACTTCAAAACACAATTCTCGCAAACTTATTTGCACTTGTGAACGACAATTCACAGAATATGTTAACTGCGCAGGTCTTATATCTGTGTTAACATTACCATAAATTGTAATAACACACGGCTTTTTTACAAAAACAGCGACCTACGCCACTGCATTCTAGCCGGAGGAACAGTTTCGTACTAATACCTGTATAATTTTATGCGTTTAAGTGTGTTCATTTAACCATAGACAGTAAGTCATTTTCTGATTGGCTCATCTAGTCATATTCTTTCATAAATCTGGACAAATGAAAACATAGCGGATTTTTTTCGCCATCATAACGGCATAAAAATATTTGAAATTCAAATGAACGCAAGCAGTGTATTTCTTTTGCTCACATAAATGCACTGACTAATTGATTCAGTATCTACTAATTCATTATGACAAGTTGTTACGGCTAGTTGGAATTGATTTATTACGCATTATCGTCTCACATGATTGATGTATGATCGATTTGCTACGGTAATGCGAACAGTTAGACCATGCTGTGAAAAGATAGTTATCACATTGGTGAAAACAATCATTTTTTTATTTCTTGAATTTGTGACGGGTTTTCATCGTTTATCTTTGTTACACCGTTACAAGATGCAGCGATATGCAAATTCAGAGTCCAACGTACATAAATATGTCCCGTACATAATGAAAGAAAATTAGAAATGACAGAACGTCTGTAAGATGCAATTTAAAAGCTGTATTAGAGATGTAATAAATGTGCATGGTGTAATTGCTATAACTGGACAGGAATGTTAAACTACAAATGCAGTTCAATCCATCAAACATGTATAACGAGCAACACGCAATATGCAACCTGGTTAGACGGATGTGTGTCGGTAATATGGTGACTTACTGGTCACTGGACGCGATCCAGATCAACGTGAACGAATTCGTGATTAATTAATGAACTAGACACTGATTTATACCTGTGCTTAAAAATATCACTTAACGACATTTGATTTCGTAATATTGAATTTATTCTTTCCCACCATTGAAATGATGATTGGAATACGTGCATATCGATACGAAAGTAGATAATACCATTGTTCTTATTCGTAATTACATGTTCCGTTAATTATAAAACTTCACACGGCTATTAAAATAAAAATTTCACTAAATCCACATTTGTAGATTTCTATTTGTACAAATTAATACTACGTAATTAAACTGTCCCGAAATGAATTCCAATATTTTTATACATGTCGCGCGGCGCAATTGTTAAGTGGGGTAGTGACTTTCTTCTTTTCAAACATGTGCTTTGTGTACATAAACGTGTGCTTTCAAAAGAACAACGAATACACACACATATATATATATATATATATATATATATATATATATATATTTATTTATGTATTTATTTTCTATTACATTTATTTGCACGCTTTCTCGAGTTTCCAGGAAACATCCTGAGAATGTGCAATAGTTTTCACATCATAAATCTTAGCCAAAGGAAAATTAATCATTTCTTTTCATTATAATTTAAGACATGGTTTTGTAAAAATTTAACTGTACCGATTTCCGGATATGTAAAAATAATGTTTCATATCAAATAACAGAGGTTACAGCTATAAGATAAGTGCAATTCGATCCTTAAAATGGTTTGCTTGATTAAGCAGTAAATGTCTAGCTATGAATTCAAGCGTAAACTAGGCGTGAAACGTTTGTTATGATAGTTATAATAGTAAATATATAATATCAGGTTATGCTCTCTATTATATTTGTAATAAAATTATGTGCAATAATAATAGTTATTATACCGAAGTGTAAAACAAGCTTATATTTACGATAATAATGACAGAATTATATTACGTTTAATACATTTATGAATGATTTCATTCTGATAACTATCTATTATGAAATTATATATGTATGTACCATATTTACCTGTTTACTAACAAAATCTGAACAGTGAATGAGCAAATTTTTAATCAACTGTATGTACATATATCATACATCACATATCGATGCGTAGATCCGTAAGTTGCGACATTTGCAAGTTGCCGTACATCCGATGACATTGTAGGCGTAATCCATGAATCCTGTTGTCCTGTCCGAGGTCAGAATTGATAGTTATTAAAAATCCATTCCACACACCATTCGCAAAGTACTCAATGCGAATGCCGAAAAGCGACCAAATTGTTACTTTAATATTAGCTAATCTTAATTTCAAAAACAGTGTCGAATATTTCTGACTAAGGTCAAGCACAGGACTTGCATTTGTCGCATTAGGTGACCTTGTTTGTGTACACTTATTTGAGTGACAAATGGTATTCATCCAGCATTCGTCATCGTTACGCGAACGATAGTGCCTATATCCGGCAATGGAGGGGGCAAGGGAGTAGAGTGCAGTGTTGCCGAACCGGAACCGGTATAACACGCGCGCTTTATTATACGTACATCCGGAAAGAGTAGTTCATTGTTGGTACTATGTTATTATCATTTCTCGCATCAGTTACAATCTAGTTGGAATCGTACAAGATTCGCGTATCATTGTTGAACAATATAAATAAACACGTCTAACATTGTTTAGAACATTTTTACCTTAAGTTTTGAATTTTTAAAGACGTCCGTCCGTTCCCGATTCTTCGCTGTTCGTCGTGCACTTTCATTATGTCACTTCGGTACGTACATTTTTCAATTTCACCTTTAACCCTCTTCCGCCCTTGTACACTCACAACCCTGCTAGTCCTTAACCGCTTACGATATAACCGTTGGAACTTTTTCAACCGCAAATTCAACATAATCCTAATACGTATATGCCGTATGATATACTTTTCAGAACTCAGTTTTGATTTCAATGTCCGAAAGTGACTGCCACGAACAAACACATTTTTCGTACCGGTTAATTTATTTGTATTTAAATTGTTGTCCAAGAATTTTTGGTAATCACAGTCTGCGTTTTTGTTAATATCACACTGTTCTTCGTGATCTGTTTGCCCTTCAATGATATGCACTCCTTGTTGAAATTCCTGGTTAGATTGGTAAATAGGATTATTATATAAACTGAAACTATCCTCAGAACATTCGTATATGGTGTCCTGTTGTACGTTACGTCTGAATTTAGCACTACTGAATAATTTAGAATTCCGTCTGCTGACCGATTTCTTCTGTTGATCTTCATCTTCATACTGCAGCGCTGTCAAATCGTCAAACGTTCTATACTTGGCCACAGGTTTTATCAATTTCTCTTTCTGTTTATTAGGTCTACGAAACAGAGATTGGCGAGATGGAAAAACTATTTTACTGTACGTAACTTCCTTATCCTTTGACTTGAAGTATTTCTTAAAAGTGAAATAATTTGTCTGTTTACTGTTGACGTCTTTTTCCACTACAAACGGTTTATTAATGACGGGGAAATTATTCCGATAATTAACATTGATATTCGAGAACATATCCGGATTGTCTATTTCAATTTTATCCAATTCTGTTTCACATTTTCGTTGCAAAAATCCATCGAATTCTGGTGTAGTCAAATCACTCTTAGAAGTCGATGCATGCTCTTCAATATTATCTATTATAGATAACAGATCACTCGCGTTATCTATACTAGAACATGATCCCGTTTCAATGTTTTCCATTGTTCCAACTGTTGTATCTTCGATGGTCACCACAAGATTTTGCGATGATCCACTATCTTTGCCCAATGTTAACATGTGACTTCTATCATGCATCCATCCCTTACTTATCGTCCACTGTTTCAACCATTCCGGTTTCGGCACTTCGCTGCTCTTCTTATATTTTTCATCTTTCATTCGTTTCTGCAGGATGGCTTTGTGTTTCGTATTCACTTTCTCGGATTTCGGAGACCACGAACCTTTCTCAATGCAGATACATACACACAGACACTTGAACAGTTTTTGCAGGATGGTCATTTTGCCTCCATTTTGTTGGTCACTGGTTTACATAGTATGAGTAATACGTACAATTATGTAAAACGTGTCGATTTCAAATATAGCTTTTCAGATACACCAGCATGACAAATGAATTACGATTCACGTTTGTTAAAACAGATCACCATCGATATATTTTTCATTAATACTGACAAGTTTTCGTAAAAACGTTCAAATGCCTAGAAACACTGAGCACAAGCACTACAGTGGCAACGCAAATGTTACACAAATATCAAACCACCATCTCCACACAAACTCGACAAATGAATGTTTCTGTTTTGCTGTGAAAACAAAAAATCTCCACACTCATGCAGATCTGCATACAAACTAAATCATCCGAGAGCATGTTGTGTAACAATACTATCAGCGGATGTCGGACTCAGCGTCACCCGTCACCTGGGGAACCAGTGTCTATTGTTTGCACATGGTCATTCACCCGGAAAGTTCATGTTATGTTGAAATAATCAACGTCGACGTTTTCGCAATTTTCAGCCTATCGTGAATATTAATTGTAATAATTTAAAAAGTCTCACTACAATTAATTTGACATAAAATCTAAGTGAATACAAAATGAACACAAATTACACTGAACTCTTTCGTAAGATTTTGGAATGAGATAAAGATAAAATTCCGTAATTTTTCTTGATAAAAATATTAGCCTTCGTCATTCATATTTCTGTTCCATATTCAAATGGAACAAACATAAATAAACGTTAGAAAGAAAAAGAAACAAATTGTCGATTAAACAAATTGAGAGTAGGTAGCTGTCAGTCAATCAGCAATCGAGAAATCTATTTACCACACATTCTGTTGTGTTCTGCTTTAATCTTGTTGTTCACCTGGCAAGCCGCCATTATGTTGTCAGACACATCAAACAATTATTTACAGCGTGTTAGCACGGTGATAGCGGCAAGTAACACACTACGAGGAACAGATACAGAAATTATTAGAGCTTCAAATTGAAATAAATTACCACCACGAAGGATGTATTTCGTTATGATACTACAAGACTTCAGATTCAGATCATATTTGTTACGTGTGGTATTCAAGTTACATTTAAAGAAATATAATTCAAAGACTGAAATAAAAAATAATACATGTCAGTGATAATATCCTATATTATGCTGTATATGATAGACAAGATCTTAAAAATAAGAACGCACATGTCAAATAGAATAATAAATAATTCATCGTATATACATATTACAGATTCATAGTGAGAAGATTTAATTAACATTACAGTACTACGTAAATTTGATAGAAATGTGCCTGGCCTATTGATTTAAACAGACAGGATATTTATTACTATATTTACTGTTGCTGCAGAAACCAAAGGAAAATATTCAAATTTACAACGTTGTATTTTCTCACGGATGCTTATCGTCTTGTACCGCTTTCTGAACTATATTTCATAAAATTCAAACACCAAATTGACTGTTTGTTGAAAATAGTACGTCATGCCGGAAACGGTTAAAAAGATATAAAACATAGAGAATTTATATTGCTGACCTACTTCTATAAACTATATAATAAAAAAATGCAATATTTAACTATGATTCATCGCTATTATTTTGTTAATTAGAATAAATATTTGTGGCTATGTGTATAATGTAATATGTATATTTACTTGTACATCTAAAACATTACAGTAGCACAGAACTCCATCTGTAATATTTGTGAAACAACATTACACTTGGGCATGTCTGTTAAGTGTCATAAATTCCAAGCCAAATACACACTGTGTTGGTACAATGCAGTAGTATCACATGCTTAAAGTGAAAAGAAAACCAGACAACGATCATATCACTCAGGGGCAGAAATATCTAGAGATTTTCTCAACACACTAACATAAATAACTGATACAGCGCTGCAGGCGGTGAGTCTCAGCATTATGCACCTGTGCTCTCGTCTATTAGAATGGTGTGTATGAGTTGGTGATCGAAGGTGGTCATCGCCTCAAGCGTACAGAGACCTCGATCTTCAAACGCAAGAGAAATCAAGATGAAAGTGCCCGCTTCCAACATACACACACACATTTATATACATTCTTCACACAAACGTGTTGTAGAATAAACGATAAACATCATTCGTCACAAATCGGCGTGTGTTGACACGGAGACTGACGATCCTTTCTTGTATTTCCGTTTCCTCTTTTGTTTAACACTACTTCTCTCTTATTGATTATTGTTTACTTATAAACAAGTTCTCTAAGAATGAAATTCTACATGTAAACACTAGAACGCTATAAAGAGAAAAGTATTATTTCTGATTCGTGCAGTCGTACAAAAGATACCAGATAATAATGTAAATAATTAGTAATCCTTTCCAAAAGTATTCAGTCCAATCGAAAGGAATGTTAAAATCGAAACCTAGTTTCCACATCCGATTTATTGCATGTCGAATCTGTCACACCTTTTACTAGAAAAATAAGCAATATGACAAAAAAAAACCGTTAAACATTCGCTAACTCTCTTCAGTGGACATTCGCTGCAAAAAGTGAAAGAATCCATTCAACCTGAAATTATTGCAACTTCTAAGACTGAGGTGATTGTAGCAAAAACCAGAGAGTCATCGATGACAAACAAATCAGTTTGGAGTCATTAGCGATTATTAATTCCACGGCCACATTCTGCAGATGGCGCGCGCGGTAATTTCCACTTTCTCATTCAAACAGTTATTTTTTTTTTTTAGTTTTGTTTTTATTTCTTTTTACCGTTTCAAATATCAATTTTCTCTTCACATACAAAATTACATAGCGTTTCAAGGCAATCGCTTTAGAATAAATTATGAATTTTAAGTTTAATTTACCGCTATCATACGTTCTATTATTTATTTGTACACAGAAATAACTGCAAAAGAAAAATTACTGGGCAATACGGTTTGCGGTTAACTAAATTGGCAGAGCGAAATGTAACAGGATATTATAGTTTTGTTTTTAATATTGTGCGGTCGAAATTGAAAAGAATACAATATATTAAGATGATTACACTGTGGAATAGAAGGAATAATCTATTAAAACTATTATTGAATCATACAGATCTCAGTGAGTTTTATACTATTCTTTCTTTCTTGTTATAATTAACTAGTTCTGAAATTCCACAGATAACCGTCTTACTGTCAGCATATGCGACATGATCGTGTAGTAAAAGTGATCTAGAATATACTCGTGGCGTGGGAACTCTGTATGTATATAGAACTATCTGCAGCAGCGAAAACATTTCCCACAATTATTTTTCTTGAATACGTGAAAAGTGCGAGCGAATTCTTCCATTACAATTAAAAGTGATACGTCGTGTGCTAGCATCGGCATTGGAGATCTTACCATGCACACCTTTGGTACAACAATCGCCATTAAATTAATTACCAGATTTGATACCTGGAATTATGTGTTACATTAATAACTGCGATTTAAATGCAAGTGAAAATAATACAGCGTATTATTGTTTCTTGCAAATAATTATACATAACGACTGGAAATGAAATAATAATACTGCTACATACTTTCATTCACTACTGCAAGTACACCAATTTTTAATACGTATTATCAATAAACGCATAAAATATAAGCGAAACGAATTAAAATTGTATATTTTAACAAGCCAAATCTGTAAAACGATACGAAGTTTTGGTTTACGCTACTGAATTTTCCGTAGTTTAATTGATCAATATACACTAATTTTCATCACTGATGCATCGATTAATAAATTATCAGCAAAAGCATAAAATTTAAACGAAAAAAAAAATCGATGCTTACATTTTAACGGGCCATAACTTTATAACGGAATAAGATACGGCCTTACGGTTTACGCCATTAAATTTTCCGTACTTTAATTTAGTTGTATGCCTAACCGAATCTAAATTTTTTATTTTATTGATAAAAAAAAAATGAGTAAAAATTTGATCAATTTTTACTCATTTTTATCGAGGTTTCTAGTGCTTCAACCGAGAAAATTTAATACCGAAAAAGCACAGAATTTAATGTAGGTATAATGATTGCCTTATATTCTAACCAGAGTGGGTATGAATTAAATCACGTGATTTAAATCTGATTTAAATCGCAATTAAAATCACATGATTTTTTAAATTCAAATCGGTTATCACATTTTTCATTTCATAAAATTTCGTTCATTCTAATTTATTCAACGCAAATTTAATAAACAAATTGAATACTGTGCAGTGATGGTTAGCTATTAGTGTTAAGAAACAAAAAAAATTTTACAGAAAATAATATATTCCGTACTCTGTTTTAAATTAAGAAATGATTGGATAAAAATTTGTATTTTGCCAAACTAATGAAATTACTGAATTAACAAACTAGCCTATGCAATATGGTTTAAATCAAAAAAATCATATTTTTAAAAATAGTATTCGATACGATGTCAGTAGTATCATTTTATTTCAAAAATTTTGCGCAGAAATCCTGGGTAAACCCCTTTTTTTCTCCTTTCTTTTTCACTTAATTGTGTTCAAAATCGTCTTGCATATGCAGGAAATTATACATTATTAATTCATATTTGAAAATAACCGAACTAAAGAAGATTAATGCATTTATAGCCGGCTTAGTCTGCTGTGCTTTTGTCAAGAGAAGAAAATGTTTTCACACTTGTTTCAAATTTGTTCTTTTATTTGCGACGTAGGAACCCAGGATTTTAAAAGTGTATTTAGGTAAATAATAATTTGTGATACATTCAGACTTGGACATACGTCGATGAGCTACAGGCAGATCCTGATTCTAAACAAATTTAGAGTAGGTACTGAAAATGATTCGTATGTTAAATGTCTAAAATAAGTGTTTACAACTACCAAAAACTTTAAAAATATTAATTGCAAATGAAAAACTATATATGTATGTGCATTAGTACACCATTTTCAATTAACATTCTTTCAATGCCCCGTAATTACTCAATTAATTACAACGTAAACGTAATGATAGTGCTGTAAGTTGAATGCAATGTATATAATTCAAAGATTCATACGCATGTATGTTCAAGATACATCGAATGTAGCGGTATTATCAGACATTAAATTTTATATTACACATTATTGACACACAAACTGAACAATTTTCAGAATTTCTTCTCAGTATATCACAGTTAGCTATTAATAAAATAATTAATAGCTATTACATGTCTGCGTCTTTACACCGAAAATGATACATGTGTCATACCGTTAGCGATTATTCATAAGTGTCTAGTTCGTGGATATAAATAACCAAATATAACATCACGCTATATATCCCAGTTACCTGCTTGGGGTAGCATAATTAAGCATTTATTTACGTCCTTCAGGAGAGTTGCCAGCCCACACCTAGAATGATACATACAGTTTATTGTGGAATGTAAACCACATGTATAGTATTATCCTAGGCAAGTATCGAACTCGCATTAAAAAAGAAGAAAGATCAGGATCATTTATAATAATATCGCACCATACTTCAAGCTAAAAATATTTGTTTAAATGTATTACACCTTTTCGTAAATAAAACAAAGTACTAACCTTTACAGCAAAATGTTAAATCTCCAAATAACAGCTCTCGACAAAGATGGCACCAAAACAATACACTTGAATTTACAAATAACCCAGAAAACAATTGCTCTACAATCGTACTACTAAAACAATTGAATCAAACTGCGCGCACAAGCCAAAACAAAACAATTCCGATGTTAGCCGGTAAAGTGTTGATATAGACGCTTGAAGATGACTACTACTACGACTCTTCGACTGGGTGAAACGCGCACGTTGTATGGATCAAGGCTGCGGTTGTTTTTACCGTCTGTTTCGTTGCTCGACTGTTCGGTCGGTGCTACTTTTCCGTCAGGTGAGATCTGTCCATGCCATTGACATTGGGATGAAGTAGGTCAAGCAAGTGGGGCGACTATATGATAATCAAGCCAACATCACTGAAGCCCCCCGACATTTTTCCTATCAGATTCCTGTATAAGCTCGTTCGCTCAAATGTTAATTCAATTTGACAAACGGATTATGGAATAGGTTATATTTTTAAACGAGCATATTATGCTAGCCGATAAGTTACACAGTTGGAGACGAGATTGAGAGAAATAGATTTCATTTTCGTTCGGAGTTATTGATATTTAAATTAGCTATATTGTACTTTCATTACTTGTAGCAAAGAGATAAATATACATAAGACAATATACCAATACGGTAGCCTGCTTTCATAGTATCCGCACATTTCTACAAAAATAATTATTGTTTTCTTAGGAACGCATGTTAATTAAGAATATTTCATTCATTTTACGAAATTTGATTCATTGCTCTATTATTTCCCTCAAATGTATTTATATATTTCACCCACGTGAAAGCAATTTTTTTACATTTACAAATGATATATTTACAAAAAATATATTTTTTAACTGTCATTTCTCCATTACATTATTTATGAAGATACATTTCATTTTTCCAATATTTTCACATATTCGCCCATACAATAAGGACAGTGATAAAAATAATTCATAACACATAAAGAGCAGTTACCATTTGTAGTATTAATTATGGAATGAGTACAACAAGATTTTACGTTAGAATAGTTATATAATATAGGTCGTAGGTGCCGGGAAGAAAGTGGAACCTGGTGTGTGATGAATGAACTACATTTACAGATGCTACAGTGCACTATTCTTAACATAATTACATGTATATGCTTTAATTCATTATTGTAAACTAGTTTACACATGTTCATACATACGCAATGCAATTATAGAAGTAAGTCAACGAAGATTCTCCACTGACAACAAGCTCGCACACATCTGTGACTAAATAAAATATATAACCACACTGGAACTAATTTTACAATAAAAATTACTGAAGGCTAGCCATTACTCTATGCTTGATTACAATTAATAGTCGAATATAAAACCATTGGAAGTAATTACATTTGTCTTTAATTCGAATCGAATCTGTTACAAATCTATAATAATTAGAAACTATACGTACAGAATTCACTCGACTTTTCGCAATAATTGATGCGTTATATAAAGAATCATTTGCCAATGTTTTTCTGTCACTATCTGTTTCACAGAAAATCGTGTTGGACACACAGATTTCATTATTTCTAATTTATGTTCAAGAACGAATTGAATAAAATATTTTATTTTTAATTGCCGTTATTGTGTATGAAATTTTTTTTTTAACGTAATTATAACTGTAAGCCGTTAGTAGTCCAAAATTAGAGCTGTTTATTTTGATTTATAATTCGGTCAATAAAAAGAAAATAAAATCATGTTACATTTTTCTTATTTCCTTTTTTTTTCTCAATTATTAATCATAATTGTTTCACAAAACTTTCAATTCTATATAGAAGCGAATAACTAATCTTCGAAAGAGAAAAGAAAAACCGATTGAAGAGAAAATACGGGACACTGCTGACAGCGGGGCAAGATGCTTGATATCACATCAAACGCTTTCAGAAATAAAACCTTACGATTTATAGAAATCATAAATTGTTTACACCCATTATAAATAATAATTTCTAATTACCATGTTAATTAAATTAATCAGTCCAATCAGTGATACTAGATGTATCTGATTGGCGGTAGAAATACGCAAAACATCTGTTTTTATTAAAACAAGAGAAGCGATCTTGATTTTTATCTATAGTACGTACATCATTAACACCAGTTCGTTTTGCTAAAACACGTTCATTTGTGTATGTAGAACCATTGGAAAGTTATACTATGGCAGCGAGCATAAGAAGATGCAAATTTAACTTTCTAGTTTGTGTAAATAAACGTAGTATAATTTACTTGGCACCAGATGTGATAATAAACAGTACTAAATTAGCTGTTAAGTAGGTACCTTTATAAAATAACTACGTGCATACAATACACATGTAAACAGTTGAATGCTAGTGTGACACATACTATATTTCTAGCTACATATTCTATATTTTGATTCAAAATTGGATGATATGCAATACTTTACAATTTTTTTTTTTTTCTTTAAATTATTATACAATAACATCGATATAAAACACAGTTAATTAGTTGATTAATATTTAACCAATCACGCAAATATCGTGACTATACCGAGGCTTCAATAAATAATCTTAATCGAAAGCAATTCCGCAAATGTTACGTAACTGTTCTGAATATAAATGCTTTACTTCGAACCACAGCCAGGTGCAACAGTGTTTGCCATCTTAACGTCATGTTGCAATCACCACGGAAACGATTAACAAACGTAATAGCGCACGGAATTATTCATTGTGCCTCAGTAGTTCGCACGATGACAAATTTGAAAAGTGAAATTTTCATAATTATTATTTATAGTTGGGAGGTTCTTGCGACACGCTTAACACAGGCCTGGTTTTCAATTAAGAAGCTCGAATTATTATTTTTGTTTAGACCGGAAACTTCGTTAGTACATTTCCTTAAATAATTAATTCATTTCCGTTTTGGATCTATGAAATATCTCCAAACTGTAACATTGTTGCTTTTCTATTTCTTCAAAGTTATAGTATAGTTTAGACTGGTTTAGACAGAACAAATATACATTTAATAGAGTTAGTTTCATATACAGCAATCCTTATTGTACATATGTATGTTAGGTTGCAGGCTTACAGGCGCAAGTTATTACTGACATTCTATACCAGGGGTCGGCAACCTGCGGCCTTTCACATGCTTTAATGCGGCCCGCCAAGTAATAATCAAGTGATAAAAAATTTAAAATTGTAGTGAAAAACCACGGGTATTAGCTAAAAGAATTTTAGTCAAAAGAATATTACTTAAAAAAAACCGGATGGATATTAGCTAAGAAAAATAAAAACACAGCTGAATATATGATCCTTTCCAGTCGTTGTGGCTCAATGTGCGGCCTGAAAATATTATAGTTTAATTTGGCCCGCTATCTACAAAAGGTTGCCGACCCCTGTTCTATACCATGATAGTCTACAAGAATCTGAATACGTTACTACATTTTAAATTTATATATTAACACATTAAAATGATTACTATTCTCTTTCTAATACGATTACGTACAGTAACCTAAAATAACATTTACCTATCTTCATCAACCAGCGGATGTTTTTTACTGCAATGTCCACCATTAATAATGAACTCGCTACAACATATCGAATCAGGAACACTTGGTATAGACGAGCTAATCCCATCTTCCAGATCGGATATCTGCAGTAGTAACATTCGGGAATCCGAATGCGTGGGCGGACAACGCCGGCTCCAATTTATCATAGACATATCTGTGTACTCTGATATGGATCTTGAGTAACTGGTATACTTCCGTTTCGACTTATGACCGTGTGTAACGTGAAGTCGAATTAAGTCTAGAAGACACATTCTAACAGTATTTTAACACGAATCTGCACAATGTTTATTTAATATTATTGTTTATTGTTAATGTATTTATGAATTTTTAATTATGCAGCCGTAGGAATCATATTTATCAATTCTAAAACACACTGCAACCATTATGCCGCACAATTCTTTGCTGATACCAGTATCAACTAATCACACCCGTAGCTCAAAGCATTATGTCAAGATATATTAAACTTTCATCAACCGACAATCACTATTTATATAAACAACACAACAATTGACAATGCGCTTATAACACACGAGATGTCTTGAATGTTGCACGGCAAACGACTAACTGCTGTCACTGTGACTGCCATCTTAAAACCGGAGTTCTTATTTACGCACGAAAAATTATACCGTGTACAAAAAACACCTCTTAATTACACAGTATGGTGGAAAGTACAAGCAACCAGAGATGACAAGTCGCGCAGTGAAAGATCTGGACCTGTTTCAGGGAAAGTAAACGCATTTATGCATAAACTATTCGTGTCAAATCACATCCATTCCTCTCTAATCGAAGTGACGTTTTATTTACGAAACAAAGTCAACATTAGTGTCAATAAAATAAGGGATTTCCTAAAATTAAGAATGATAACGTTAAGTAAACAATCGGATGATATGTTACGGATGTTACCCATAACTGTTACATTATACATTGTCACCTATTGCATGATTGTTACAACGACAAGACATTTATGATATAATTAATTGTTTTACGTTAATTAGTAAACCAGTAAATAACAAATTATGTAAACTGAAAATCATGTGCAAAATGTAGATTTCATTCAATTGCCTTTTTTTATAGTTTTCATATATAAATAATAATTATACACTATAAATGTTCTTATATGATTTAAAAACATTTAAACTACAAAAACTGTTCACATCTGTACTCATTGTGCATTATTGTACAAAGTGGCATGAAATCGTCATGGCACGAGAAAAATACAAGTAACGGAATAATTATGCATCATATTAATAAAGTGTAATTACCTAGCAAGACAAGAACAATGTTGAATTGTCTCCACGCTGAACAGTTAGTCATGATAGCGAGGGACAAGACATTCAGTCACCGGAAAACATGGAACGGAAACTAGTTATACATTCTATAACATCAAAACGAAACGAGATTTCCTGCGTGCACCACTGAATTCTACATCGATTTTTAACTTGATTGACCGATTAATACATTGATTATCAACGGCAACATAAAATATAAGCAGGAAAAATGTAAGTTCCACGTTCTAATGGAACAAAACATCAAAATAAAACGAGATATAAAATTGAAATTTGGCGTAGTTCAATTGACATTTTCAGTGAAATCTAAAATGTTCGAATTTTGGGTCAAATTTCAACCGTAAGTCATAATAAACACTGAATGCCACATATTAAGATTAACTTGCACAGGAATTATCAAATAATTTGAATGAAAAATAAATCGGCAGAAGCGCAAAAGAGTTATACAAAATGGTTACGGACAGTACAAATTTATTAGCAAACATTTCATTTTATTTGTGCTTCTTGTTTTTTTAAATAGAATTATCACAATATATAAAATTAATACGCATTCTTAAAATAATAATACATAGAATAAAGCACTTTTTGATAAATAATATTTACACAATTTTAAAAACAAAAAAATACACATACATATCACCAACAGCAATTATTCAATTACAATTCATTTCTTAGTACTGGTCTTCGGTATAGTAGACTTAACATGACTATATTTATTACTTTTAACCGTAGCTGCACTATTCAATAATGGCTTTTTCACAGGTGCTCCTAAAGACACTCTACCCGAAGCCGGACTAATATTTTCAAGCGCTTTACCGGCTGAAGCAGTTGACTTAGAGCTGGTCAACGTTGGCGTTGGTTTAGAGATTGCGGTGGATCTAATTGGTTTTCGACACATTGGTTTAGCAGATTTAATTTTCGGTCCACTTCGTAGATTTGGACTGGAACCAGCACGCGAAGACTGTCCCTCTATCGGAAGAGTTAGTTTCTTCGGCATTTCTATTGCTGGTAACGATTCGGCGGAACACTGAAACATTATGTACATGTCGTTTAGTTTATAAAAAGTGTTACAAATATATATGTTCGAAAACCAACCTTTATCTTGGAAATATTCAAAGCCAACATAGGAGATGGGACCTGCTCAGAATCAACCATATTCAGTACATCCTTGACAAGATCTTGTATAATTTTCAGTTTAGAACAAACTAGTCTCTTTGCTGCCGGATTATTTACCGGACTCGACGTGCTGGACGGAAGCAAAGGTCCAGATAAATTCTAAAAGAAATATGAGTTATATTTGTGCAAATATGTTCGGCCGTTCAGTTTTCCAATGAAACTCGTTGGAAATAATTAAATCTCTTAATTAGCATAAAAAACGTTATTAACAAAACATAAAGTTATACTCACCGGACTGGAACAAGTTAATGCCTGAAGTGAATCTTTGCTGGGCGCTCCTTTTTTCAATTTTCCTGGTTCCGGTATCTCTAAAAGAGCACATCCGGAAATTGTATCCAACGAGCGGTACCTATGTGGTGACATCGAATGCTCCGGTGTTTTCATATTAATTGTCGGATTAATTGCAATAACATTCACGTTTGTTTGTGCATAATTTTTACTGTTATCTGTGATCTGATTGTACATGTTCTGAGCCATAGCGTTCGGTGTACCGAATTTTGAAGGGCGTGGCGTTTGCCTGGACGGAGTTTTCACTTCGTTCTGATTGCAGTCGTTTGTATTTGCATTTACAATGTGCAAGAAATGGTTAAGAACTATACTTATTACGGTTTTTACGCCTCTTGCTACCGGCAAGAACAAATCACTGCCAATCTCTTTAATTTCGTCCTGCAAATATGTATTAAACCATTATATTTATTTTATTAAATAGCCAATGCTAAATATATACGCAATATTAATGCGTGTTAGAACTGTTTTAATAACAAAAACTATAACTTCAACTACCTTGCTGCTGTTTGGCTCCGTTCCAGAAACTTCCCATTTAGTGACGTCGGTTGTATTTTTCGGACATCTACAATCCGCACCAAGTTCCAAACAACAACGTAACCCTGAATTTCCGCAAATTATGTTGATTTTTAGGCCTCGTTTGCCGTTTTGCAAGAGTGATACATCATTCGGATTGTTGAAGTCAAAGAAACAAATTTTAAATCCTAATGTTTGAAGCAATGTTACCATTTCAATCACATCAGGTGCTAAAGTCTGCAAACAACAAAGTCACGTACTATATTGAAAGTATATTATATTTGTACTATGAACCCACTAGTTCACGAAACTTGTTTAAACGGACAAGATAGAGATCAAACATGAATCAAGAATGTCTTGATGATTTTTTATAACGTTTAAACAAGTACAATACTCGCACGCTAATCCATCGTATCTTTAATTCGACCATTCGGTAATCACACAAGATCGTGCAGACTATAAAGCGGCAAAATTATATCGTTGCTGTTCGTAAAATACAAAACATTTATTCATATCTAAACATACAATTTTTTCTATTTTAACACCTTAATCAAGCTGGCCGTTAACAAGGAAACCATTCTCTTTTTTATTTCGGCCGATTTTTAATCTACTCAGGTTTAACAAAATAAATCTTTAATAAATAATATAAGCTTTACATCCACAAGATAAACTGTTTATATGCAATCCGATATCTTCACTGTTATTTTTATCAAAACTTTTTTTTTCATTTACACTGGCCCTTTTAACACCAAGCTCCATAAAAATTTCTGGTACTTACTGTTTCTTTCTGTTCCGACTGGAACCATTTCGATGTCCAATTATAAAAATTTCTTTGCGCATTCTTATACGACAAACTTTCACAATCTATATTGAAACTCATAGTCGGTAATAAATTAAAACACTAAACTGATCTGCACTAATGTCCCACAGCAACTACGTACGAATGCGGACAATAAATATGGAACAGAGAACATGTTTCAACCAAGTGGTACAATTGCATAAACCACTTTAACGATTTCAGCGCGAAAATAACTACACCATCAAATAACGGGGAAAATAAAATATATACGCAGCGAAAATGGATTTATTTAAAGAATACTCGTAAAATTAACGACAGAAAAAAGTACACACGAAATCATTCATTAGTAAACAGTTACAAAATTAATTAAATTAATTGTAAGTCATATATCTCGGTGTGGCAGAGAACTTGGCGTATGACTTGATGACTTTGTTAACAGCCTCTAGGAAATCTTTCTCCGTTGCGACCTTCCTTCGTGCCCGGATAGCAAACATGCCCGCCTCGGTGCACACAGATCTGATCTCAGCACCCGTCGAGTTGGGACACAGTCTTGCCAACAACTCAAATCGAATGTCCCTCTCGACAGACATGGATCGCGCGTGGATCTTAAAGATATGCGATCGACCTTCTAAATCGGGTAAACCAAACTCAACCTTACGGTCCAAACGTCCCGGACGCATTAGGGCCGGATCCAAAGTGTCAGGTCGATTTGTAGCCATCAACACTTTAATATTACCACGCGGATCGAAACCGTCCAACTGGTTGATTAGTTCCAGCATAGTACGTTGTACTTCATTGTCACCACCGGCGCCATCGTCGAAGCGAGCTCCACCAATAGCGTCGATTTCATCGAAGAAAATCAGGCACGCTTTCTTGGATCGAGCCATTTCGAACAATTCGCGGACCATACGCGCACCTTCACCAACGTATTTCTGAACCAGCTCTGAGCCAATGACACGGATGAAACAAGCATCTGTTCTATTGGCGACAGCGCGGGCACAGAGAGTTTTACCGGTACCCGGTGGACCAAACAACAATACACCTTTTGGAGGCTCGATGCCAAGTTTGACGAATTTCTCGGGCTGTAAATGAATCGAGTATAAATAAGTTAATACAACGTACACGCTGTTAGTACTCACATGCAGAAGTGGAGTTTCTACCACTTCACGCAATTTCTCAATCTGTTCCTTGCATCCACCAACGTCACTGTATGTAACATCAGGTTTTTCTTCAACCTGCATCATTGTGACTGTAGGATCAATTTTGGGTGGAAGTGGTATGTGAATTTGATACTTATTCCGGTCCACACTACAATAATAGTACACATAAACCTGCAAATTTGGAATTTTAATCTAACAATTTTCACCTACCCAACTCTCATTCCTTCCTCGATATCAGTCGGTGCAACTGAATCCGCAAGATCAACAACAAACTTCGCAAATTGTTTCACATTTATGATATATTTCGGATCATCAGAGTCCGCATTGATGATCTTCGTGCAACGTGCCACTTGTAATGGCTGCTCATTTTGCAAAGTTTGTTTATCAGCTGCAAGATCCCACAGAGCTGGCGGTGCAAGACCAGTATCGGATTCTTTTATTCCAGTCAGTTCATTCACCCGTTTAATAATAGTCTGTATATCTTCTTCGACAACTTTTATACTCTTTGTATATTGCCCTTGCCCCTAATAACAAAAACACACACACATTAGAACAAAGAAATCAATACAGTGACTTATTTATTGGTATTCTAAACTTACATAAGTTTTTAAGAGAGCAATATCTGCTTCATCCAATGCTATAATAGAAAAGAATACAAATGTTAAACATAGTAACCTACATGAAACATCAAGAGGCGATTTTTCTCGGATAGTAAAATAAATTAATACTTACATCTTATTTCTTTCTCCGGTTCCTTTTCGTCATTTTTCATTTTTCGCATATCATCTCCTAAATGATCAGGCATTGTAAATTATTATAGAAAACAGACCACAACCAAATACTGTCAAAAGATTACAACAGATTACAAGCAACTTTTACCGAGCCGAACTACGTACGTTAGAAATTAGAGCTGCCAACGGAACAAAAGTAACTAGAAAGCGGCATGAAAAATCCCCAACTTACTACGTTTACAGTGCATTTATTTGCGCCAAGCATGTGCACAACCCGCTTGTCTCTAGCGATAAGCAAGTTACATAAAACAGGCGTAATATTTACAATCAGTTATGTATGAAATAGGAGAAATAAATTATCATTAATTGTAATAAAATAAATCTCACACATATGATATAATTTAAAATATCTCTTTACAGAAATGTAGGTAAAAATAAAAAAAGGTTATCGTATAATTGAATTAATTTGTATATGATATTAAATGTTCTGAAGGTGATATTTAAATTTCTATTTACTTTACAAGTCAAATTGCTTGCAAAACAGTTATGAATACATACATGAAACGTTAATTATTTGTTGAAAAAACAATTTTATTAATTTCATATCTCGTCAAGTACCCATATATCAAGTGGGGATAATGAAAATTACTATCTGGCAAGTCGTTATAAATCATTGCAATCTTAACAACCGCGAGAGAATTTTAATATCGAACGGGATAATCTGCGTTCATTTATTTATGATCTAGACCCGGTAAATGCATATACAAGACAGCCACGCGCGTATATGTAGATTCTGTAAAAATACCGATTAGCATATGAAGATATTACAGAAATAATAAATAAACCTGTTTCACCAATGACACTCTTGTACCAAACTGTGTATTCCTTATAAATATATAAAGTGCACAAGTTATGACAAGCCGATTTGCATATGCGCCGGTTTCGCGTGTGTAATAATGTCCAAACACCCACTTTTGACAAGCTAATAATAGACATGTATTTATAAACAGCGCTAGGCAAAACAAATAAATATATCTTACATTGGAAAAATATCAAACGAAATGGAGTAACAGTTGCGAGCATTTATAGTACTAGTTTTCTACCATCAATAACCAACTAAGCATGCAGAAATAGTGAAACTTCTTTGCATTGATTATATATTTATGTTAAATGCATATACGTATTTTCTAACACGTCTTCCTTGTAGGGTCGCGTATGCTAATAATGGAACGGAAATCAACGTGACATGTGATAAATTAGTTCGATTAACTGATATTGATACTTTCTATTGTTTTCAACCAATCACCACTCCGGGGCGAATCAAAAATTACGCCCGGAAAACAAATACAAACTAGACGTTGAACTGTGTCGACAAATCAACAAAGCGAAAGGATATTGAACACTTTGTATATACGCAATATTATTATTATTATTATTATTATTGCTTGAAATCAGAGTATTGTCAACTTGCCAAATGCCGGTTGAAAATCCAGCAAGACGAATGTCTACTGATAATATAAAATAAACTTGACTGTTTAAGTTGTACGAGATGTCGTTTGATGCAAGGCCCATATACGACGAGCTAGCAAATTTAAATTCATACAATTAAGTCATCAATTCATTTTGAATTCTGCAACGATACCCCCGTTAGTGCAATGACCTTTGACGGTTTACCAATGTGTGTATGTATTTGTACCTTGCTTGAACTTGCGTACAAATACATAATGTACATATGTAAGCGTCACCGTAACTATTTACCATTGCGAAGAAATGTGTTCACATACTTTAGTACAACCGTAGGAGCTCAGGCAATTGCCGTGAAATTATTACTTATCGCGAGAAGTTTTAGGATTAAATTAAGTCATCAATTCATAATAAAATCCAGAATGTATTTCATGCCATATATAACTTCAACTCTTTATAAGAGACCGTTTCACAACAAACAATAATTTGCTCTGGGCTAATGTTCATAATATGTATACAAGTCACCAACCATCTCTCGCCAACTCATATGTAATTTAAATTTACATAGTGTACACTGACCGTGCATGTTAACTTATAACCGGACTACGCAATACACACATCTCTCTTTTGCCCATGTATAAAACATCGGTTAAAATGTTCGTACATGTAGTGTGACTCTCAATGTGCAGTGGTTACAGAATATTAGATGTAACGTACTGAATTCTAAATTATATCTACAAGGTGTTCGCATTGTAATTCGTAGAGTATTCCTTGGTTTGCGGATGGCATTGCAAAACAAGATGTGAAATGTTTTTCAACAACTATCATCTATATGCAAATATACAATGAACAGCAAATGAATTTTATGTAAAATTAAAAATATCTATCGAGAATTGCAATATTAGATATCTACATCTAACAAATAACATCGAATTTGATTTCACCTAAATTCAGTTGTAAATGATCTATGATTACAATCAATTCTTCAAGTATCCTTGAAAAAATAAAATGACTACAAATTATGCAATCTCCTTTCATATTCCATCCGTCAATCTTGGCGAATTTGTTTTCCCATCGGTGCAAGATTCGTCCATTAACAAATACATCAGTCTGGTGGTGTGTGACTTGTCAATGTCAAGTTGCGTCACTTGACAACCCGAAGGTGCAGCCATCTTGTGCAGGATACAATCGTTCTCAACACTTACAAGATGATGTAGGTGTTGAAGAATATGAAATAGTATCAGATAACCGCGAGACACAGATGAATCACACGCCATTGACATGGACATGGTCCTTTCTGAGTAACGCCCTAATCTTATTACCAGGCTAGACCACGTGATTCTTTTATTATTGTTTGTTCTGTTCCCAAGCTCACTGGGGTTGGGTGCTAAAATCCGTTTAAAATGCATTCGATGTAACAAAACAGTGTATTGTGTTTCAGACTTACGGGAAATTTAACATAAATGTTCATATTTCTGTCAGGTAGCGCATTTTGGTCAATGGAAGGAAGATGAGATCTTGACAGATACACGTGTGCATGAACGAAGAGATTAGGAAATGGATTTTGAAAGCTACAATCATGTGGTGAATGGATTAGCTTTGTTCACTGATTTAGTATTAATGTAAATATACTTACATCTATACTAAATATGCAATAAATTAAAGGGATTTTAACTTTTTAGCAAGCCTTTACTTTTATTTACAAGTATTCAATATGTGTATTCAATGATTCAGCTTTAAATTATACACACATCCGAACCAATTACAACTAAACCAGTTCACTGACCTGGCATTTATAATTCATAAACCGTCACCAACGACAATTGAATCGCAGAAACAAACAACTCGAGCTAATATTCATTCGTTCGGTCACAAATCGGTCGCTCAATCATCGAGACAAAGTGGATGGCTAACAATGGATTCATCTTTATGTCTTCTGTGACAATGCAACACAAAGTTGTCTCTTCAGATTGTCACCCTCGATCACTCAAGTACCAGCCACACCTTGTACACTCTGTGCGAGAAGTGTGAGCGTTGGTTGAAATGCGTCGTCTGGTATCCATGCGTAACACCGG
Organism: Carabus problematicus; assembly: GCA_963422195.1. NCBI lineage: Eukaryota > Metazoa > Arthropoda > Insecta > Coleoptera > Carabidae > Carabus > Carabus problematicus. The sequence goes on along the minus strand of OY728588.1, from coordinate 629,100 downwards.
ATAGAAAACGGTGACGAATGAGTTCTTATGCTCTTCTACGTTTTCGACGATTATTTACAGACCATTCCACAGCACAAATATTGTATCCTTACACACAGATTTTGTATTGTAAAACATGTGCAACATGCGGTTTGTTAACAAATAGCTAATACATGAATCTGTCATGCAATTGACATTACAAAATACCATTTACAGTAGCAAATATTGTTATTATTATCCCGTGTAACGTGTAACTTCACTTCAAGCGTGATACTTAAACTAAAGGTTATTATTAATGTAATAAGTTTGATTATACGTCTGTGTATAAAGTTGTTTCATTGTAATATTAAAATTACATATACGTACACTACGTTTCAATAATTTTGTTCTCAACATCTGAGTTTAAAGGTTAAATTGATTACAAACAGTTACAAAGTAATATCAAACATATATTTTTCAAGCTTGCCTACCATTCAAAATTGTTTTGGTAACCGGAGAATTCTCGGAATCGTTATTGGGTGGAGTGTGTGTGACCTCTGTTTGACACTTATAAATAATATGCTGATAATATTAAGTGTGCTGATAAAAAAAGCGATATTTTTATCATTAACGGATGCTGTATTATCATGAATCATGTAATAGCAACGCAAATACGATACACTTGTGTTCAATATCACAGTTTTTAAACATTTGTTCTTTCAAGTTTTTCATTTAACAAATATCGCCAGTCGAATAATGAATGACATTTGGTTTCATGTGATATTTTTAGAATAAATATTTCAACGATTTCTCATGATGTCATGCAAGCGCTAATAAATAATGAAAAGCCATCTGCTTTCAATATTGTTTTGACAGCCAACAAATTGAATTTAATCAACTACTTTATTGTTATTACACAGATATGTGTCTTCTTGAGAAAAAAAAAAACTTGTATAAATAACGACGACTGATTGACATACAAAGTGTCGATACAAAAAAATAAAAAACAGTTGTTAAGATGCATTCACATTGCTAAAAAGCCTCGCAGGTAGTTAATGCTTAATCGTGCCTAAAAGTGCTAATTAATTCGTTTAGCTTGGAGGGTCTCGATGTCACGCTTCGGGCCATTACCGAATTCATGAACCGCAACTTACATCTGTGTGTTCTTTGGGCCTCTTCGGGTCACGTTCACTAGGCAGTTTGATGGAAATCTGTAAAATAGTAAACAGAGAACAGTCCTAATTGGTGGACTGGTGATATTGTGATAAATAATGAAATTAGAAGCGTGCCTTGCACTTAAGAAGAATCTTCGAAAGGTACAGTTATATTTAATATCCAAGCATGCGTATGTATGTGTTTATAATATAAAAATATGAATAAAACAGATGATAATAACAATTTAGTTATTGACAGATAATTAAGAAAAGAAAAGAGAGAAGAATGCAGAAGTAATTATCACTTCGGTAATTACAAATGAGCGTCTGTAGTGTTAGTCCACGCTGACATCTATACTACCGTCCATAACTTCAATATGAATTGCTCTAACGAGATTTCAATTAACTGATATTGCAAAAGTACAGCAATTAATTACTAAATACAGCTGTTAATTTACACACATTTTGTACTGACGCTCGTAACATTCCTTTGAGAATTCGTTAATAAATTAGACGGTGGATATTTAGTGTTAAATTATTATCTCACACCTTTAGCTATAAAATCAAGTCTTTGCTCCAAAGACTCCATCTACAGATACGAGTTTACAGCGTGGACTTCAGAAGCAGCAGCTATCAGTAATGTAAATATTGCCATCCGCCTACATGTCTGCATACAGCCCAGTATGGGAGAAGCAAACGAGCGACAAGAAGAGAGAGAGAGTGAGTGAGAGAGGGACAGAGAGAACGAGTGGACATTCCATGGGTCCGCGTGGCACATGCATCGTTGCCATGCGATGTGTCAGTTGTATTGTAGCAGGCGAGATGGTTGTATCGCTGGACCAGTTCTAACAGTGTAACACACGTGCGCGAAATGTTACCGAAAACTCTTGTGGTGTGTGTGTTCATTCTGACGCTGATGACAGAAGTCAGATGGATTTTTACACAAGGTATTTCATTTCAATGACGTCAATTCACACAACACAAATTGCAATTGTAATACGAAAGGATAAAACTGAGATGACAGTTCTGAAAATTCAGTTGTAAATGACCCAATTTATATTTAATTTTATGTTTAAATCATTTTTAACAGTAACTTCAGTTCTATTCAAACTACTTCAATTAAACGAATGCAACTTAAGTGACACATCCTGTAAATGTATTTGATGTAACAGGAAAAAAACATATGTTTATTTGCACATTCAATTGAATATAAACATTTTGACTGATAGTTAACTCAGGAAAGGAAGTGGTAACTTTGGTAAACAAGGATATAATGACGTAGATATTTACGTATTCTATTAATCGTTATCACAGTTCTGATATCTTACATTACTTTTCCATTATTCTACTTTCAATTTATACATAAATTCATAATATGACTCATTCTGTCCAGACATCGAACGCGATTATTGCATTTGAACACCAGTATTTACATTTCAATCAAATGCAGAAAGATAACAAGCAAACCATTAATGAAGATGACCGGTCAGTCTAGCCAATTGTACATTGCGGTCAACAAATATAACTAGATACAAAGTTAAACGACATTGACAGATAACATCACATGCAATTTTAAACGAATCAGTAAATATGCGTGTATCATTTTGAGCTTTGAAAACATTGCTACTGATAGCGATAGATTAATTTTGAATTTATGGATTCCGTAGTCTAGCATCTAAATGAGAAATCAATGCACACACAGACACACACACGGTTCTAAAGGACGTGCTTTAAATTTTTAATATGCTAATAGTTAAACAAGAACATAAAATATCCTTTGATGCGGACATGGGCGGCGAAGCGAAACATTTACTTACACCTTTACCGGCACTTGAAGAAACGGGGAGTGCTAATGAGTTTTGTGCGGAGAAAAACCGTCTCGAACAGCGTGTATTTGATTTCATTGTAAGGAACTATAAGATTAACTTTTGTTTGAAAAAATATATGCCTGTTTATTAGCAATAAAAGTGCATATTTTACAATAATAAATATGCAAAAAAAGAGCTATAACCGCGTAATTAATTAATTAAGAACCTTTATTACTCGTCTTGCAGTTTCTTGCTAAATAAAAAAAAAACATTGCATCTGTTTGAAATAGTATTAAATACGATATAAATTGCAAACACTAAAGTTTGAAGTTTAAAAAATGAACTTAAGACGTAATGTATGTATATCCGGTAATTGTTTGTTCCTTTTAAAATTCCGGTCAGTAGGAAGAATTCCGATTGACAGAAAACACAGCTTTCACCACCCATGTTCGAAAATGTTGACAAAATTTCGCATTTCTTCCCATAACCTATGCATACCGATGTGTCAAAACACATCACTTTGCTAATTTATTATACAACTAGCAAAAGAAGAAATAAAGTATTTTACAGATATTCGTAATAACTCCTTAATGTAAAGAAGAATTACTTTCAAAGGGTCTAATGGTTTCTTTTGTGTCCCTTATTTTTATTACTGTTTCTTTATTCGTTGCATAACAAACACACACATGTCTTAAAGTCATCGCAGCCACGATTCTGAATGGTAAATATTGTCACTGGTCATTCAACTCGTGCATATATCTCCGGCATTCATGTAAAAATAAATGCACTTCACTTTATTTAAAACGTGTCATGTACTCAGTCATACGATTACTCTCTACAACAGAGGCGGCAGCCGCTTGTTTATAAAATTATTACAAATGGATTCTTAAATAGTGGTTTAAATAATACATTTATGGCTGCGTTAGTTGTGTATAAATAAACTTCTGTATGTGACCGGGCCACTATAATGCAGGTATAGCTCCACAAACAATTCCATCTGTTCACTGAATTATGCATGAAAGTAAATAGAAGTGAAGTATATCGCAACGAGTCTAGTGTTTATAATTTCCGACTTGAAGACATGTCATTCCCAGTGACATGCGTGTTTTCTTTGTTTCTGTAAAAATCGTAAATATTTATTTCCCCTTCAACAACACTAAAACAAGAGGCTATTGTGTTATTTGAAAAGGATGTTAAACGATGTTTGAATTGAGAAACACGTCTCCTTAACTTTGTTGAATACATTTCACAGCCTTCTGAATACAAATTGGTGTTAAATAAACTTTTTATCGTTATTTGCATTTCTGTTCACATAGAATAAAGCTGTAAATTAAATCTAGTTGGCATATCGGTCGTTCAGTTACGCCTTTTTCAAACATTCAATAGACATTTGTTTTGTTTATTGTTTAAGGATTTTTATTGGTTCTTTTTTGTTTCTTTGTGACAATTTTTATTCGTTCGTGTGGCATATGACAAATATTAAGAAATACAATAAAACCTCAAAAATATAAATCCAAGTAGAAATATTATTAGAGTAAATTAATCTTCTTAATGCTGACAGCTGTCATTTATATTAAATTAAATATGTCTACCCGTAATAAGTACTGTTATTTAAATTATGAAGTATTTACTACTTTATTTACCAGGCTTGTTTTTAAAATACCGATAGGTAATTACTTACTGAATATATAAATATTTTTTAATCGACGTTTTCTTTTTTTTTTCTTGCATGTATTAATTGGATATGCATAATCATGTCATTTAATTGTAATATAATTTACATGCAAACAGTTTTTGTTTTTATATTGGAAAAGTGGGTAGATTAAATTATTATTGGCATCACATTAAAACTTACAACCTGTTTATAACTTACCAGTATGCATATACAATTAACTATTCATTTACATAATATGATTTTTTATTCAACCTCCGACGTTGAGTAACTGATATAGAGAGAATTTTGTAACTTTGCTCTCACATCTATATAATCTATAACTATTATTCTTTTTATTAAAAAGAAATTATACAGTAGTATCTTTAAAATAACCAAACAGAAGTAAACAATTTTATCAACAAACCATTTCATTCAACCTATAAAGCATTAAAATCTCGTTTGAACACACTTTCACTCCCGTTAAATTGAACGAAACGGTTTTCTCATATCATTAAATGTTAAAAAGAATTGTCCGTTTATCATTGGGCAGTCCGTGGTGAGAAGGCGGGATAATTACAATTCAACACTTATCAATCGAGGTGTAAGATACAACCAGCGGCTTTTATAATAATTACCCGGCACAAAACACGTTCTGTACAATGATACACTCAACACAACATCACCGTAACATGTATTTATATTTGTTTACGCGGCTGAATGTCAAGCGTTCGGTTTTTGTTTAAACAAAACCAATTACTGTCATGTTAAAACTGGCTCGCCATAATGCATACTATTCATTACAAATGCTGAATAATTACCTGTACGTCAATCAACTGCATGTTATCGTGGAAGATAATTAAATAATTAAACATAACATTTAGTCATTATTATTCATCATTGAACGCGAACGCGAAAGCACCACCGGGGAAATATTTTATTTTATTTATTAGTTACGCTCGTGAACAGTCATCATGTATAATCACATGTTCGCTTCAAAATCATTAATAAATATTGGCGTTTAATGTATGATTTTTTGTTGTTGATGATTTATTTGTGGTTATAATGTTAATTTGGCTACGTACATGCAGTATACGGGTGTCCTTGAATCAACGATGATGATGTCTTCTTGCTGGTGAAGTTTAAAAAAAAAACTCAATTTGTTTTAATATGTACAAGAGTTCAGGTTGAAAATAATCGTAATTAGCAAAGAGATTAAAAGATGCACAAGTTGTATAATTATTAATGAAGTCATTTCATTATAGAGAAAATTGTTGAATACATTTTAGTTACAATTGTATTTTATGTGAGTATGTATTGTTATGTATAATTTTTATATTTCTGTTTCAGAAGTTGAATGTTGTTCACAAGTTACTGGATCATGCCGAAGCGTGTGTGAAAATGTATGTATTGTTTAACAGTTGGTAACACTAGTTATTCCTTGCACACTACCTGTCTTGACTTGCAATTTAATATCTTAAACCGAACCGTTTTCCAAATCCCGAATGACTCAATTATCTGCGAAACATCAGATCTGAAGACGGATATACTTTGGCTTAATTTCCCTGGTGATTGTGAAAACAAACACGACGTTTGACGAAGATCAAAGAATATTTATAATTCTTATAAACGGTCGTGTCTGCGACTAAAGCAACAACGACCGAAGATTTGCTTTGAGAAGCGAATAACTTTCGGTAGACCACAGAAATATGTCGGGCTCGATGCCAAAGTGGCAAGTGTATGCAGTCTGTAAGAGCATCAAGTAAATCACGCCAGCCATATTGTTCGTTTTTCAATGTTGGCAATAGCCGGCAACGCGCAGTGTACGACTGACTTCGCACATATGCAATAGAAAATAATTTATTAGTGTTTTGATAAGTTTTAAGGTAATTTTACACTGAAAAGTGAAATTTTATGACTAAGTACACTTGGTGCGTATAAATTTTAATACGGTAGACGGTTTGTGTAATTTGTTGGGCCGTATAACTGTCATGTTTTTAGCGCGACTATATCTGCACTTGTCTTATTAGGTCGCAATCTGTTTTATCAGCAATATGTTTTGCAAAAATAACAGCAACACAGTGATTTTTATGTAAACATGCATAACTATACATTATAATTATACCGAGTAACATTTTACAAATATGTACTTCTTAAAAAGTTACGTCCACACATAATAATAAATCTGCTTCTCGTTTTATCAACCATTTGTTGGTTAAGTGCATACTATTTCAGTAGTCCATTTGTTCAGTCAGAAGCGATAACACATGCAAGAAGGCAAAAGTTAGAGGTCATTCAAGGTCCCACGCATATACACACACTAATGTAACTACTATCTGCTATCGTTGTAAATTGTAAAAGCACATTACTAACACACACTGACAAGTTACGGTGCTACTTGTGATGACTGATGATAGTGTTGGCTTGTGTATGATACATCTATTCAGGCATATCTATCTATCAATCTCTCCATACGTGTGTGTGCGTGTGTATTTAATGGATATAGTATGTATAACGTACGTTTGTATGTGTACTGCTTCGATCGTTATATCTATGTACATGTTTTGTTATTCCCAATGCAAGTTGTGACCGGAACCCTACCCAACAGTGGCGACGATGTACACTTCCGGTCTGTCACGTGACCACTTGTCAAAGGGTAATTGAATAACTGGTAACTGTAATTAACTATGCAACAGCAGCAGCAGTGTTGGCTCCTGTTCATACTTGTGCAGAACTGTGGGTGGCATTCGTGTGCCTGGAATGGTGACCATTAACAATTTTTAGCTCATCGACCTCCTGTCGAAGAGCTATAGTGTTCGGTACGATATCTGTAGCATCTTCCGATTTCAAAAATTTTTGCACAGAAATCCCGGACAGACCCCCTGGACCACGAAATGACTATTACAACATATGTCCGTATGTATGTCGCTCGTCCGCTCGCTCGCTCGCTCGCTCGTACGAGATTTTTTTGTTCCACCTAGATCTCCTAAACTACCCAACGGATTTTCACGAAATTTTTTTTGCAGATACGTGTTATGGTCTAGTTGTGCAAGAAACATTTTATTTTTGAAAATTTTCCCTCGTACTCGAGAAAAAAAATATTTTCCAATTTTTTTTCAGTTTTTATTTTTTTTCGGCGTTATTTTTTATGCAATTGTATTCAAAATTTTCATGCATATGCAGGAAATGGAACAATATTTTTCCGTATTTTTTATTTTGAAAAATTATGTAAGACCATTGGCGAAAAAAATATTTTTTAAATAAAAATTGAACAAAAGAAGATCAATGCATTTATAGTCGGCTTAGTTTGCTTTGCTTTTGTCAACACGAGAAAATGTATGCACAGTTGTTTTAAATTTGTTGTTTTGTTTGCGACCTAGGCACCTAGGATTTTAAAAGTGAATCTAGATAAATAATAATTTGTGATATATTCAGACTTGCACATACGTCGATGAGCTGCAGGCATGTATGTCTGTATACATTCCTAGTTTTCTTCTATTGTCGACATTGCTGTGTATGGCAAACTGATGATGCATAATTGAATAACCATGAAGATAAATTTGGGAACACAGCATTGGATATATATTTACATTAATTAGTTTGTTGATTACATTATTAAGGAATCATTTTAATTAGTATTTTGACATAATACTTATATAATTTAATAAACGTTAGCTGGTAATATTTCAATTATATTATTATTACAGAGAACTGTGAATATTCAAATAAACGTCAAATTTTATAGCTTCCATTAAAATGTCAACCTATTTCTGAAAATAATAATGCCTGTAAATTTCGTTATATTTTATGGGATAGACACTATTTATAGATGAAGCCAGTTGAAAAACAGTGGGATAATAATAAGACACATTGACATTATTTATACCCTGTTCCACTATCATATTCCTGACTTCTTGACTTGTAATAATTAGTTTATTGGGGGTGCTATATCCTAACAATACAAATTGTGTGAAAATTTTCAATAGATAATAAGCTTCAAACAGAATTGCAAGATTGTTCAATACTGATCTCAAGAATGCGTGCAGTATTCCTCTGTATAGCTGAGTCGCTATTAGACACGCTGTAGGTATATATTTCAGTAAATACTTATTATTTACCTGCACTGAATGCTTTGCGGATCTATGTAAAACTATTATTATGATAAATATAATTTTATTTCCAAGAGAAAGCCCCGGAACATTTTCTATACATGCATACTCTATACTTACATTGGTGTGAGAGGCTTTAGCTAGTGACTGTACATGTATAGTTCACAGTTTGACAGTTGTCCCTAAACGCGTCTATTATGCTCTGCTTAGGCGGGTATTAAGTTTCTTCTTTCATGAGGAATAAACACTACCTGCATGACGTCAATATGATTCCGGCCTGTCACTCAATTCTACAATGTCAAAAAGGAAACGAAACGGATTTACCTTTCAGTTCTATATTCCTATATGCTGTTCCATTCATGTGCACATCTGGGGCAATATCGTCATTGTTGGTATTGCATCATTGTTAAGAAGATTAGCGATATTTAATTCGCCATTTGTAAAAGCCGAATCGGGTGTTAAATTTTTAAAATCTCACGTCTTTATAAACTTTATAATCTTACGTAGTTTTTTTTATATAAATGTTCAATTGGTTCTGTCCTAAAGCATTTAATAAATAAAAAACTTTCATATAATAGTTTCTGGTTTACGTTCAGTGTACTTATATGTAAGTATTTAAAATAAAACAATAACTATTCACTTATTTTCCGTGATTTTATGAGGGTAGAAAAAAAGACAATCTGGTATCAATGGTGATAAATCACGTTTTATAGACCCGCGTACTTAACAATATTCAATCTAGAAGGCACTGGACCATAAAATTTTGATAGACTGGAGGGTTTCAGGCCATAAACGGATGAGGAATGAAGTTGTACACTAAATTTTACGCGTGTTATACGGTTAAGTGGTATACGAACAATGGTGTCCAGTAACAACACTTTTACTACTGTCCCATTTCAGTAAGCGCGCCTCTCAGCAGTAAGTCTGTAGTCTGTATGATCCAGCGAATGGAATATTTCACAGGAAACCAAACATTTATACCGACGTAAAAAAACTCACATGGAATAACGATTAGTTAAAATTGGTACAAATTAAATTCAGCACACGCATCTAGCTAATGTTGTATGTGAACATCGTCCATACTCAACTCGCAAGAGTACTCAGAGCATCAATAAATATGTTTCTTTGTCAAATGTATGTTTTGTTCGAAAGAAATATTATTATAGCGAAAGGATTATTCGTTTACAAAATACTTCCATGCAGTGGAAAGTTACATGGAGGTAGATTTACTACTACCTCCAATGCTGTTGCATTGGCGACCGTGGATCTATACAGCAGTAATGTTGGTGACACTGTTGTAGGCATACGTGTGAGCCTACATTTTATTCGCTTTCCTTTGAAGTCGATGCCGCACCGCCCCATCGTCCATCGGTTTCTTTTAAGTATGTTTACACAGCGGCCAGCCCAGTACATCACACATCCGACTGACTATTTTTCAGTTAAAAGTGTGTGTGTGAGGTTCGTTACATTTTGTGAAACGGTAAATATATCACTGCCATTTTACCCATTCTTGATGTCCCTGATTCACCAAAGAAGACGACGACGGCTGTTACTGATTCGTCAAGTCAAATGACAAAGGACGTACTAGTGTTTATGGCAGTAATTACGATATTTCATTTTGTTTTTCTTGTTCTTCTGCTGTACCGGCTTTAATCCTGTTATTTATGGTCTCTTCAATGCCCAGTTTTGTGTCTTTTATTACGGGAATTTATTTTCGAAAATGGTGCGCAGGAAATAGTTTTCTTCTATTTAAAATTCTTGACTCAGAATTAAACATTTCTCTTCCAAAATAACACACCTATGTGTAAAAATGTACGTAAAGGAATTCTCGTCATTTTATTGGTTCGCCAGCCAACCAACCGGTACTCGCCACATCGTGTTCTCTATGCCGTTCGTCACAGTGTTCTATACTTTATTTGACGGTAATGGTTTCGCTTCACAGAATACAAGTACAATTTATTTTAAATTCATTCTTGCCTATATGAAATGACAATAGACAATTAATTATTTTCTAAGGCACGTCTATCAATTTCATAGTGAACACTTATTGAAATGCAACATGTGATTTTTTTAACTACACATCGTAGTATATATATTGGTTTATTCATTTTTATTACATGCTGTTCATAAACTTACGCATTGTGATTTATCACAGACGACAATAAAGTAAATTTATGAGCGAAGCTAATGCTAATAAGATATTCCAGTCAAGAATTGTTTATCATTTAGCTAGAACTCTTGCTTCTGAGAAACATTGGGGGCCCCGCTGGATGGTGTGAAAGACAAAACGCAAACAGCGTGAAAACATTGTCCAGGATGCCGTGGTACATTTGTAATTCTGTATAATACCATTCCCTGCTACACTGCTGCCCATATAGTTGAAGTTGTTGATGTGATGGTTCCCATAGCGACGTGTCTCAGATTGACGCACAGATAATCCTCGTTCACTAGCATCTGTTTTCGTTTCACAACTGTTATTTGTCGCGCTGAAGATCGTGTTATGTTTTATTTAGACGCATTTTACACTAACACCAGTGATCGTTAACTGATAGCAACAGGCATACACTATACACTACTCACTCTCACTTGTTCGCGCGCGCTAGCAACATGTGCTATTAATTTCTGTTATGATGTTGTTACTATAATAACGTGTTTAATTGCTAATTATTGCTGATATTAATCTGTACGATGAAGTGTTGCATTTAACGCTTTGCTGAAATGAATCCCCGACAACCAGCACACGCATATATAGACGGACGAGGAGAGAATTCTTATAGCAATGGAAACAGATTACTACTTGTTAGCACTGAAACCTATGTTTTAACAGAACCGTGTTGTTAGGGTTGATTACATTGTGAGATTAATGAAATAATTGCTTGCATCTAGAGGACTGAAGCATGCACAGCTCACACCATACATCCGGGCTTATTATTTACATTTACTTACTGTAACACCAATTGTAATCATTTAGTTTTTCCCGAATATTCCCCAACCATATACTTCATTGTTAATGGTGTGAGCAGCTAATAAATAGTGTGCGTTTCATGTAAATATACAGTTTATTTTACTCCAGGTTTTATTGGCACTTTACAAAACTATATTGCGGATGTTTAATGCAATTAAATGTGCGATCCCCTCTGCTCGTTTGCGCACAAACTCTCGCCCGTATGCTCGACCACATGCAGGCAAATGTTTGTGTAATGATACTACTCTCAACTTAACGATCACGGTTGCAATGTATTCGTTAACATCTAGTGCATTAGCGTAATGAACTAAATATATTTTTGCAACAGTATCTGGAGCACATATCGCAATTCTACAACGATGAATAACTTAACTATGCGCGTGTTTTTATCTATTTCGTTATGAATTTCTATGTAATCTAGAGTTTCCGTTCATCGCTATCCTAATTTTCGCTTAAGCGAATTAATGATCCGTAGAGAATATGAAGATAATTATTGGTTGAACTTACAAACAGAAGAAAAAGAACATGAAAATATGGTTGTGTAGTTATTTTTACAGTTAACTTTAATGGTGTAGATTAAATGATTGGTGTATTTTTATGTATGGAAAACCATGTAATTAAATAAGAAATTTTAAGTAAAACAATTTTTTTTTCTTTTTTTTGACCTAGAATTCGAAACCGATTAAAATTCTTGTGTATTTTTCTATGATTCGAAGAGAAGCTCATTTGATTGCATGTTTAATGGTGTTTGTCAGTAATCAAACATTACTAATAGACGCACGCTACTGTTTTTACTTTCTTATACATAGTATAAAGGAAGTATAGGAATCATGAAAAATTTCGATTGCGAGATTTTGATGGAAATACATGTTTTGAGGTCCCCTGAATACGTTTTGACTATTTTCGCCATGACGTCTGTGTGTGTGGATGTATGTTCATTATCTTCAAAACGAGCAAAGACAGAACAATGAAACTTCGTATTTAAAAGTTTATTGACTATATGAAGAGCTGATTAGATTTCTAGCATAATCGCACAACCGGAAGAGGAAGTTTACTGAACATCAAAATCGAACATTGCGAATTATTGGAGAAAATAAAAATGATATAGAAAAAGTTTTGAAATAAAAGTTATAGGAAACAATAAGCTTAAGAAAAAATGTTCTATGCATTTTTGTTCTATCTTTATCCAATTTTGAGTAAAATGTATTTATATATTGGCATCTATTTAAAATATCATACATGCTATGAAAACAAAACAAAGACAAAATATTTACAGAAATGCGCATTTGAAATGTCAAATATCTGCCAATTTAAATTGAGTATAAGAAAGTAGTGTGGTGCCCACACCAGATTTTTTAATCTAGTAAACGTAATCTTACTTATTTTAATTTTGAAATATACGGGTGAATTCGATTGTATAGTTTTGTTCAATATTGAAGTATCTATCTGCTTTTCTGTATTAATCATTGTCGAACTATCCGCCCAAAATATATCCTTTGAACTTACTATAATGTCAGCTTTGTGTACCTTCCCCGTCTTATACTACCTACTGTCTTTATGTAAATCACTTGGTAGAAACTGAGTAAAATGACATCAATTTACTGGTAAATTATAAATAAGAAGAAGGCAAGTTGCGTGGTCGCAGTGGGCCGGTCGTTCTTCAAGTATTAATGTGTTAAGTGGAAGTCTCGGTCACTTGCATGTGACCTGTTCTCACAAGAATCTAAAATGCCTTTTCCAACTCGTACGTCACTCATTACTAAGGTTCAAACACAACACCATGAACAACCGCATGAATAATATATAGGTTTGCCTGTATTTGAATATATACTACACATGTTTACATCGAGATATGGAAACTTCATAGATAGACAGTATTTCTTGTTAACGATTGAATTAAGATTGTTAAATAAACATGACAACTCATTGATAAATAACGGGGTAGCACAGGCAAATAACAATATAGTATTAATGCTTATTACATTCTTGGCCAATGTCAATGTTATTTTTTACTTTTGCTTTTTGCGTACAGTTTAAAAACGACGCTTACCAGTATCCTCTTCTCGCATCATCTGTTTTCAGTGCACACTTCCTGTCGTACATGTTCTTTTATTTGTATCCTTCGTATTTGTATTTATTTATAACATTTCCACTGGTGTAGTTCGAAATAAAATACAAGAGATGAGAGAATCAAAGAAACCCATAACTCTTTCAATGTTTTAATTTCAATTAAAATCCCCCTATTAATTTCGAAAGTAGATAGGCCAACTTAAACTAACAAACTTGAAAAATAAAACACATTTTGATGCATAGCAGGTTTCTTTTTGATGTTAACAGATAAAATATGACTGGATTTTCATTTCAACTCAGCTGTAAAAATATCCATGTGAATTATATACCTTTTTTCGAAAAAAACCCATGGTATTCCGGAAGTCAGCAACCTCTCATTAATCATTGGTAAATCCAACCCGAAAAATAAATGAGTCTCAAATGCTTGTAGCCCAGCAACAACAGTCAACAGTCGCAAAGCTCACTTGATCTTCTCGCATAGCTAATCTCACTTTGGATAATTTGAAAAATAAAATAGTGACGCTGAATTTAGAACCGCCAGAAGAAATAATGGCATTTGGGATTTGTGTACATTCAGTACTGTCGCTTAATTTATGAGCGCTTAAGCGGGCTGGTGTCAGTTAATAATTATGTGTCTTTTTAGGATACTTTTTTGTCAGGAGAACTATATGATAATACCATTTAAAAATACCGTAAATGGGTTCATAATTCATTGAAAATTTCAACAGATTGTATGAATTTTATACTTCGTTTAAAGCGATCTAAAATGAGACTATTGTGTTAGTAAATTAGTACCGTGATCAAAAATATGAGTGAATACGGTAAAACTAGTTAAGCATAAGTATTATTGTTTAAAAATCAATGTTGTTATGAAACAACCTAAAATTATACAATTACAGTACAATGTAATTCTAGGTTTTGTGATAATGGCTTAACCGCGATTCCGCGAAGGGCAGCTATTTAATTAAAGTAATATTTCAACATTCATGGATCCCTGGTGTATCGTACAGTCTGGATAACATCAACAACACAGTTTATTATGTTTCGTAATGCGATTTTTATTACTTTTCACTATATACTCTAATTTTTAATTCATTATTTTCACTATAGATACCATATATCGAGAGTTACTCTAGAGAAAATTAGTAACCAATGTTTTTAAAATGTATGTTATAAAAGATATATTGAAAAGCCATGTTGTATATTTAATTCCTGTTGACAATTAAACAAATGAAGCGATGTAGAATCTAGAATGTCGTGCGAATTGCTCGTTTATTATCGCTGCATGACCACTAGAGCCCCTTAGCAAATACAATGCGCTATTTGTTTTGCAAAAATGTATGTTTAGTTGTTTACTATTTCCGACTGTTGTTCTTCTAATTATGAGAATCTGGTAGGCACCTATTCTACAAGCAACCTCTGATATTGTAAATATATAAAAAAAAAATCGTATGGTGTGTAAAATTTGAATGTGTAATCATAAGAATATATTATCGACTGTCATAATATTTATTCAACCGCTTATCCGAGCCTATTACGTTTGAAATATTGACATTTCACCGGAACCCGTTGACTTGTAGGTTTGCGTTAAGAAAACAGCGTGTACCAATTTTGAGAGCAACAAAAAACACCTTCAAGCGATGTTCGATCCGTATAACAATGGTTATAAATCGGGCTGATGCTAACTGAGGAGTTGGTTGTAGTCTATTTTAAGTTATACGAAGAGTATTGTACTGACGGACACGTTAACTGAGAATTAACGTCAATGACAGAGCGAGTCAGTAATTGACTCGAGCGAGCCAGAGGGCGCAATGTTGATTGTTTATACAGACATACGGGCGTCAAACATACATACATACATACACACGCGCATGTACAGCATACAGATATGTACACACACACACACACACAGAGACGGGTGGAGTTAACACATTCGTTAGTTATGAATTATGAGCCATGGCTGTGCATAAGTTAAGACATCAACATGAAGAATTATGTCTCCTACGCCTGATACTGGTCTTCATACAAATTAGATACACTGCTGTAACTGTTCTCTTTAACAATGCACATGTTCCAACAGGATGATGGTCGAAACTACAATTACTACTTGGGGGTAAATACCAAAACTTTAATTGTATATTTTATTAGCTCGAAAATGTTTCAACTTTGTATGCAAAGAGTTCATGTGTATACGCATGTGAATGTATGTCGTTCGTGTTTCGTATAAATAACAACAGTTTATACGACACAATGTCAACAGTGCTGTGTGTGCTTTAGTTGCCGACACACAAGAAGGGAAGATGTTCGCTTGCTGGCTCGCACGATTCTACCAGACTTATAAAGTAACCGGCTCGTGATCGAAAAAAACAATGCAACCAGGCCCGGACTGTATGGAAATACCGTGTAATTTAATATGCAGCACAGATTCGAAAAAAAGAATTGAATTGAGAACGTTATTCCAACATCGTAATGTTATTCTCTACTTGAAAAGAGAAAACAGTAAACAAATAAAAAACGAACGCATGCTTGTTAATAAAATATCAATCATCGTTGAGACTGACAATGTTTACGGAATCGTTTGATGGTATTTTTAACACCGCGGCAATAATGGCCAGTATTCATCGCGGCTCTAATAAAAACATTTAGAACAGAATATTTGTCGGTTGAAATCTTTCAATGTGCAAAGGAAATCATGCGCTGTATTTCTGTCACTGAATGCTACGGAAATAACTACTGACATGTGAACGCGCATGCGTGCTGTCTGGTGACAGTTTTGTGTCATTCTTTTACACTATGAGCTGTGAGCGTCTGAAGTTGCTCTTGAACTAATTTATTCTTTCTCTTATTTACTGTGCGTATGCAGTTGTGCGGTATTAAACGTTATGTTCATTGTCTCAAATGTTTTAAGATTTCAGAAGATTAAAAGTAAATATTATTCATTGCTTGGATGATTAAATATAGTTACATATTTACTATATATAGTTACTTGTAGTAAACTTGTATTATATTATGTTTTCTAGTCCTAATCACCGATGTAGTGAATCATTTTAAATCACAATTAATCTCTATTCATGTATGCAAAAAACAGTAACCGCAAAACAGTTTTGTAAACACGATACAAGATACTCCGGGTAAATAATTTATCTTCTCACACACTACGTAAATATTTGTACCAAGTGCTAACAGAATACGTCTAAAAATATTCGCCAGAAAAAAAAAGTGTAAACTAAACAAAACATGTATCAAATGCGAGGAAACATGAAACAAATGAACGGACAAAAAAGTGATTGAAGAACGGAATTGGGAAATTTAAAAATAAGATATCTATTACGACACATGAAACTTAATATTTGACAGATTACCATACGAATGCTGCGTGTACTAGGGTTCGTACTAGACCGCAGATGCGAAGTACACACTTGTCAAGTGGTGTATCTTTTTTTGACGAACAAAAACTTCATTGGCCTGAATTCATTGAATTCCCATACACATGACATGTGTCGCACACATTTACCGTGAGAATAGTAATGGTTTAGTAATACAACAATAACAACTACAAGTGAACGATGTATATCAACACCTATCTGCATCTTCAATGTGCTCTAGGAGCTAAGAAGAATTCGCGTAATACTTGGGAGTCATGTTGGGACGTTGTACAAGACCACCCAAAATTAATAACAAACATTATACACAACACCTTTGACACATATCTTCGCGTGTTCAATTAAAACCGCAACAGCGTAGCAAATTCCTCCTACACATGTTTTTTTTTTTTCGTACCTGTGAAACGAGTAGTTAGTGTAACTCAAGATTCACCAACTTTCCGCGCACCAGTTCTCTACCTGTACCGTTCGTATCTCCATTTTTATTCTCGATTTTTTTCGATCTTTACAAAACAAACTCTCGCGAATTCCCCAACTGCACGACGAACATACAGATTCCTATCGGCCGTACGATCTGTGCCATGAAAACGGAGAGATTACTGCCCTGATAGAATACAGTTTGAAATACTATCCGACTCAAACGAGAAGAAATAAAAAAAACTATTTTATGAGCATTGGTTAATTGAATATTCAATACCATTGCATTTGAATGAAAATGCTTACAATGTATTTATTTGTTTTATGTAAACTTTAGTATGTCATTATTTACAGTTTTATCCCATTTCCAAAGGCATATCTATGCATTAATATGATACTAAATTCCTTCAATGGTAAATAAATATTTTTGGTAGCATATTTGTTCCCAGTACTCCGTATCATATGACCGTTACAAAACAAAACAAAAAACCAAAACATAAACAGAGCGAAGCCAACTTTCCAAGCTAGTGATAAAATTCCACCCATATCTCATTTTTCGAGCGGTGGAGTCAGACAGATTCAAGCAGTCGTTCGTGTTCCTTCCGAAATATAGCAACGTACACAAAGAGAGACTTGGAAGTCTAGTATAACCAGCGAGCTATACGTTGGGTAAACGGACAGTGTTAAGTTATAGAGGGCCATTTTTTAAACTGCGGGACTCGCCACGGCGGGGTTGCCACACGTTGCAAGGATAAATACATACACGTACAGATACTCATGGCGTGCGTTTGTCATAATTTATCCGACATACAACTGTGCTTTGTGACCGTCGCCATTGTGTCTTGTAATCTTTTTTTTTGTAACACCACTCTTCATACCAAAGTTATTTATTGAAACAGCACCTTACATTTTGACGTTTCCAAATTAGGTTATGTTTTTTTTTTGGTGCGAAATTCTTACAAGCATGTTATGACAGACAGATATTCAGCGGCATGCCTAATAATTTATGAATTTTATGTGCGAGAATTATTGAGAAACGTCGTTACAATAAAATGTGAAATTTGTTATTTGGAACGTTTGAAGTGTGTTGTTTTTGATGTTAATGTTTTTAAAACGGATAGTTACGGAAGGATGAAGATGCGTTTTACGATCTGTTTTTATAGTTCTCTGTAAAAGGACATGTGTAAGGTTTAAGAGAAAACTCCGGACAGTCAATGAAAATACACGTATGGGGTATAAACGGATAATAAATGAATGTTGTAATGAAACGTAATACCAAAGAAATGTATGCAACATTCCTAGAAATGTAATCAATATATTCAATACATGTGTATAGACATGTAGAATTTCGGTTACGCATAACAAATGTGTGACTAAATATGGAATCATGAAGGCAAAAACACGTTATTGTGATTTGATTTAAATACCAACATCTGTCACGGGTTGACTTGTCCCCCCACCTAATTAATCCACGTGGCCAAGTGCATAAATTATAAACAAACAAAGGGTGTGTGTTGGTGTGTTGTACAAATATAAATGAAGGCGATGATCCCAGCAAGACTCCAAGCACGCAGCTGGGAGGGCACTTCTTGTCCAAACAGTCCGCCCATTTGTCAGATCCACCGAGTCTGGGACGCGGCCTAACCTTTAACCCGTGCGTTATTCAAATTAATTATCATTTAATGCAGTTTAAAACTACAAACGTTATGGGAAATAATTAAACGGTTTGTTTTTCTCATTTTTTTTTTCACTGTCAAATTATACCGTGAATTTATTTACTTTTTCATTTAAACCTTTTCTTCTTTTTATTTGAGTGAGTAACAGGGCATTTTGTATGACGTTAGAATAAGTTGTGCAATATGTAGTAGCGAAGCTAGGCGATGTATGTACATACACGTTATGTACATATATTGAATTGACTAGTATTCATTGTATTATATTTTATTTGCAACGTGCCAAGCTGTTCGTAATTAGATTTCTAGGAAATCCTATTTCTGTATTCACCTGTCTAATAATATATTAGCGGTAATGAAGCTAACTGGAATTAACTCTGCATATTATGACGCCAGAAATAGGTACCGTAAAATTACTAATTACAAACGGTTTGTTCAAAAATTGCACAGCTGCAAATGTCAAATAAGTTCTGTATAAAACTACACTTTCATATGGCACATATCGAACAAAAATTCCCTGGCCGGAGTTTATAGCGAAATTGAAGTTTATTTTTGTGACACCGATGAACACGAAAGATAAGGCATAAACACAGGATATTTGGTTGCATCTTACAAGACCAACAAAAAAAAAATAGGAACAATAAACACAAAAGCCTTCGACGTACATTAAAAACAAAATTTCATCGTTGTGTAGCACATTTCTGAGAACAGCAAACATGCATTAACAATGAATTATGACAGTGCGTCATAACCATTTCAGCCTTTTTAATAACAGCAGGAATTTTTCTACAAAGTGTGTTCTGGTAAAAAAAGTGTATATTAAACTCTTGTTTGCTGTTATCATCTTTTGCTACAAAAGTCGCGTAACATTACATGTACAGGGTCATTTAAGGAATGTACATACACTCACATACACGCTTAACAGTGTGTCCTTACAAGGTGAATGATGTATGTTCCCTGTGAGAAGGTAAAAAGCTGAAACCGCTCGGACCTGTCCTGCCTGTCAACCTCACATCTCAATAAACCCATATCACGAGCGTGGCCGGCCAGGTTCTCTGTTACCATTGGCGTACAAGCGGGGCAATCACACTGGGAGTTTTGCGTTCATATATACAAAGTATTTGAGAACGAATTATGCAATAATATTCCAAATATATCTTAAGAAAATATTTTCATTGTATTTTGCGCTAGATTTATCTTGAACAATTCTCTTCTTCCCTGATACAATATTCATTGATAAATGTGCAATTGTTTTTTTTTACTATATGAAATGTCAACTATAAATAATGGATGAATATGCAACAAACAGGTTTTCAAATATGTTGTTTAGATAATTATCTATAATACTTAATTATAGTAAGGATGTCAACCTTTACATTTTCATCTTCGTTTTCTCAGCTCACTGTGCCCCGCTCGGAACGTACGTCTATGATCTTTGTGCGCGTGTATCCCCGGCACGCATTCTAGTTCAATCGTCGCCTGCTCCGTGTACGGAACGACATTTATTAATTGGCGCCGCTTATGAAAAAAATCGTCCATATTAATTTAGTAACACTTTACGTATCACAGCCGTGTATATCGCATTAGACGTAGGTATATATCGTAACTGGTTTGTGGAAATAAACAAACGCCTAGTTATATATGTGTGCAGTGTGGGAAACATTTAGTCCTCTGACAACTAAAAACACTAGGAACGATGATAAATTATCAATATTAATTAGTTAACAGTATCTTGTTAATCAACATGATATGTTCATGTTGTTTTTTTTTGTGGGATTCTATATTTGCATTTAATTAATTTACCAAATCTAACTCGTCTTTTTTTTGTTTTCAGATGTCGCTGGTAGAAATGGCAGCCGATGTAAATATTAAAAATAAAACTGTTTTAAAACTACAAACGTTCTGTTCTCCACAGTTGGTAAGTACCCATTGTACCGTTTTTATTTTCTAGCAATGAGATATACAAAAGTGTTCCATTTCTACATCAGAGTTAAATTACACTACACTCTAGATTCCCCAATCGACATTGTTGTATATTTTAATGACAGCAGAATGATCACGACTTGTTAGCTGTGACGGTTGTTTGAAGTTTTCGTAAATAAGTGACAATACGTACATCAAAGGCCGTTATAAATCCGTCAAACGACGCAGCGTGTCCTCAGTGCGCACGCGTACATCGTATGTTAAGATGCGTGTAGTGAGTCTCCTAAGGCGGCCATCAATCTGTGCTCCTTTTATCTGGCTGAAGTGGTTACGTACCACAGTCAGTGAACAAGCTGCCAGGCTCCGTTCAGGCCATCAGTTATTTGTCAAACGCGACAGCCTGTAGAGGTTATGTTTATTATCCTGCCGCTTGAGAGCGCCACTTGTGTATCCGCCGTCAAACGAAGACATTCTACATGGGGCCGGGTCTGTGCTTTATTACTTTGCTCAGAATGTTCCAAACACTTTTTTAAGCGACGGTTGCCACGTTTTTGGAAACCCAGTACGTGACACTTCCTCCTCTTGCTCAATATAAAGTAAATGCACGTTTCCAAGGTGTCGTAAAAAAAGAAGTAAAAAGTTTTAGGAATATTGTCGTACAAAACTAGTTTGGAATATAAACTAAGTGATGAGGATCCAATAGAAATTAAATTACACAACAAGTTTGAATTGAGAATGATTGATGAACCTTTTTTTTCTCTCTTTTTCAGACAACGTTTTGGGAATGCTTAAACGGAACATTGGCAGGTAAGAAAAGAATATTTTTAAAATAATGCATTTAAGACTAAGAAAAACCGTGCACGATGTAACTATTTGTAATATTAACTTTAACGTTAACACCAATAAAATTAACATCCAATGAACTATATAAAATCCAGATCACGCAGGATCAATACGAATAACATAGCAATCAATCAAAGACTCACGTTCTTGTCTCCGTATGTGAAGAATACTAGTACCAAACTGCTTATTTCTTGTAACAAATCGGTTATTAGATTTATGTAATGTTCTACCAGTTAACATTCGTTCAAATCCATTTTCAATATCGTCTACTGGTGACTTTGATTTGCAAAACTATTCTGTGCAACTGTATGTTATCCGGTATCCCGTGTAGGTTGATGGCATACAGTATTGAGTGTTTGCAATTCTTTTTTACATCCTTAAACGGGATGGTCATATCAAGTTTTCTTCCATTTCAAAGGCTCTCTCGCGCCTGACTCAGAGGATACCGTTGTGCATTGGCAATATGCGATTTTGATTTGTTTTATTCGCAAAATGAATACACTAAAGCTTCGTTTACATACGAGTCCGTTGCTAATCTGATTATAAAATACTGATGTGGATTTATTTGCGAAATGTAGTTGATATTTTATAGTACAAGGCTGACTTGATCAGTTATTGAATAAAATTGAAAGCTTGTTAAGGTTATGTTATAAATTGTAAGAATAACTTGTTAATTTTTGTATTTCATCGATAAAGTAGTTGTATTTTTTAAATAATAAGAGTTTATCTCGTGGCTTCCGAAGGAAGATCTGTTTCATTTACTTACAAGTATCGTATGCTAATTCTTTTACTGAAAAAAGGACTGCGCATCGGCGCGCTCTGTATTTGAGATTCCATGTGCAAAGTCAATATATGTTTTTCTCGTATGCAGATGTACAGAACAAAGCAAGTGCGGTAGCTTTCTTCGCGGCAATAAAGCAGTGACCGGTTGGTTGGTAGCCGACTGCTGCAAGAACTATTCAAGAAGTCTTGGTCGAGTAATGCATTACCACAACATGTAGGCGGGACCTCTGTGACTCTATTGTCTAACGATAACCGAGCATTTATATGCTTGCACATGAAGCTGAGGTGGTTTTGTTTTGAATATTCTTTTCGGTATTATACGTCCACGGAATCTATTCATAACGGGTGCGAACGCGGAATATGTATTTACCAATTTAGTATATTTCTCTTGAAATATTGTACATTTATAAATCTTTATACAAATAAAATAAACAAGAACGGATGTACTATAATGGATGTGCATTATTGTCAAGCGTTGATTTCTTTTGTCTATTACAAAATCGTGCTATGCGATTAATGTTGTCTAAAGTAGCATTCGGTGTGAGCAGAATAAGGCTGCGTTCGAACTGGACTATTTAGTGCACTAATGTACCACGTGACTGGTGTTATAACTTAAATTGTGCACTAAATAACGTTAGGATTTTAGAAATAGACCTTAGGATTTGTAAAAGCACAGTACGCCCTGAATTGCATACCCTAAATTGACCGCCAAGATCCAAAAATCTCCCTAATTTCGTTGCCTAAAATACTAAAATCTTGAATTCGAACACGGTCTAAAAGAAATACTTGTGAAACAGGATGTGTGACCTGCGCTCAAGAAGAACTATACAAGAACGTGCGTACATCGTGTTCTGTTAACCCTTTACACACGATTACACCGTGTCGATCCGTGTAGCAATGTTCTTTGCACAAGGGTAAAATTAAAATTTCAATCAGATAAAACTTACGCAAAAATTAATTAACTTTATATTTATAACAAACACCCATCCCACGTGATACCATTGCAGCCAGCACACTTTCAACGCATTAATTAAAAAAAAAACAAACAGTTCAAAAAGGCTTAAAGTAAATAACCGTGGAAGGATATAATCTTGGGGAACCGAGAGAGAAACAGAGTTAATGACACTGGAAATAAAATCCGCAATTAAATTGATACGGGGCACATCATGATTCGTGGCTGTATGTGTGTCTGTGCGCAACGGTAGAACGAAAAAACGAAAAAGAAAAATCCGCAGAACGAGGGACAAAAATAAAATCGTGAATGCATCACCTATGCACGAGTTTGTGCTCGTATGTCGGGTATGCGGCTGGTGAAACACGTGTGGTCGTACATGGGGGATTGTGGGGCAGCTTAGTCGAGACAGGGGTATCGATGAGGACAGTGTGGACCACGAGATGTGCGATACGCAGGCTTACATGCACGGTAAATGTCCACTCGAGCAGAATTTATGGCTGTGCAGTTTGCCTGTACACTCCGCGATCGGGAGCCACGATACAGGGTAACCCAATTGCTACCAATACTAACAAGCACTACCACAAAGGGACCAATCGTCCGGTAGATAGTTCACGTGAAACATTAGCAAAAACTGACTAGTGTAGATTAATTTATAACAAGCCTGTAATATATGACATTACAAACTGTGTACACTTACCTTACTCACTCGAGACTCTAATGATGTAGCGTTCCTTTACAGAACTAGCAAGAGGTGAATCCTGGGCAGGACGTACATGTTGTCCGCTGCCGCAGAACGCCAAATGTAAACGTAAATGTGTCAGCGCAGTGTCACGCGAAGATCTTCTGGGCGGATGTCGACAGAGTGACGAACTGGAATTCTACACGTGTCTGGACCGACAGGATCTCGGCGAAGCATGCTGCAGCGGATCCAAGACGGAAGAATGCAGACACGGGTGCATGGATATCTTCAGGAGTCACAGAACTCCGACGAGGGACCAAAGAAATCGGGTCACTAATATGTGTCAAGATACCAGTCCGAAAGTACTACATTGCGTCAAGAACTTTACCCGTGTCACGCCAGCAACGAATTCACATAAACGTAAGAGAATAATTGGATTGTAACACGTTTTTATAAAATAACATTTAATTACATACGTATTTTATTTTCTAAAATCTATATTAATACCGCGCTCTACGACTATTAAAGGCTAACTGAATGTTGAATGCTTATTGTATGATCTTAACACGCTTATACCGTTAGTCAATAAGATTAGAATGAAATTATTGTTGCATCACGAACAGTATGCAAGGATATGATACGCGGTGTTAAAAATTTCTTACAATTTTACTACGATTTAGAAAAAATATGTAAACTGAGTAGTATCTTTTTTAAACCTACGCTATTTTTTAATTAAGTTTTTAAATTGCTAATGAATGTTAATCTGTAAAGGAGTTTTATTAAGTATAATGTGTTTATATGTTTAGATTTGCATTGTTGCGATAAATCCTCAAACAGCCAATGTAGAGATGCGTGCAAGAAAGTATTGAAAACGAAAACGACACACCAAGAGATCGCTGACAGTTTACAAGAAGAATGTGGTCCTCCTCTGTTTCAGGTAAGAGTTTTCTACACATTTCATACTATACAAGTATTAATCTTATATTCATTCACTTGTAGGACATGTTTTGGCAATGTTTCCTGCAAACCACCGATTCTGTATCACCATCCGTAGAAGTATCACGGATCGATCGTCTCGGAATGGATTCCGCTAAACTGCATTGTTGCCATCGAGCTAGCAGCCTGCAGTGTCGAAAGTTATGTGCGAGAACATTTACTAATGACTGGTCAAGATTGTGGGAAGATTTTGACAGTAAATGTTTAAGTCAACTGGCCGAGGAAGAACTTCGGAATTGCATTGACGAAGGTATATTACTCTGTTGGTAAATGTTCTAAATAATATTAATATAAATATCTTGTATTTCTAGTCGAAGAACCATGTGAATTAGGATGTGACGGTTTAAGTTATTGTACCAACTTTAACAATCGTCCTACGGAACTTTTCCGAGCTTGTACACCACACGCCGATGAAGCAGCCCGATTTGATGTAGCTTACTGGCAGCAGCAAGGATATCTAAGCTTGCCTGGCCTTCAGCTGTCAGTTCGGAACATCTCTCGTTGTTCTCCGAACACATGGAAAGCGGTAGCATGTACGCTTCAGATAAAACCTTGCTCTCGACATTCACATGCAACGCAAATCTGCCGAGACGCGTGTATCGATATCCTGAACGAATGCATGGATTGGAGCAAAACCCCGTCGGAACACACCGCTGCCTCGCTCTGTTCAAAGTTATCTCCCGAAAATCCAAATACTCCGTGTATCTCCTTGCAACATTTCATGAAACCATCTGATAATCCTTATAGTCTGCCGCAGGAGCAGATTTCTTCGCCATGCAAAGGAGATCCTTGCAGACCGCATCAGATCTGCTCGATAAATAGAAATTGTATTCCCGGTTCGTTATGTAAACCGTACACGTGTACACCAGGCTGTAAAATGGGAGAAGTGTCACAGTATTTAGTGCCGGATGAAGCTCATGTACGAATCCCAATTGCGACGGGCCAAAATGGATGTTTGAAAATTTGCAAATGTGTTCGCGGTAACATTGAAGAATGTCAACCGCTTCCTTGCTTTCTGCTGGATCCATGTTGGCTGGGAAAGGATAAAATAGAACACGGCGCTTCGTTTTACATGGACTGCAACATGTGCAGTTGTTTTGCTGGGGAGATTATCTGTAGCAAACGTCAGTGTGATGCCATTGGGATGAATGTTATGGACCCGTCGTACACAACTCTTCCATGTAATTGCCCTGCACAATATTCACCAGCATGCGGAAGAAATGGAGTGAATTATCCGAATCTATGTCTTGCAAAGTAAGTTTCAGCTTCACCTGTTTAAAGAAACCAACAATTAATGATATTTCTAATTTCAGATGTGCAGGCCTAGGTGATGCAGATATCGAATACGGATCGTGCGTGGATCCTTGTGAAAGCAATCCATGTCCGATTGGTCAACAATGTATACCCGATCCCAAAGTGTGTCTGTCTCTTTTGCACAAACCGTGTAAACAATACGAATGCAGTAAGTTCCGTAATAACTGTGTTTAAAACTATAAACTAAAGCTTACATATTCTTCGCCAGTTAACTCAACCGTCAACTGCAGCAAACTGCCACAGGACACCGTCTGCGATACGGAAAATGAAGAGCACAGTAACGGTTGTTTCCTCCTACGTCGTGGTCGAAAGTTCGCGTACCGCAGCCCATGTTTACACAACTGTGATCACACTAGTGCCATCTGTGGTGCGAACGGTAAAACGTATATGTCAGAGTGTGCAGCGCGCGCTGATTTTATCACCGTGGACTACAGAGGTCCGTGCATGACTGTTGGTTTGATTGGTGACGTTAAAACAGAACAGTGCGGTGTGAAAGTACAGTGTACACCTTTGCCGCAAGAGGACTGTATAGGTTACACACCTCCTGGTGCATGTTGTCCAGTATGTGGCGGTGTAATCCGCTTATTATACTCTCGGAAGCAAATCGACCGTGCTCTATACGCATTACACGGACATTCTCTATCATCGCTGACCCTAAAATCGATCCTGAAAGCACTGGAGCGGCAAATACAAGTTGCACAGTGCTTGTTGAGCGGATTTCTGAGCATAGAACTGGATATTATTGTTTTAGTGCAAAGTACCGTGCAGGATCCGTCTGACTTGCAACTGGAAGTGTGCGTAAGAGAAGCGGAGAAGCTTGCGAGCTTAGTGGTTAGACAGAGTCCGCGGGTGGCGAGTGAGTTGAGTCTTAGTGCGCTTACTACTGCGACAATAGTTCACACAACCGCACAGTTTAGCGCCACTGTAAGCCTACATAGGACCGAATGGTATCTTATAGAACTACTGTTAATGTTTAGGATATTTCTATAGCGTTAACATGTTCTGCTCTTCTTTATGTGAATTTGTGCCAAATTAAATTAAGCGTAAATGACTTGTTGACTGGATAGAGATGCCAGATGCGGCGTTGCAAGACAAGATATACTGTGATAATTCTATTAATTATTGTTTTTTTATTCGAAATTATCAAGGGACATATAGTTATACCAAATACTAATCGTAAATGTTATGTTGTAAATTTCTCTTAAATGTAACACTGATAAAAACTTTTAATTATTTGATTTTTTTTAAACTGTTATAGCATTTTGACTGTAAATACCAAATCTGAATCAATTTTCAATAATATTTGTGAATATTGTAACTGCCAAAGAATCGTGTACATATATAAAGTGTACATTTTTTTTGTAAATAACTATGTATGTAAAAAGAAACCCATATGTACTAGTCTTTGTTATATGTAAATAACCAAATAATTATAAAAAAATATATATATATATATTGATTTATTATGTTTAAAAGATTGTTTTATTTGTTTAGTCCTATCGGTTTTGTACATACATTGTGGTATTAATAATATATATGTATCTATTACAAAATTATTTTTAAAACATATTTCTTTGAAGCAAGTTACGTAATACAAATTGTGGCTATTGTATTTCAAATTCATAGTTCAATTCTGAACTAGACTTGTGCACATTTCACCCATATGTGATAATATTTATAAATGTTTTTTCAAAGTTACAAATATCAATTTAACATATCAACTCTTCGTAATTCTACGAATTCACAAACAGAATAGTCAATAGTGAAAATACGTCCAAACGATCTCACCTGTTTGTGTATACAGACGGCAGTTTGTGGTCCAGAAATTTCAAATGGCAATTGAATGCTGTCATTGCACCTGCTGTCTGCATTTTCCGATATGAATTCGCAGAATCTTCACGTTCTCACTTCGTTGGAACGGAGTGATCTCTTTCAAGGAAGATCTTCCTTGATCTCTTTTGACAAGTTGGGCGCACAAATACAGCATTTTATAAAAAAGAGCTACGTTAATATTCGTTTCAAACGAAAGTATAAAAGAAATAATCAATAAATTTAATGATATAGCATGAAATTTAAATAAGTACGCGTGTTGGAAAATAATATCTATCTGCATTTATTTTGCCTGCTTACATAAATATTTATAACAGATAATTTAAAATCTACGTTTAAAGAAATAGTTCTACCGTTTGTCTTTGTTTCACGCATAACTTTTTAATGTCAGAATAACACTCTCTTGAAATATGTAAATGAGGAACTACTGACACAAACATAAAGTTACATATTACAATCCTCTGAAGTTTCTGAATTCATTTACAATAAAACAAGTATGCGGTTCCAGACAGATAATTCACCAAGATTGGCTGTTCCACTTCAACTCATAAAGACCCTGCCAAGTTTCGTTGGCTCACACAAATGATCTGTTACATCTGCGGCAAATAGTTTTATATACTGAAACTTTTTTTTTATTACCGTACCATAATTAATTGAACTCTACGTATGTTTCCGAATAAGTAATTACCGAGTTCAGTGTGATTCCTTACAGGTGTAATTACTTTAGTAATTTTATACACAATTCTGACAAAGAAAAAGACAATTGTTCGCTTAAATCTAATTAGGTAGTTAATTGGCATCACGTAACTTTTCTTCACGTAGAAAATCTATTTAAAAAACAATTAATATAACTTTTTCCAATTTGCCCTTCCAAACCAAATACTTTTTTATTTTATCTTAAATTATATACATTTAGAAGGCTGTACTGCATACAGGGAATCTGAAAATGTTGATTATAATATCATACTTTACTTTTTCCATTACGGAACTTTCCTTGTGTTCGACACCCACATACATTGCATGTATACTTGTAGTATACAGTGTTATAAAGCGTAGGTAACGTTATTAACTGCTGCAGTCATATCTACAACAAGTTGTGTGTTCACTTTGAAAGCTATTAACGGGTGCCCGAATTGCTTGAACTAGTTAAAAACATAGTAATATCGATTTATGGAAGTTATCTAGTAAAATAACGCCTGCGAGGTACGCAACGTGCATTACACCAAATGTTGTGTTAGTATAATGCCAAAGGTAATCATTAATTCAGTTAATAGGTTATTAAGTTCAATAAACCAAACCATAACAAACTTTAACCTTTGGTCTACGAATTAGCGAAATGCAGTAATAGCATGCAGAAAGTTATTTTAACATGCTTGCTATCAGAATATATATATATACGTTATCTAATATCATGCACTGATAAATTAACAATACCAAAAGAGAAATGTCACCCACAGTGCTATTTTCAATCAAAATAATTATGATGCAATGTTAAAAGCACAATACACGACAAATTAATTTCCTGTTGGTTTGTCACGTGGTACAGCGGCTCCAGTCACATGGATTTCAATATCGATTATAATTCAGTGTTTCTCAATAGTTTTACTGTAATACTTACTATAAAATGACTAATGAAACATGCACTGTTGTATATACATTTTCTATATACAGCAAAAACAAAATATAACTACAAATGTACATATTTCAACTGTCAGTTACAAGTATGAACACGTTTCCAAGTTGACCTTTACCTTTGGGGACTTTTTTTCTGACCGATCAAGTTCGGAAATCACGGAGAGAGTATATCATTCGAGTGTAAAACAATCACTAGCCTTCGACGGAGATTGGTTGTCAACATGAAATTCATCTATATCCCCTCGTATCAAGACGCCTTTGCCGATCGCCCAAATGGGTGTCCGTTATTAAACGTTCCGCGCTTTGTTCTCCGACAAAAATAAATCTCTGCGTATGTGTGTGTATGTGTGTTGTGTCAATATAAAACAGAGAAGCTGCCGCAAATATGTTCATATTTGTTCTATTCATGATTGCGTCATATTTCAGCGGTATAAAAGGACGGAGATGTGATCCCGTTTAATAAAAACACAAATGTAATTTACCTTGCATTGCGCGCATGACGTTTGTCGTAGATTAAAATTGTCAAGGCATACACATCAATGGCTAATGGATATTAATTAACGCGACATGTGCAAAGTTAACCTGTGTAATTAAATCTGGGCTAATAGCATTAGTGTGTTGATCACCAGAAAGCGGATCAACACGAGGATGAATTAAATCTGTTCATAGCTGAAAACATCATACATTATTTTGTTTCATTAGTGTAATACTGTTCGTGGCGTTGTAAATGCAAATTATAAACATTCCTTGTTGTGTTGTTGTTGTTGTTGTTGTTATGATGTTAACGGTACGTAATATTTTAAATAAAAGGCTAATAATTTGGGGAAAAGTTCGGAAACTGCTTTGAAGAAAAGTTTTCTTCGATGTCAGTGGCAGAAAATTGGATTGTAGATTAATTAGTACTCTTGGTTGTTTTTTTTTTTCGTATTCATTTTAGTAATTATGAAATTTGCATACCAAATGAAGTAGAAATGATTGAAATTTAGAAATAAAATACGTAAGATACCGGCAAAAACTTATTTAGTAATTGGACATTATAAAAGCACTATTGGTGCTTTGAAGTGTTACTCTTACAGATTGGTAATAAACCTAATAATAAATACACAAATCGTCTGTGTAATCCTTGGTAGAAAATGTTAAATTTTCGTATCAAAACATTAAAGGGAGCATGTTATCCACATTACAATGGATACAAAAACGTGTACAAGTACATGTATTGTCTACACTCGTGAAACTGAAGTAACACAACTTCTAACAAGCCTGGCATATTAATTAATAAAGTTTTGCCGAAAGCGTTGCTCGTTGGCATTGATTTACATGAAAGCTTTTTGAACTTTTCGCGTCGAAATCTTGTGAATTATATTTAAATATGTTTGACATTAACACATTTCTGACACATGCACAAGCACACAACAGCAACAAACTTTCTTATGTAATGATAAAAATTTATTAATTGAACACTTCATAATGAAGCTTTGAGTTAATTAAATTCAAATTTGTAATTACCTCCTGCTGACTTCAGTTCGTTCAACTATTATCTTTGCATTAATAACCTTTCACCTTGAACATTTCGTTGACCTGCGGGATAACTCAGGTTTGATAGGTATTTGTTTTTCATCATCTGAGTAAACTAGAAATTTCCACAAAAAATACATTTTTTACATCATGTTCTGAAATGTATTAAATTCGCAGACGAATTTTGTTCAGCAAATAGTTTGTTTATGAGAGTTTGATTGTGATGTTTAATAACTTATTCTTTTGAAGATGTTAGAATAAAATAATGCCTAAGTAAATACTTCGCAACATAAACCCTAATTGTGCAGAAAGTTACTGCTAGGTAAATAATTATTTAGGTCCGAGATCACACAGAACTAAAGACCCATATCTCTTTCATTTCATTTCAGCCACCTGTAGGTACATGCCACAAACTACCCTTATGTAATTAGCGGTTTGTAACAGCAAAGGTGGCTAGCACAATCCTATTTATTTTTGAATTCTCTTCTCTATTATTATTTACACTAAAGAAACAAAAAATGATACATCAGCAAACAAAAAACGAATATATTCTGATATTTTGTTGAGAAAAGGCATTTTTTAACTTTAAAAAAGAATGGTAAATAATAATTGATATTATTTTCAATTTTAATGAGCGCAATATAATGCTAAAATTGTATATATTGATTTTTCAAATATCATTAATTCTCATTATACTTTGACGTTTCGCAAACTAAAATAAAATGTTCTTGGAAGTATATTTGTTCTAGTGACTAAAAAAAAAAATAACAACCTAAATTTGCTCACAGTAAATCATGAATTCAAATTTGTTGAACTACAATATTTATGCATTTCATACCTCGTTAAATATTTATGAACATTTTCACCAAAAATAAACCATCTGAAATTCGCCAAAAAAATTGTAACAATTTAGGAATGAGCTGGGTAGCCATAAAGTATGTAGAAACATGCACTGTGACGTTGAATAAAACGGATAAATCAATACTTTGTCGCGTATCCAATTTGACGTTGCCTTTCAGTCCTTTTTCCCCAACGTAGATAATTTGGGGAAAAAGGACTGAATAATTTTATAACGTAGAGAGGGAAATTTGGATGTGTGTCGTTCCGAAAGAAATATGCGATTCCTGATGCAGCAAATTCGTGAAGTGAAGAACAAGTCATGATACAGACTGTTAAAATATATAATCCATGATTAGTATAATCCACACTTACACTGGAATCATGTGATACTTTCATGTTAATCCCATGTGTATTCATGCAGCAATTATACGCGGACACACACGAGCTAATCGAGGCTCACGCTGTCCATTGCCTTTGGACTATTTCAGTGCTTGGTATTACAAACTCCGACTGAACTCAACCGATGAACGTTGTGGTACCCGGATAATATGTGCACAGTTGTCAGAACCGTTCTCATCGTCTACTTCTTCTAATATCGGAATATAAATTTTAGTTGATGTATTTATTCATACAAATATTTCAAATTTAATTTCTGCATTCTAGAGCAAAAGTGTAAATAAAAGAGTTGTACAGAATTCAAAACTGCATAATGTGATGCTATATTTAAGTGCTACAGTTTTGCTCTAAAATGTATTGTTCAGAAGTAATCACAATATTTGTATATTTACATGTTAATTCGCTATGTCCCAGATTCCTTGGGACACCCGGTATATATATATATATATATATATATATATATATATATATATATATATATATATATTGTATATAATTTTTATTATTAAATGAAATGTTTATATTTACATTGAAGTATAACAATGAAATTATTGTTCATTTGCATTCAATTAGCCTAAGTGTCGTTGAGCATGACACATCGTGCTACTTCGTTCTAAAAAAGTAATGTACGTATTTTATTTTCTGTGTAGAAACGTAAAAGCATATACAATTTATAGCCTACATAATTTACACCGATTGCATAAGAGTAGGAAAACCATAAACAGAAGTAATCGTAAATATTTTTTCAACCTGAAGTTAGAAAACATTTTTTTTATGTCAGTATAGAGCAGTGATGCACAACCTTTTACGTATAAAGGGCCGCATATAACATCGATTTTGAGTCGGGGGCCGCATATGACTCCGTTTTTTGGACGCGGGCCGCAAAAGATTATATTGTACACTATATTTTTCGATTTTGGCTGAGATTTTCCTTTTTTTTTTTAGCTTATTCTATTGTAAAAAAAGCCCAAACGGGCCGCAAAAATTTGAAAAAGGGCCGCAGGTTGTGCATCACTGGTATAGAGCATTTTGAACAGAATATCATTTGGTTTTAATTATTATGTATATTTTACAAGGTTGCAGTAAAAATAACAGAATTTAATACAATGGACAATGAAATAATGCAGTTAATGTGAATATTGCGTGACCGTTGGTAAGTGTACTGTATGCAGTATATATTCAAATGTGTATGTTCAACAATACCGAGATAAAATGTGTTAATATTGCATAAATCGTGTAATATCAGATGGAAATGGATTGAAAAATGGAATTAGTACTTAATAATTTATACAAATCTTGACATTCTTGCTAGCAATGATAATATAACGCGCAATATTCTTTTACGTATTAACATGGACATTTCGAAGATATTTTACCGATATTTATTAAAGTAAACGGTTTCATAGGAAACATCCCAGTTATGGAACCGGAAATAGACAAAAAAAAAAGATAAAAATATGCGTACAAAATGCTTACAATTTACCAAGATGAGACATGAAAACAGTAGAGCAATCAGGAAGTTTGAATTTCTTTAGTGTTTCGCCCGTACATGTTGCTAATATGAACGAAAGGAATATTTTAAAATGATTTTTTTAAATGATTTCTTAAAAGAGTTTTCATTTTGTCTAGTATAAATTTTTTTAAGGAAAGATTACATAATAGTCGCTTGCTAAAAGAAATACGTGAAAATATCCGCAAATTTCTGAAAATTGACGAAGTCGAAGATGAAATTTCAAAAGCTGCACACGCCCTGAAATCAACGAAGGATTTGACAGTTACAATTATGACAAGTGCGTTATTATTATTTTTCTTATTTGCTTAAAAATGGGTCTCGCTTAATTTGTCAAACATTATTATGTTCACATAACGTATATTATATATGTAATACGTGTCAAATTTAACTAAATCTAAAAGGAAGTGGTCGCTTAGCCTTTTTACCGAACTGTCGAAAACTTCTACTTCAATGGAAAATAGCTTTGACAATCGGGAAAACACGCTTGACAGACAAATTTTTGCTACTTTATTGACCGGGTTTTGTAAGACAGTTTTCCTTTCAAGTACGGCAGGCTTGAAAATAACTTTACTGCACAATATTTGTAGATGACGTGAAAATAATAACTGAATAATTCGAGCAGTAACACAATAATGTGCTGTGTTTGTATTTAACAATTCGAAAATAACATATTGTCAGAATGGAACTATTGAAACAATCGCATTAATATTTAAATTGAAACTCTGTTCAAAATTTACAGTTACGCACGTTAATTTGAAGCGCCAGAGTCCATTGAGGACAAAACACAACAGAGCGATATGAAATCAATTGTTTTCGAGGAAGCACATGGCTGTAATATTGTGGAAACAATAAAGCCATGAAATTAAATAACAAATTAATTGATCTGACTTGTCAGTTGTCACCTGCACGCGCAGCAACTAAAACAATTGGTTCAGTTGTGTTTAACAAGCAAGTGTAATCGTGTTTGTTTGTCTGTTTTACGAAAAGTGTCACAGGTTTCATACAATTGTTTTGTAAATGATAGGTACATTATGAAAATGACAAGAATATTCTGCGGGCTAGAAGGTTAAAGGAATTACTCTATTTGTTTATTTCATTCCAACATTAAGGTTAGCAGTGTAATATTTTTACGACAATCCTTATGTATTTAATGGTGTGACGCACTTACTAGATATTTGAATAAAGCGATTTATTATTAGATGCTTATGTGAAGTTCCCGTGACAATCGTATAAAGTTATTTTAATTGCGTTCATAAAATAGTTTGCTATCTATGGGCTTTATCTTCGTTTTAAAAATTGTATTTTTAAAAGAATAATTGTAAATGCGCTACGATGACATTTACAAATTCTTTATTGATCAAAGAATTAGATTTATGTTCATTTTGCAACACTATCATCAAAACTGTTCTATAAATAGCGACTAGGGAACAATTGCTTTGATGTATAATGTACACTGATTTGTTACACCAGGTTATTGATTATTGTTTTATTCTATTTTTAATTCAATAATGTACGCGTGGGCAACTTTAAGCTTAGTGAACCTACGTGCGTAAGTATACGATTAGTATTTACTATTTCATGTCATAATCAGTAGATATTAATATCCCAGCGTTTGGAATAATCTATAACAATGTCATATGCTCTGTATTTAAATTTTAATAAGTAAGTAATAAAAAGTTTTACATAAGCATACTTTGAAATGCGCTGTACTTTCATACATCTTTGATATTATACTTGATTATTCATAAGCAACGAAGTAATAGAATATGAAATTTGTTTTCAGTTATAAGAAGTTAATATTTACTTCTACTTTCCATATCTGAAAGCTAAATCAACATATTTTTACAATGCTTTTTTGATTAATAACATTATATCAGATATTCTACAAGAGAAGTACTTTGTTGTATGTCTTGTCAATAATTGGCATAATTTATTACTAAAAGTTGATAATACCTTTATAATTCATCTGTAAATCTTTGAATCAACACATTACAATAATTGGATATATTTTATTGTACTCGTATTCTTAAAATGTCATCATTCTATTATTTTCTGTGTGGGAGTGTTATCAATTTCGAATTTGTCATCTTCACTGTTATTTCGTGACACAAGTACATCAATCATGCATCTCTTTTGACGAGAAATCACTTAAATCTTTAGACCACAATAGACTGTGTGTAGCGTGTGTTCAATGTGTTGTATCACTGATCGATATCTGAAGGAGTATGCTCGAGATACGTTGATTATACGAGAATAACTACCCCTTAGTGAGCTCATTAAAGATATACGCTGACTTGTAGGCATGCATTTGATCGAGTAAATATAATGAAGCTTTCAATTATATTGATGAAATTATATCCAGAACATTTAGTAAATGAAAAACTACATTATCTCATTACGAATATAATTGCTCATCGCTTGAACGGGAATTAAGACTTATGTGAATTTACTGGTACTTATTACCCTATCTCTCTTTCTCTTTCTATCTTTCTCTCTCTACATATATATATATATATATATATATATATATATATATATATATATGTTTAGAGTTTGTTTCTGTAAGCAATATAGAACCAATCACTGAAGTTCATGGAACACATCTGTCGAACAAAATAAAAAAAAACAAAAATAAAAGTACGAACACAAGTTTCCAACAAGTCGTTCTCTCGTTACATTGTTGAATCATGTGCTTCATAAGAGATTAACTGTAACTCAAGAGACTTGGTTCTCTTTTTCGCAATTTTACGTGGAAATTCTACTCTTTCATACGATGTTTGCCCTGAGTTTTCCCTCGTGTTTGTTCTGTCAGCCGCGAATCTACACTTTGTTTTCTTTCTCTGTGCCTCGTAATTTACCCACCCTTCAGCGACGTACTGGCCATATGGAAAATAAAGTGTATTCCACATCGATAAAAGGTGGAATATCAATTGTCATAGCTGTACCAATATCTTAAATAGAGCGTAGACTACTAGTGAAACAATCAACTTCTTCTTCAACAAAATTAATGCATGTTTTCTATTAATTTCAGTTATCAATATTTGCTGTGATCAAAAATAGAAATCGGAAACCATGGATATGATATCAACTATGTAAGGTTATTTGTCACATTAATTATATGTAAATATTAGTATACCATATAATTGAAAATTGTCAAATTACCTGTATAAACAAGCCGAAAGTAATCAGCCATTATTAAATAATAATGTAATTATATTTTATTGTTCGCTGAGAAAATGGAACTGAGTTGTTTCATAATTAGCTTTTTGCCTCTTACATCTTAGTTTGTTCTTATTCTGTACAAAAGGAAATTAAAATTACTTATTAATTTATTAGCTGAATTAATATTTCTGCCATTGTATTTGACATTAGTGGTTAGTAATATAGAATATAGTATAATATTATATTCCCAATCAGAAATACCGGCTAATTCTAGTTGCGGAATCACAGGAATGTGAGACTATTTTCCCACCTCCAAGACGAACGCAAGCTATATAAAGTTATTAAAAGTTTTGATATCTGACCTGTACTTTTATATCATATTAGATGTTCCATACCTCTTGAGCTCCGTATTTCTATTTAAGTTTAGATCCGTCTTTATACACTTCAAGAGTAAATTACTAATAATAAAAAAAAATTATAAAAATAATACATCATGTATTTGCAGTAGAAATATAATAAAACCTTTTTACATGAAAATATAAACTTGTTACTAAACATTTTGTGACTGTGCATCACTGAATAAAATTATACGATTAATAATGCACATGTTTTTCAGTAAACAAAACAAAACATTTCTGAAAGAATTTCCCCGAACCCGTATAAAATACAAACGGTTTTACAGTCATACATAGGATGTGTGTTATTTACACATCTCCCGGGTATCCTGAAACCTATACTTTACAGAAAAACATCTCTACATTCATTCGGCCGGGGCTGAAACATACATCCATGCAAAGTCTATCAGGTACCGCTGTCACCATGAATAGTTATTTCAGGTGTCGAAATGGAGATGCGTATGCTGATTGCGGCGTACGTGTGTATGTGTGTTGTCGCATATTGACAGGTACCTCGGTCGGATCCGGACTATTCCGCACGGCTCCGGAGCGACGCGACGTAGGAGTTCAGCCGCCCCCACCACTGGGGCTTTGGATCTAAACATCCTCGAGCATCTACAGGCTGTGTAGCTGGTTTAGTGACGGGCGCGCGAGCTTTAATTGCGGTAACGAAACCAGTATATACCAATTGTAGTTATTTCGCAAAAAAAAATATTATGCAGTTTAATCAGTGACTTTTGCCAACTAATGTGAATGAAACCAAAGTTTTGTTTATGGAGGTAGGAGCATGTTTATTTGTTTAATTATTTCTTGAACTTTGTTGGTAAATAAATAAAGTTTAATTTAATGAACTGATTTTGATAATTTCTTTTAATCATAAATTCTTTTGTAAAGAAAAATTAACATATATATATATATATATGTATATATATATATATATATATATATATATATATATATATATATAATTATAATTGTTATTCATAATTTCATATTATAATTAATGCCATAATGTAATGAGGTTTATCATGCATGTGAAGTACACGTATAATTACTGTAAGTATTGTGTTGTAAATTTTAATTATACTCATAAACATCGTTTGTTGTTTAAAGCATGTGACGTGTACAATGAAATAGAATAAAGCTTTTAAGGAAATGAGAAGGGTTACTGCCAACCTTTAATTTAATATTCTATTAATAAATATTACATCCAAAGTTACATGCATGTTAAAACAATATAAACTTGTACTATTATATTTTTATGCTTTCATATTATTAATAACAAATACAAAAGAATTACAGTGGAATCCGCTTATAGTACATTTGGTTCTCTATAAGCGAGTGTACACTATAACGAAGGTACAAATTTTTTTAATTTTAGTTTTTATTAGCACATATTCTTCTCTTCTTTAATACATGTTTATGAATAAAGAAACTAAAATTATTAATTTTTTAAAATAAAAGATTATCTAATTTTTTATAAATATATATGTATACTAGGCTGGTCGTTAAAAGAAGGTTTTAACGAATTATTATCGGGCCACCCCCCAAATTTTAGCATTTAACCAAAAGAGTTTTTCATTTAAAATACATGGGGTTCTGCGATCTTTTCCGTTAGTATTTGATTGCAGGATTATTTATGGGCCTAAAAATTCGAATTTTCAGGAATTATTCTACAAGGAAGCTTTATGAAAAAAAATTCGTTCGCCTATCGTTAAAATTTTGTATGGATTATCTCATGCCAATATGATGTTATTTATTTATTATATATTGTTGCTCAGAAACATTG
This sequence comes from Carabus problematicus, assembly GCA_963422195.1. Lineage (NCBI taxonomy): Eukaryota > Metazoa > Arthropoda > Insecta > Coleoptera > Carabidae > Carabus > Carabus problematicus. The sequence continues at coordinate 589,344 of OY728588.1, read as the reverse complement.
AACTAATTTTATCGATATTAAAGTTGAACATCATGAGGCAGTATCTCGTGGGTCATGCCTAAAGTTGTCAACATACATTATTTAAGTATTGAGGACAATATCATTGGAAAGTTCATTGAAATTATGTTGCTCAATTCTACGGATATAGGTCACTAGAAATTCGTCCAAATTACAATCACCATTTGGCGAGTCAATTACTCGGAAAACAGGTCCTTTCGGGGCCCAATGACATTATCAACGTTGAATCTGATTAAATTAACATAACTCGCGAAATCGTCGTGCGGCTTGACGTATTATTGCTGGCTGTCTAACTATACTATGTATATTATTCAACATTGCCGCTGTACGTAGTTTAAACATTTGTCTTATCAAGTAAGCCATGTGCATTATGGCGTCTGGTATGTGTCTTCTTGAGAGTAAATATTACTTACTTTTAATATAACGATTGTTTTATATTTCACTCATTATCAATCGTGATTCTATGATTCAACTGTTCGAATGTATTAAAATAATTGTTTATATCTGAAATCTAATACATTTGGCTCAAGGATAAATGTCATCTTGATACATAAGTCTGTATGTTTGGCTAATATTGGCAATCTTGTTCTGACTCTTGAATGAATGTTCTGCGAGTGAGCAAGTAACAGTTTAGAAAACAAGTGTAATCAGAAATTCAATTAGTTCTATAAACAATGTTTCGTGAGACGTAAATATTTGCAGAATGATTTCCACAAAGCCGTAGTCTTGGGATAATGGAAGATAACGTTGGCACGTGAAATTACGTATAAAATAACATACAATTATCGTATTATGAACTCGTGGAACAATAACAGAAATATGTCACAATATGTTATCTATTTTTACCACATTCAATAAATCATTTCACCATATGATGTTTTATTTATGTCTTTATTTTATTTTATTTATTTGACGATTTATATCAAAATTGGACTGATGTCCCAGTGGACAAGAATTGAGTCTGAACTCTTTTCAAGTTATCGTAAAAATGTATAGCTCATACATATATTATTGTCCCTTGCGAAATTGCATCATCTTCAACTTTAGATTCACGAATGGAAGCACATCAAATATGATAATGAATAATGAATTTCTCCATTAGTGAGGCATTCTCTACTAATTTTTTTAACGCGAACATATATTTTTATTTTCAATACGTTATTTCATATTCGAAAATTCTTGAAGCATAACGTCAAACGTAATACGTTCAGAAGTAGGAAACAAGTGAATATAAAATGCTTATTTGCATCTTTATATATTTCTCAATATTATTCTTGTCTCATATCAATTCTGGCTACAATATTTTTTTTGTTGTAAAGAAAATGTACTGAAATACACTACAACTTGTATTTTATCTCCGGAATTCTTGGAAGATTAATGTATCTGCTATACAATGAAGAAATTAAGTTAGAATTTTCGTAAATCGAATTATGTCTCAGGTCGGTAAATAAACAAATAATTGGAACCGAAAATGGAAAAACAAGCAATTACTTGAAAGCTTCATTATCTCTATGCCACTAAAAGCATCTTAAATGCAGGAATAAGAAACAGTTCACATATATTTCGAAGTTGCATATTATAGTTTCCATCACCAAAAGAAATTTTAGTATTATCCCAAATTTTAGAAATATTATCTCAGAATTATTCCCATTAGAAGGTAATTTAAAATATGATTTTTTTGTGCGTTTTGGATGCTGTTAGTGAAGCTTTAGGAGTAATTTGTCTTTACAACAATATTGATTTTCACTTATGCCTACTATGGGATTTTAGTTAAACCTCCATCACAGATTCTGACAAGCTTATTAGCTTGAACTTTATCTGAAAAAAAACCGGGCAATTCTTTCTCATCTAATGGAACTACCCATGTGTATCTAAACGAGAATATCATTTAAAATTTTCGAACGAGAATTCCGACAAACCTTTAAATGCAAATTGTATAAACTTTCTTCAACATCTCTAAATATCTAATTTCGTTTTAAGGTAAATACAAAAAATTAAATCAAACGGATTAATAAGAAATTCAAATTACGTCACCGTTTACGTTTTTGGTAAAACGGAGTGCTGTGAAACGTAAACATGGTTCGATATTTCCTTTCTGGGTCCTTTGGGTCCAAACAAGCTGACGAAGCGTGTCTATCTCATCTCCAATGTGCAAAGACGGAACCGTAAGATGTGAACAGTCTGGGATAGTTTGGGAGTGTTATCTTAGAAATTCACACTTTCTGAAGCGGTTTAAGAATATACTACCCCCGGGGTGTTTATCTTATGAAATATTACTGTTATCTCCTCGAGTTTTAACGTTGTTTAATATGGAATCCGAGATATTTCAGTATATACTGTAATATGCATATAAACATACGTATATATTCCAGTAGAATTCGCGTAGTATATCATAAATTCTTGTTCCTTGCTCTTGTATGTTGTGGTTGGAATTTGCTTGAATCGTTTGTGGCTCATACTGTCCTATTTGATGTTATTTATAATATGTAAAATAAACACATTTCAAAATAGTTCACACGTAAACGGTAATGAATTTTAGAAAGATTTGCTTTTGGAAATAAATAAAAACGCACCGCGTACATAACTGAATATTTGTTGTACTATAAATCAGCTTTCATTAAATGTAGCTTCCTACTAATTTATTGAATGACTGGATTAATAAATCGGCCGATGTAGCAATGTTTGCAACACATTATTATATGGTAATACGTATTATGAAATATATAGGTAATATATTACATGTCTCAGGAGACTCAATAACTCAATATTATTTTGAAAAGAGCTTTATTTCTCTTAGCGGACGTTGAATTTGAAACAGGCAGAAAATTAATATAATAAATTACAAAAGCACAATATTTCTTCTCTGTTTAGCATAATAAATAACGTTAATAACGACCTTGTTTAATAAGCATTGTACCACTTCATGCAACCTTAAATAAATATTCATTGTTAACACTTTCAGAATACCAGTGTTTGACCTATTTTTTAAGTCATGTTTCACTATTATTTGTCACATAACGTGCATACAAAGTTCTGCAAATCAACCTCTCTCTCTCATTTCTTATTATAGATAAGATTTTACTTGAAGATTCTTATGTAAATGGAATTTAAATTCATCCATTTTCTGTAGAAATGTATTACATGTTAAGTTTCATTTTACATTCGATGCGCGAAATCTTTAATTTAAAAGTGATTAGTTTCTTGTTTCAATTTGTCGAATCCACAATGAAATTCTATTATATAACTTCTTGACTTACCAGCATTGTCTGTCACTAAATCTGATGTAATCTCCATGAAGCATTTGCACAAACATCCGAACATCTGGAACAAAAGAGTTTGGAGTTAATGGATTGGAAGTTACAGTAGCATTTTGGCGAAATACAAACATTTCTAGTTTCAGTTGAGCCGAGATATAACCGATTAATTCGGGAGAAGAGATGTTCGTTAATACCGAAAGTCCGTTACATAACAAAGAAGGTTTTCCGAATTCGTTCATTAAAAATTGACAAATTAGTTGGTTTAACTGTTTTTACTTATGTGGATACGTTTGTGTAATTCAAATTAAGTATGAACGAAAAGTATAATTTCACCGAAAAGTGTAATGCAGTGTGACCACATGCTAATCATATACCGAACAATGTTTACAAGCGGTTAAATGAACCGGAAATTTTGTCCGTTAAATTGAGGACCCTAAAATCGAGAGTTTACTATACTTCGGATATACAAACCATCGCATATCAGGTTTTCTTTATAACTGGTATTACTTACAAATTAAAAACAAACTTTTGGATGAAACACCATCTCTTTCATAATAAATGTAGGTCTCAAAAAAAGTTTTTCAAATAAGATTTCTTTAACCACTTTACAACTATGTACATAGATTTTGTTAGCACCAATTAATCAAAAGTCACTGCCAGGCAAATAGAAATAAAAGTTTATGATTATTTTAAATATAATTGTATAATCAATAAACTAAAACGAATTATTTATAACTAGTAATTGACGGCACAGTGACATTGAAGAGTTAAGAATGAATTTATCGTGTAAATTGAATTAATTTAAACATGCATTTAAAATATATATATACATATATATGCATTTAAATATTAATATTGCCTCAACCATTTGCATACTATAGCAACAAAACATGTGCGTGATACAAATACAGTATGAGAGAATTGTACTAGTTTAATTAAATTTACATCAAATGCAGAAAAAAAGACACTCGTGACATGCGCAATCTACAAGATAGGAAAATCTAATTTCCTTCTTGTTTCCCAGATAGAGCTATGTGAAAACGTCGTTATCTAGAAGCAAAATGGAGGACTTTTGGTCGAAAAAATTACAATCCTACAAGCAGAGTTCCCACGACAAGGATGCACAGGCATTGCCAGGAATTGAACCGACTTTGGAAATGGAAAGAAAAAACATTCTGACTCTACCGGATATCATAGCTGAACAAGCTGCACAAGAACACGAAGATTATGGTAAGAATTTTTACTAATTTCGCGTTATTAAATTATAAAATGTATCGCATCCGGGAATATTAACATACCATATTGATTTGTATAAGAATTTATGGGATAATATTGTATATTGTGCCGTAGTAACTGTGAATATTAGAAACTAGAATATTTCTATAAATTTTATAGAAATATTTTTTTATTTTTTATAGTATAAAAATTAGCGATAAAAGTAGTTTAATATTGACATTAAAAATATTACAAACTGACAGGGCGATTTTTAAATGCGGATTTAATCGCGAAATTGTATAATATTTAATATTTTTGTTCATAAAAATGTATTCTGTTTTTCAATTCAATTTTTTATTTTCAAAACACAATTCATACACCTGATGTTTTGTACAGCAACTATAAACGATCAATTACCAGTCAATTGATAATGGACCTTTGCAGCAATCCATTTAGTTATATATAATTGTATATGCACCGATATTTGTAGCCAATGTTTATTATTCTAATTGGAAACTATTTCACGTCTTTACATAATAATAAATGTATATTTACTTTGTCTTAGATCATTTACTCTAAACGAGCATGTTATTTATGAATTGAAAATGTCAGGTCACTAACATAATTAGAACACAACAATAGTTCTAGAAAGAAAAATACACATTGTGCATCACTTTAAATCTTCGAAATGTCTTCACGTCAGTCTGTAGTGTATTTCGTTCCTCTAAGTTGGCAATAATCCAACTGTCATTGTTTTTTTCTCTACTGCGACTGTTGTTTTACTAATAAATTTCACAAATAGAAGGGTGATAATTTATGGACCCTGCTTTTGGAATTTGTCCTTGATTTCAGTATAACATAAAAACTCCAAATGTACAAAGCTTTCACGTCATTATTAATAATGTTATCGCAGTAATGAAATTAATTAATTAATTACGTGTGATGTAAAAGTTCAAATAATGATATCATTTCCATAATGCTGGTTATCATTTAAAATTCTACCAATTTATTTTGCAAATGATAAAAATTCTGCAAATCTAAAATTTTGCATACAGAAATAATGATTGGTAATCTCCATTGACAATTTAAAATTCGCCAATCCGAATATAAATAACGGAAACTGATAAACCCTACATGCTTAGATGACAATTATTTGCACAATTTCCAACAACTCATTGTGTACAAATAATTACTTGTATACTTGTCTACTGAACAAACATGTATCCAAATTGTTCTGGAGTGTATTTCGAAAACTAAAACACAATTAAGTGAAGTAACTTGTTCTCTTCGTAGCACGTCTGTTAAATCTCAATAAAACAACTTAAACACTTCGACTATGTTTCGGGGCACAACATTAACAGCGACTGTAACTGTTGAACAACTTTCATGCAACACCAGTATCCTGGAAAATGTAATCTGACCTGATTTTGTCCCTTTTCATCGCATATTTCATTGTGAAATATTCATTCATCGCTCATTCATTTGTTCGCCGCGTAATAAAAAGTAAATAAAAGCAAAACAATGCAATGGCGGGTATTTATCGCAAAACAAAGCAGACAAATGAAATTGGAGATGACATTGTTTTGATCTGATTAAATTTTTAATCGTGTTTGTGTAAAATTGTTTATTTATTCTTGGAAGAGAAAATGTTATTTATAAACTAGGATTATATTGGATTTACCTAATCCTACAAACAAACCCAATTGCTCAAAAATAGTCTTTTTTTTTATTCGTCAAACATGCATGTATAATAAATTTTAAATCCACATTGAAAAGCAAATATTTATTTGTGAAACATTTGACAGCATAGGTGAAATTTGTCAATAGTACTTCTTCGTTTTATCTTCTTGTACGAATGTACTACATGCATAAGCAATGTATGAAAAGTTTACAACGCAAACCAGCATAATAAATTACATGTCAACGCGTTTCTCAACTAAGTTAGATTCTCGCTTATCTAAACTATGTTTAGCATCTAAAGGATAACATTTTAGTATGTAGCAAAAACTTACTCAACACATCAACCAAAACCACTCAGTCTGCACCACAGCCGCGAGTACATTTGTGTTTAATTTGCATACCAAGAATATATAATATATTCAAAACTGACGAAACGCACAAATCCGCCTGATGACGATGTTCAGTAAGCGGTAAAAAGTGAAACTTGACATAAACTGAGGCTGCGTTCGAATTGGGCTATTTAGTGCACTAATGTACCACGTGGCTGGTTTTATAACTTAAATTGTGCACTAAATAACGTTAGGATTTTAGAAATAGACCTTAGGATTTGTAAAAGCACAGTACGCCCTGAATTGCATACCCTAAATTGACCGCCAAGATCCAAAAATCTCCATAATTTCGTTGACTAAAATACTAAAATCTTGAATTCGAACACGGCCTGAATCTCTTTGACGTTTAGTTACCTGTGAAGGGTATATTTGAAGAGCAAATTGCGAATGAGTGCCATACAAAGAAAATAATTCGCTTTTATTTTCATTCGTCTTCCAGAATACAATGAAAATATTTGAGAAATTATCGTAGAACTATTTAATAAAATTGTGCCTTATGTTCTTTCATGTGTTCTATACATAACTTACAAGGGGAGGTCGCCACCGCCGGGACACGGATTTGGCTGAAATTTTTTTTCGAAGTAGCTGTACACCTATGGTGTTTAGTGGCAAAGTAATAGCGCGCACTATTTTGCCCTTTTCGAGAAAAAGGCCTTTAAAGTTAACGCATTAAAGATAAAGCATTTATATAACCCTTAAAAATGTTCACTGACAGTTGTTACAGCGTTGTCGCGTGGTTATACGTCCTGCTTTACACGCGGTAGGTCAGGGTTCGATTCCCACTCAAGTTATGTTTTATTTTTACATTTGAATTATTCTTAATAAATTAAAAACTCTTTAAATTAATAATAAATTTATTTAATTTACAATCATCACTCTCTTCTTTCCGCGGATTTTTTTTTCGTAACTTTTGGAATAGTAATCGTCATAAAAATAATTGAAGCAGAATCGTAGTGAAAACTTGGCCTGCTTTATAAACGATACTTATGCACGGGCAATTCAAATGCACGGATTATAAAAAACAAATGAATATATCTTAAGCAAAAACACATTATTTAAATTAATATATATTTAACATACATATTTTTATGATTGTAAATTAAATAAATTTATTATTAATTTAAAGAGTTTTTAATTTATTAAGAATAATTCAAATGTAAAAATGAAACATAACTTGAGCGGGAATCGAACCCTGACCTACCGCGTGTAAAGCAAGACGTATAACCACGCGACAACGCTGTAACAACTGTCAGTGAACATTTTTAAGGGTTATATAAATGCTTTATCTTTAATGCGTTAACTTTAAAGCCCTTTTTCTCGAAAAGGACAAAATAGTGCGCGCTATTACTTTGCCAATAAACACCATAGGTGTACAGCTACTTCGAAAAAAAATTTCAGCCAAATCCGTGTCCCGGCGGTGGCGACCTCCCCTTGTTAGATTCCAGTTACATATAATTTTTTCTATTTGACCTGATTGGTAGCACTGAAATCGATACGTAATGAATATTAATTCGCAAAAGCAAGCGTCCATAATTGAATCGCTACTAATTTGGTTAACTCAGATCAGAGGTACGTAGATAAACCAGAGGATAGTGCAAGATACTGACACATAAATGCTGTTAAACATTTCTGTTTGATGTTCCTTGTACACGAAGTGACATTCTCATCGAATATTACAATATGTCTGTTAAATATAATTAATGGAACATTACAATGTGAACTAATACTCATCTACCATCAATATTACAATGTTACGTTTAAGCAAATAACTAAAAGCGTGAAACTATTCATTCTAGAAGATTTACTTTGTACCGTATATGAGATTTTCTTTCGTTTACAGAGATTGTATACCCCGTTGTAGCCGCTGTAGCTGGTCTGTTGATTCTTTTAACCCTGACGGCAATATTGGTGGCCACCAGGAGACGAAACAAGCGAGCTGATGAAGAAAATAAAGGCACTAGTATCCTTGTTTATCCCTCGCAACAAGGACCAATTCCACAGTTTCTGTAAGTCCCATTCAGAATGCAATTAATTGTTGTCATATCTACATTCACGGAGATACTAAATTTGTACTGATTTTTTTAAAACGCTCCTTGAAAATTAAACCTTTTAATTAAGCTACAAACCTCTTATTATCCATGAATTCTAACAAAATCGATTGTTAATTATCAAACAAATACGAATGTCCATTATTAGACAACGTGTGAATAGTTATCGCAACACAACGTTAATAATCAGAGCAATGCCAGCGTTTAAACTTTGGCAAATGAACTCTGAATTCAAAGCACTACACAAACTGAGAGCACTATAACAATTACAACGATCAAAGACCGGTAGAAGCCATTCTATGAATTTCCGCTAGCATTATTATGTATACGTTGTTTCCAAACTATGAACACAGTCAATGTTGCACTTGCTCATTAGGTAAACAGAGAATAGTAGCTACGTAGCAAATCTCAACTTTTGTATTAACACGTACAGCAATATACGTAATTCAAGGGAGTAAATTTAATTAGTCGGTTGTCAAGTTACAGTACCTCATAATGTTTATCTGCTGTATTATATTATTCAGCCATTTACAACAAAAATATATCAAGGGCTGAATACAGTGGACCAATAAACAATTGCAAAATATTATTTCAGACACAGATGAAATATTGCACGTTTAGTGTCCATGAATGCAATGCGGATTTATTATTTACAGTTCCAAAGAGATCCACTTCAGTCTGCCGCCACTGAGAAGCTCATCTCTGAGTGATTTAGTCAACGGAGAACAAGAAGATTCGGACATTGAGATTTCAGAATCGCTTCTTATACCGACAGCGCACAACAAGCGGTCCAACTCTTTCAGTAAGTACAGCATCGTATTGGGAACTATTCCCACAGCAGCCAGTCTCCACAAGAGCTAAATATAATCCGAGAATTAATAATTATTCCATTTGCACACTGAAATTGCATGTCAAGAGTTATAAAGTTTCTACAAGTTCACAAATTATTTATTTCATTTCGGGAACCGGATCAGAAAAATAATCCAATTATTTACTCTTAATATACGCATTTCGTATAAGTAAAATAGAATTGACTTTTGTCAAAATAAATGTACTTACCGTTTCAGTATTCCTGTAATAATCCTTGTAAGATCATGTTCGCTATAATAAAAACTCCCTTCTAAGCACGATAACCTCAAATAAATCCGCACATTTTGACACTAAACTGAAACCTTAAATCGTCCTGAACAACAATAATTTTTTAATATTCTCTTTTATAGGTTGCTATGGCTTGGGCGTTATTGAACCAGCCTTGTACAAAAATACACTTGACCTTGACGATTTTCAGTGGCCTGAAGGACATTTGGGCAGAATCTGGTTCTCGTTGCGTTACGAACCATCCACAGAGAAACTGCTGGTGTCTCTGCTGAAGGCAAAGAATTTGCCATCCAGAACGGTGGGCACCGTTAACAGTTGCGATCCATTTGTGAGGTGAGTTAATTAGAAAGTTTGTTTGCAATTAAAATGTGACAGCTTCCGGAGATTGAGGTTCGTTTGTGGAATTCTTGTGTCTAGCTTCCAAACCACAAAACGTGCGTGTCATTTCAGTCCTGGGAATTCACGTTACGAAATAATTTAGGCGAAATATAAAGCGACCTAACTAGCAAATACAGTCTGTATAATTTAGAAATTTTAGTCAACATTGTACTGTGCCTCGAGTCTCTCAGCTTCAAAACTATGATTTATTGTAGCCGCGGAACATGGAAAAATGTTTCCTCATTTATTTTAATCATAAATTGCATACAAATGTGTTCCGACTAATGTTCCTAAACATATTCTCGTAAATATCACTTCTACACGTGAAAAATGAATACGACAGGTACACAAGAACAATCACATCGATCCGTCATTTCAGATAACATTTTCTTGTTTCTCGTTCAGGAGTAGCACTCGCATATAGAACATCAAAACACGAATGTTTATTTACTTTGCCAATGAAATATCAACAAAAAGGACAACTTAAGTTATTTGTAAACTAAAAATATAATCAATATATCAACATTGTTTTGTAAATAAAATTGCAGGCTGCATTTGCTTCCCGACGAGCGAAGACATTTACAGTCACGTCAGAAAAAGAAAACCTGCAATCCATATTTCGACGAAACGCTCGTGTTTCAGGTAAGTGTTAACACGTAGCGTCCTCTGTCAGAAGACATTAACGTTAAATCACATTTCATCTAATAAATCCTTGTCGATTCGTACAATTCCGTCTTTTGAAATACAAGCTCCGTGATTTTAAATTGCGCACGAAATAACACTCTATTTTCAGGTGTCCGCGAAGAATATGATGGACCACATCCTAAAGCTGACGGTAATCGACGGCGGTCGAACGAAAAGACGTGCTGAACTGGGTCACGTGACATTTCCATTGCGAGACCTTGAGCTGGGGGACAACAGTGAACAGAAACTGTTCAAGATGGACCTGGAGAAGGTAAGATTGAATACTGAAATTTGCTAGAATTATTGGACGGGCATGATATTTATTGAAAAATTATGATTTATATTACAGGAGTAATATAAATACAAACATATCGTTATAATTTTGAAAGCTCAGTACTAATAAAATAATACAGGCATGATTTTATAAACCTTATATTATTATTGGAATGTCTAGAAAAATACACCAAACATAAAAATAAATATCAATTACATATCTGTGCCGGATATAGAAAAAAACTAACCATCAGTGAAATCCAATGTTGCAACACGCTCTTCGGTTATTATATGAAAATACTCGTATTTTCCAATTATTAACCTCATTTAAATTGAATTACAGCGAATACTTTTATCCGTTTAACGGCGGAAGCCATATGACGGCTTTGATCGCAAATTACATTTAGGATCATACATGAGAATTGCTGCTTTGGAGTATAAAGCTTCTAAAGCTTTTATCTTTGGAAGAATTCACTTATTCCTTTACAATCTCTTTATTCGTATTTATGAAATTCTGAATCTTTTCAAGAAGTACTTTATTTAAGCAATTATTTAAATTCAACGACTTTTCATTAGCCAAATATACAAAATGTACTAAAACTACTTTTCGCAAGCAATTAACATTTTTTCTTACGTGTTCAAGTGCAGTCTCTATTCAAATAGATAGAAGACAATTCATTTTAGGATACGAAAACATTAGTTATCCAACTTGATTACATTAAACTCGTAAGATTAGGAGAACAATTTGTGTTGTAACTAGTTTGTAGTTAGAACGGTAAATTAATTAATCATATCAAGCCACCAATATCCGGCTGCTGTTCCGCGCCTGGGAGAGTTTTCATTGGGCGTTTTGCTGACAAAAGCAAAACAGACTAACAGCCGACTATAAATGCAAGAGGCGATGTTTTGTTTATCTGTCAAAGCACTGTTTTCTGTCATTGTTGTCGAACGAATCGACATTTAATTAACAGAGTTTTATTAAACATGTAACGACATATTTAAAGGCAAGGTTTTTTTCATATTCGTAATTAGTATTTTTCCCTCGTATGATGGGCATTTAACTTAGTTATTAATACTGTACCCTATGACAATACGTTCAGCAGTCGTACAAATCTAAAGGATTCTCTGTGCATTAGTCACTCAACCCTCGTTATACGGCCACTCTTTTTACGGCATTTCGCTATACGGCCTTTTTTCATTATGGCACTTTTTCTATTTACGGTTCACAATGTTTCGTAATGCGGCCAAAAAATGCTTGATTCGTTATACGGCTTTTCGCTTTACGGCCATCTTCTCGAGAACGTATCTAAACCGTAAAGCGAGGGTTGGGTGTATTATGAAATTACAAAAGCAAATGAAATTATCAAGAAGCCCAATTAATGTTATTATTTCAGGAGGCTCAAGAACACATTTCAGATCTGGGCGAGTTACTAGTATCCTTGTTCTATAATGAGAACCTGAAACGGTTGACAGCGACAGTTATCGAAGCCAGAAGGTTGAAGGTAAGTGAGCCGTTATTTAATTATTCAACCTTGGAAATCGTCGCTTAAACACCCCTTTTACATGAAACTTGTGCGAATGGTAAACCGTGTTCGACTAAATGTATTATGAATGCGTTTTGAACGCAGAAAATGTGAAGTGAAGTTCCCACCGAAAATTGATTTATTTACGTTAACAGAAATAGAATTTGATTTCTGCATTTTGTTCATTCAATCTCTGAATGGTATTGGACAAACACGCAATGCTTACATTTAATATACATTAAAATCATGTTTAAAAATAAATTACTTTCCTGTTTGAAATATAATTCTGGGAAAAATATAATAAAAAAACTAATGAATAACAAAATAATAAACAAAAAAATATATTATCTGGATATTAAATATCACTCCCAGAAAACATATTTTTGTTGCAACACAAAGGGAATGTTTTGCCATGTCATTTCATAAACATTTTCTGTTGCAAATCCAGCTTACATATGTGTTTGTTTGTTTTTGTTTTTTTTTTTTTTTCATGGAAAATTATAAAATTTGTTTTCTAAAAGAAACAATTTGTCTGTAGCGGACGGCTTTACATAAATACGACAGGAAATAAATTGAGTATCGAACGATCATTTTACAGGAACATTCGTTTAGTTTTTCAAATTTATACTTCCGTTTAAAACCGGAAGCCACAATTTCGACATTACGACTTACGAAGTAGAAGAAAATTAATATTATTACAGAAAAAAACTTTTACTAGATCATTTTATACGGGCTTCAATATTTATATCGTATCTCGTCCATAATTTATCGAATGTAAGGTTTTTGTAATTGGATTATCATAGCTTAAGGCCATTCGTCCCAGTTTTCCCAGATATGTCCTGTTTTTTATTATGCCGGGAAAGGTCCGGCAGGATTTTTAATTGATGTCCGGTATTTTTTAAATATTAAAAAAATACACAACGCTTTACGCAACGAAAATTTTATAAGTAATCATCTTTTTCTTGCCTATAATCATGGACGTCCGCGGAAATTTGTCCAGGGGTGGGCAAAAATTTTTCCAGAGGCGGGGGGGGGTCAATATTTTCAGGGATTTTGCAATGTACATATGATAACAAAGATACATACGAAGTTAATAATAGTAAAATCGTAATATTTGTCACACAATTTAAATATATAATTTCTTATGTATCCATCTTCCATGTGGGGGAAAGCCTCCCCTTGCCCCTCCTCCTCCCTCTGTCCTCTTTTTTGGAACTATCAGTGTTCTATGATTGTCCTAGATTTTGAATATTACTGTCCTGAATTACCCTTTTAAAACATGCCAACCCTACCACAGCTAATATTTGTAATTTTTATTTATCAAGTACCAAGGCGAAAAACGAGATACATACGTGAAAGTCTCTATGAATCAGCAGTATCGTGTGGTTAAGGAGAAGAAGACGGGCGTATCTCGGCCGTCCAGTGACGGGACTGTTACCTTCTCCGAAGGGTTCAACATGCGGCTTCCACCCACGCAGGTGGACATTACCAGTCTGGCGTTCCACGTGTATCAACTCACCGCGGGATATGGTAGAGGTGAATATTTTATTGCACTAGAATTTCCCGTAGCTCATTAACCTTTACATAGTCGAACCGATGTAGAATAAGCCTTGCACAGCCCATCATATTGTTCAAGAACACAATCTAAAATACGTAAAACGGTAGACTTTCAAATCGCAAAAGTTCCACAAAATGCAATAATGTTATTTTCTTTAAATAATTAATTTATATGCTTAGAGTCACGAACTGTAGCACTCTATAAGATTGTCAGCGAAAGAAAACGTGAAAAGTGAATTCGCATCCATTAACTTCTGAAAAGTGAGTGACACTGTAAAAGCATTGTTTTGTTTCTTGGCCAAAATTGACGTTATATTTCAAGTTTCAAGTATGAATATAATACGGTTTCTTTTCACAACTTTTGCATTTTGACAGTGTATTGTCGAATTAACAAAAGTTTTGCGGACATTTTCGTGCCTGGATAATCGCATTTAATTTGTTTTATACACATTCTAGCAATTTTAAATTGTATTCCTTGCACCGTGAGTTACGAACTGAATATACGAATATAAAAGTTATGTCGGCAAGTATGTATAAAATATTTCTTTATTTACAGATAAACTGATAGGAAAATGTGTGCTGGGATCTTATATGTTTGCACGAGGCAAAGCGCTTTCGCATTGGAATGCCGTCATTGCCAGTCCTATGGAGCAAATTCAACATTGGCACATTTTATGCGAGTAAACACTACTCGCGCAAAACAGATTTAATAGCTAAGATTTTATATGGGAAAAATGATATTATTTTTCTTATATACGACCAAATTTTATTATCAAGAATTCCGTCAGATTCGGTTTAATATTGAATTATATGCGGTGACCTAATTATTTATATACTAAGGTTAATTGATAATTATATCTATTTACATATTTTTATGATTTAATTAATTGGCCCCCGGCGCGGGTTGTTCCGGTGAATAATTAAATTAAATTACGAATGAATTAATCCCCGATGAATGACAGTGACATATCTTGTCAAAGAGACTATGCTAAATGAATAAATACGGCATATTAGATAAACCCATTTACAAATAGAAACCGTGAACACATTTTATATATTTTTACTAAATCAATTTTTGTAGACCATTTGTTTACTAATAGTTTAAAACTATCATTGCGACTATACGATTTAATTTTGTAATAAAATTATTAACTATTAACTAAGTATAATTAGTAAATATAAATGTGCTATAGTTATCCGTGCATTCCATTGATTTTTCGAATTATCATTTTTAATCTTCAGAATTTTCTTCACTACAAAAGTGTAACTGTGTAGAACACCAAATAATATAACTGTTATTATTTTATATATAAATGTTACTATATAGTTTAGAGCCATCTAGACAGGTTTCTGTACTTATTGTCAATATCAGGAATCGCCGACATTTTGTGTCGAGTGGTTGGAAATTTTTGAAACTGCTCAGTGAAATGGTTGACAAGTATCATTTGTGACGTGCAAATAAAAAGAACCATACTATTATATAACCGTGGACCACATTGTAATTTTTGTTCAATCACTTGTTATTAGTTAGCAATTAGCTAACAATAATTACATTCCTGTGTAGTTAACTCTACTCTGTAGTTAGCTATTAGCTAGTGTTATGTGTAATCCAAATGTACTTGAAACTGGACAGTCAAAATTGCAATAATGAATCACAATAATGGGTACTGAGCTGATATTCTTTCATTTGTGAAATATAATGATTGTATAACCTGCAATATACGTCTATTAATTTAGAAACTAAACAACTCTAAATTGAAGTTTAAAAAAAAAATTATAAAGCTATACCGTACGCTAATATTTAGAAGATGCGAAAAAAGTAACTTTTATAAAAATAAACTTCTAAATATAAAAAGAATTTGTGTAACGCAACAAAGAATATCAGCCGTCAGGATTAAGAACAAAAATCAAAATTACAAAAAAAAAACATATGATGCTATGAAAAAAAAAAACATGTATATATTTGTTTAGGTATACAAAATTTGTTTCGAAGATTGCATAGCCATTATATACATCGAAAGAGTTGTCTAAAACTACTGATAAAAAAAGTTGTAAAGTTGTTAAAAAAAAAACCTTAATTAACATTAGTAAATGTCTTTGTGTACATTTAAAGTGATTATTTAGATTTAGAGGTTGTTAAATAGAAATTAAAAACCAACTCGCAGTTGAACATTAATGATGTACGTATATTTAAGTCATTTTTTATTTAATTAAAGTATATAATTTAATTTATCTGGTGGTCAATTTCTTTGGAATAACGTCAATTAAAAAATCCTAAAATTTGTAATTTTTTGAGCTAAGTCTGTTGTTTAATCACCAGTCATCATCTCCATGAATTCTGGAAAATAAGACAAAAATTACATTAGTTTTTAATATAAATTTCTGACAAATCTACCCGTGCCAACAAATATTGCAAAACTAAGTGATTTAATTTTCCACCAACTCACCATCAAAGTCAACAGTTCCGGAACCATCAGTATCAATTTCAGCAATGATACCATCAAGCTCAGTGTTGCTCAGTTTGTCATCAAGGGCTTTCAAGATTTCTTTCAATGTACCAGTGGTGATGTAACCGTTGCCTTCCCTGTCGTACAACCTGAACGCTTCCTTCAGTTCCTGTTGCATGGCTTCATCGTCCTCCTCCTCAAGGAAATGGCCGGCGATGTTACAGAAACCGTCAAAGTTTACTTTGCCAACACCATCTGGGTCGTTCTCCTCAATTAAATTGTTCAGTTCGGCATCGTCGAACATCTGACCCATGGTGTTCAAGATTGTGGCAATCTTCAGGGTCTCGATGAAACCAGCCTTTTGTGTGTCAAACATTTGGAATGCTTTACGCATGATTGCGACTTTCTGGTCATCGTCTGCGTCCTGAAATATTCATGATTTAACTAACTGTTTCTTTTGTAAAGAAATATTATATTCAGTTACTTCTTGTACTTTAAACGAAACTAAGTTTCTAGCAAATGGGTTCTATAAAATGTACAATTGTTTGAAGTAACTATTTGACAATTCTAATTTTAAATTAAAAGATAAACATAATTTCATTCTTGTAATGTAATTATATACTGAAAAGATTACTACAAAACTTTTAGTAGATAACACTTTAACGTAATTGAAACAGAACAATTAATATTTATTTCGTTTTATGGACTTTCAATTAATCGATCACCAGCGATTTCAATCATTCACTACAAATCAATTCACTCCCGCGTACATCCAAACATTCTAAATCAATGGTTCTAATATCAAAACAAAATTCAAGTAGGTACTCACCATGTTTGAAGGAGTAAGATCCCAGGAATGCCCGCTAACTTTACAAAATCCAACAGACACTGTCAAAACTGGTGCACGCGCGACTTTTTATACGTACCCCCACTACGAACGGTTGTGGTTGTAAACGACAGAAAAATTATAGTTGGTGTCAGAATTTGAACGGACTAGAAATACGTAATAATTGTTCACACACTCGCTTATACGTGTACACGACGTGTTATAAGGGGATTCTGGCGGTTCAACTCAAATATAGGTGCGCGATTTATGTATTCGGGAATGCGCACCGTATACTCCCGTACGAGCAGCACAAGGATGATACGTTTACCGACGGATTTAGCGATCTACATACGTATATCGAGACGGATCCAACACATCATGCGATAAAATCACGTACATTTCACGCTGGATTGTCATGATTAATGTGAGGTTGTAATTGAAAATTGGTTCGTGAAACTTCAATAAGTAATACACATTATAAACATCTAATAACACACGGATAGAATATCATTGAAGATTGTATATTTATCTAGTAAAGTTAACGGAACTTTGATTAAACAAACGTTCCTCTTCTAGGAATACCATAAATATTAGAGTTGTCTCTGAATCTATTGTTGTCTGTCTGCACGGAATTTATATAGTTTTGTTCCACTCTTTCTAAATACTAAATTCAATATTATAAAACTGTCAGTACTATAAAAGTTGAAGCAATATTATCGTACAGCGAATGTTTGTAATTCAAAACATACTCCAGCGGCGTATTACTGAACATGAAAAAATAAATAGAAATTCTAATAAAATCAAGAAAAAACATATTGGAGAGATTCTTGTATCGGCTCCGTTAAATCTGACCTTACCGTAAAGTTATTCTCAAAGAAATCATGCGTCATATTTTAGCACGCCGCCTCATTTTTTTTTTCAGAGAAGCAAAAGAAAAACAAACCCATTAATTATGGGCGACTAAAAATATTTTGGATCTAGATCAACATATTTTTTCTTTTTCCAGTCAAATAAGTGTGCAAAAATGACACGTGATTATAGTAGATTGTACAATAGAGAAAAAAGGTTTAGTAGTACTTGTTACTAACGCGCAAATACTCTACATTCATTATGCCTGCCTGCGTGTGTGTGTGTGTGTGTATATGTTTAAGTGTAAAGTCACGGGGATTCCAACCGTTTCATCGTAAACGAGTCACGCGCGAATACTATACGAATCTAGGACCGCCAAACTATTACAAACGTTCCTATTTATAATCACGTCACTCGGCGTTATGAGAAATATCTTGTTTAAGATGTGTCCTCTTCGCTTGAAATAGCCAAGGGTAATCGAGGGTAAACAAATATAAAATAAATCAAACACGCTCATCGTGAAAATCGTCCACAATCTACATAGTAATCTCTTTCTACAAAGGTCTAACTAAAACAGCCAAAAGGATTTCAGATAATTCCCATACAAACATATCAAAACTGTTCAACTAACATTCAGTTAACACCGTAATATCGTAATAATTCTACGATATTTATAAATCTCAAAAATAATATCACATTATTCATTCGTCCATCCGGTTCTCTGTAAACACATCAACAAGCAGCGAAGATATTTGTCAGGATTGTACATATTTAACAGCAAACACTGAAAACAATTTTGTCGCCAACATTTGTCGTGAGAGCAAGGGTCAAAATACGGAATGTCACACGGCGTCTATGGTCAGATAGCGCACGTACCAATGATTAAACGAACGTCGTGCCGTGTCGTACGGCACAGCGTTTACAGAACGTCGGAATTCAGCGTATAGACGCCTGAACCACACAAGACTTGCGACAAGTGAATCCTCACGTGGGAGATACCAATGTGGGCGATGCTCCGAGAGCAGGACAGGGACAGCGCTAATAGTAAATGTGAACGGGCCAGAATGCGACGGCAGTATCTAGTCACCTATGCGCGCCATATAGCTGTTTGCCTTACGATATTTTTAGGTCATACACTCTTTTGAGTGCATTTTTCTACTACATAAATTTAGGGCACTTTTTCACGAGTTTCACAGTTTCAAGGGTGCGCTTCTTTATTTTTGGAGTGTGTTACAAGATCACTTCAGAATTAATTTGACAGCAAGTCTTGAATAATTACCTGTTGGCATGGCTCGATAATTGGATTCACTGGACTGAACCTGCTCTTTTGATGGACAATTGAGAATTATATAATAAATAATACGCTAAGACGGAGATTTTCTCAACAAAACTTCGGGTGTGCACATTCGTTTTTGCGTTATAAATCAATTTGTTAATTACTAAATCAAAAAGTGTTTATATCCACGCTTTTGTTGTACATATTTATGGGTTAATAAATTCTATTGCATGGTTAATCCACTACGTTTTGTGAGAAGGATAATAAAAAAATAAGAACACCATATTCTGAAAGGCAATTGGTAATTTAATAACTGATCGAAATGTTTATAGCAACATGTGTGTTTAAAAAATGAAGATTCCAGTCGATATGTTACAACCTACAACTTTGTTTTCAATGTGGGGAGTTCATATTCACAGTCCGTTAGATGCGGTTGTGGCAAATGAGGCAGACAGATTATATATTCGTATATATTGAAAACATTATACAAAGTAGAGGAAACCGGCTGTGGTAGTGTTGCCAAAATAATAAACATGTTATTATACATGTTGGCAGCAGCGAGTGCATATTTAGCGTCTTATTATTGTCCTGGTACAGGTGTACCGTATTTATAATTCACAACATTTTCCCCGTGTGCTGATTAATCAGGAAACGATTCACAGAGAGATACACATGCCCCAGCCTCTCGTAGTTAATTATACTGAAAATACTTGACGCACATAAATCACTATTTTTCCCTTGCCTAATTGTGACTAATTTTATTTTAATTACTGATTCTCAGATAGAGAGGCCTATTTAACGTATTTTAATTTAACAATAGCATTTGTTAAAATATTTATAAACTTAAGCAGTAAAGATATGGGGGGGGGAATTATTGTTATTGATATTCCAATTATTAAAATAAATAACAACGAAAAATATGGCATTGAAATTTAGAAACGTACTGTTGTTCTATAAATTGTGCACTTTGATAACTATTCGATTAATTAGATATTCACAATTATACATACATTTGACTAGGTTAAATAGAATTGCGATAAACGGTATAATTTCGTAATAATTGTGTAATATGTCCCAAGTATTTTATAAAGAATTGAGCAGTAGCATAACATGCGAAGAACAATCATAAAACAACTTACCTTCATAATCTTCATATCCGGATCTGCATTCTTCAATGCACTTGTCAAATCTATATATAAACGAAAGGCTCGTATCTACAACCGAATCATGAATACATGTAGCAAATATTCCATTGCCAAAATATTTGCCAGGCAATCATAACACCGAACTTCCAATTAACGGAATTGTTCAATAACATTTACCACGAAATGCAAATTAAAAATGTTTTATCAACAATACTTAATTTTACACTACTGATAAAATAAACTATATACGCATATATTAGACAAATTAACAATAAAAGTTGGATATTATACACTTCTATATTAATTATAAAACATAAACACCATCGCGCTGTTTCCCTTGAACTGAGCAAATCGACAAGACGTTACTTGATTCTTGCATAATGTAATTGTAAAACAGATTACAAATTGTGGGTAGTATACAAAGAATAGTTAAATCTAAACTGGTTTCAACTAGACAAATGCGTTATACACTTTACGATACGTAGGTACAATAAAATACAATTCATTGGCAATTCGATTGTTTGCATAATTTCGGTGAAAGTTATTTGGTAGATCATGTTACATTACACGGTAATAAACATCTATTAACAATGCAAACGAATGACTTCTTTGCCAAGTTTATAATCCAGTAAATGTGGCAAATTGCTTCTTGTTTCATGTTGAATTGTGTCCAGTACACAAATACCACATGTGTCTCACTATTATTTATTCTCGTACAAATACCTACACATCGACAAATTTTAAATTTAAATATAGCGTAACTTTAAATATGCCGGATATATTTAATATTCATATATTTTTATTTATACTAAATATAATTTTAGATGGAGCAAACCTAGATGTTTCCATGTGAAATGGAAATTTCCTTTACGACTATAACATCAACTTGTCTGGAACCTGAACTATCCATTTATATATTTAAGTATATGAAGGTTTTATACGATATTCTATGTATGTATTACAAAAAAAAAAATGCACCACCACAATTAAAATATATACAATACTTGAATACGGTATTTACAAAAATTAAATATAGGTACAATTTTATTTTCCATCTTAAGACTGTACCAAACAAAACAAAAATCATCTTTTTTTTCTATTTGTTTTCATTCCATAGCGAATTTTAATGCTGTCGTAATTACATAAACATCCGAGACGAAAATAAATTTTCGTTGACACGAGAAAAAATATCAATCGGTTATTTTAACACGGAACTAATGCAAGCGCGTAACTATGCACTGTTTATTTTAGGCCTATCGAGAGTTCGAAAACAGCTTGGCGAAAGATTGTTCAACAAGCGATGTTTCTTAAATCGATCATGAATGAATTGTGACGTCAGTTTGTATTTATAGAGTTACCCGTGGTTCATATGTTGAAATGTATTAAAATTTGAGGGAATAGTTAATACAATTCTATTTCTAAAACTAGTATTCAAAGAATGGGTTAGTCACCCATGCCTGCAGCTCATCGACGTATGTGCAAGTCTGAATATATCACAAATTATTATTTATCTAAATTCACTTTTAAAATCGTAGGTGCCTAGGTCGCAAATAAAACAACAAATTTAAAACAAGTGTGAATACATTTTCTTCTCTTGACAAAAGCAAAGCAAACTAAGCCGACTATAAATGCATTGATCTTCTTTTGTTCAATTTTTAATTAAAAAATATTTTTTTCTCCAATGGTCTTACATAATTTTTCAAAATAAAAAATATGGAAAAATATTGTTCCATTTCCTGCATATGCAAGAAAATTTTGAATACAATTGAGTGAAAAATAAAGGAGAAAAAAAATAAAAACTGAAAAAAAGTTGCAAAATATTTTTTTTCTCAAGTGCGAAGGAAAATTTTGAAAAATAAAATGTACCTTGCACAACTAGACCATAACAAGTATCTGCAGAAAAAATTTCATAAAAATCCGTTGGGTAGTTTAGGAGATCTGGGTGGAACAAAAAAATCTCGTACGAGCGAGCGAGTGAGCGAGCGAGCGAGCGAGCGAGCGGACGAGCGACATACATACGGACATATGTTGTAATAGTCATTTCGTGGTCCAGGGGGTCTGTCCGAGATTTCTGTGCAAAAATTTTTGAAATCGGAAGATGCTACAGACATCGTACCGAACACTATAGCTCTTCGACAGGAGGTCGATGAGCTAACTAGGAATAAAGTTTAAGCGACTCTTAATAATACGTAGAAATGCGTAGGAGTAAAGAGAATAGTTATTACAACGAGAAGAATACATTTCTGACTCACACAGTTAACAATACACGTTGTCTTGGCAACGGTTGCTTAGCAATCGTTGACAAATATTCTCTCTTTTTTTATTTCAGTACACTTGTCAACGTGACACATCACCTGACTTTACAAGTGTTACAAATTTTCATATACTTTCTTCTTGTAAAATGCAATAATATTCAATTAATATTTCCGCCTGTGCAAACCAACTCTTTAAGGATGCAGTCCACTTGGTACCTTTTCCCAGGGCAGACAAAGAAAAATACAAAGATAAGTGACAGAGGCAAAGCGTTAATAGCTACTCCAGCAGCATGGAAGAAAATTACATCACACTTGGAAACAAAGAAACTGCAGGAGAAAGCTCAGGAACAAGAACGTGCTCGAAGACAATACCTAAAGGATGCCTCGTACCAGATGACCAAAGATTGGGACAACTCAATAGAAGTAAGAAAATCATATTAATCACAATCATATTATACATGTAATATAGCACTGAAGCCATTGAAAAAATATCCCATAGTTTACACTAGCAGAAATAGTACACGGTTTAAAAATAGTCAAATCCATTTCACATGTTGACATTTCCAAGTTCGAAATCAATCAGCACATTGTACTAATAACATCGAAGCATAAAAGATCTGTGTAATTTGTGACGGTCTATTCGGAATTCTTTTCATATTTTTTTATCTACTTCATATTTATAAATATCTTTTTATTGCTCTTACCTAACTAAAAAATAATTGGAACATCTATTTTGATTAGTTATGGCATTGGAAAAAGTGTTTCAAATAATACAGTTTAAAATTAAATATATTTAGGTAGCAAAGATGTAGACAATATGTTAAACAGAAATTGTCAATTTATGAAGCAGGAAATTCTTTAAATACGATATAAAATGCAATAATGTTACACAGAAAATCCGCCAACGCCGTCTGGAAGCATTGGAAAACAAAAAGAAAATCAAAGAGGAAGATCAAATGAAGCGATTCCTGGAATTGCGGAAAGAGCAAGAGGAAGAACGAAATAACTATGTGGCAGAAGCGAGGAAAAAGATTTACATGTTCCAGGAGAAATCTCGAAATCTGAACAGTGCACTTTTGTTGTCAGAAGTTTTGTTTGAACGAAACTTGCAAGGGCAATTCGAAAAACTTGAAAGGCAACATGAGATGATTGAAAACGCAAAGTATGCGCAATGTGTGCGAGAGAATGCCGAACGTGAGAAGGAGGAAAACATAGAGAAACGTAAACGAATAAAGGAACAAAATGAAAACTATACCAAAGAATTGGAAGTACAGTTAAGTCATCCGTGTATAAGTTTAATATTAGTTCATATAGTTTACTGTAATTTTAGAATTAAGAAAATTCAGGACGAAGAAAAACAGGAATTAGAAGAACGATTAAAGTGGGAAAAAGTGGACAACATAAAAGCGGACGAGGAAATGATAGCAATAAAAGAATATGAAAAGAAATTGGTACATAATCACTTAATCTTCTTAAGTTCATTCAACACATATTTACATTAATTTCGCATTTTGATTAGGAGGTGGACAAAAAAGCTGATGTGCGAAAACAGTTTAATGAATTTGCTGCAATACAAAAACAGCACAAAGAACAACTTCTGAAACAGGAAGAAGCTGAAAATAAAATAATACAGATCTATGAGAAAGCAAAGTGTCGTATTGATGAAAAAAGAAAACAGAGAGAAAAAGAGGTACCTACACAAATTCGGTATTATCGAGTTAATATGTTTATTATTAACGCCGTGCATATATACCTGTCAGTTATACACACAGGTCTAGCGGGTTACGTACAACTATTCTTTAAGTAACATTCACAACATTAACAGGTCAAAGCAGACAAGATTAGGATTCGAGAAAAAATCGCAGCAAAGGTAATGGCAGAAGCAGCTAATAATCAAGAAATAGAAGACAAGATGTTGGCTAAAGCGAAAGAAGAATACGATAAACGGTGCATACATTCCCCAAATATAATTCTCCACTATCAATGTTTCATTTCCTTTGCAGCGCACAAGAGAAACTAGACAAAGAAGAATGTTATCAAAAGGAATTGCGCGAGCAACGGGCGAAAAATTATAGACAAGTCGTAGCACGACGGAAAAAGCAAATAGAAGAAGAAGCGGAGGTGAAGAAATGGGAGTTGCTCAATCGTTTGAAAACGAACGAGGTGATACAGAAATATGATACGAACAAAAAACAGAAAGAATTTGATGAGAAAATTGAGTACAGGAAAGAGTTATTTGAACAAATGGTACCAGTGATAATAGTGTAGTAGTGCATTTGCATAAATAATACGCATAATACACAAATAATTGCAGGCTGAATTAGAAAAGGGTGCGGAATATGAGAAGAAATGTAAGCAAATGGAACTGGAATACTGGAAGAGAAAAATGAAGAAAGAGGACAGAGAATTCTTCGCTTATGCAGACGAAGTGTTGGATCTGGCAAAGTCTCGAGGTCGAACAATTGAACCCATTCTTAAAGTTGTGCAGGTAATTATTTAATGTGGACGTTTATAAAGACTAGTATTTAATCAACTGAAACACACTTTCAGCAATACAAAGTCGACAATGAACTTGTACCGAAAAAGAAGAATCACACTATGCTCCAATCAAATGTCCCAATAAATAAAAAATCAAATACAAGTAAAAATTAAAATATATATTCTAATTTCCCGGATAACTACGAATTCATTATAATTTCTTTAAACACACATTTTTGGAATATTGTAATAAATTCGAATAAACACATGTATTGGTATAAAAAACTATTGTGCTTTATTTTAACAGTAATTAATTAATTATCAATTTCGTATATTCACTGGTAAACATATTTCTTATCCTTCTAAGTCACAAAAACATAAAAGAAAATGTGATGCAATCAATTATTATGTACTTTCCTTAATATTATTTAGTTACTCTGTTTTTAAATATGGCATTCGACTTTACAAGTCAAAAAGGCACATTTCAATGTGAATCAAGTTTTTTTTTTACATTCGGAGGTCAATTTTGTTTACTTGAATCTCAAATTTTGTTCAAAACATATTTGCTCCGCAACTATGTATGTATCTTGAACAAATTTTGGAATGGACGAGGCTTATATAGATTTGCAATTGTCAATCAATAGTAGTACATACGATATTCTAACTTACTGACAATACTACATAAATACCACAGTCAACCTCGTACTGGACAACCATAGATAATAAGATTATACATGTGAGCAAAATATCAAATATACTGTTCGTTGCAAAACAACCTCTGAACAATTAGACGAAAATAATTTAATGATCAGTTACCGCACTAACAGAGCACGACCTTCTCGATAACAGTGTACACAGAGAAAGAGAGTACACTGTTACTCTTTTATTCGAAAGGTCGTGCAACAGACACTTCGAAGGCATATTTTCTCTTCACTCTAAATATACACAATTTATGAACTAGTTTTGCCGTCATACACTATTGAGTTCTGACAGCTGCCAACGTGACCACAAACATAACCTTACAAACTGATGAATTAATTCAACTTACTAGAATTATAAATGCACTTTACTCGTGAATTATGACTAGAAAATGGTACGAAAAACAAATCACATCATGTTGTGAACGAATACAAAATAATTCTTGCAAATAATAACAACACATTGAAACGGAGATAGTGGCGAAACAAAGGCATAAATATGAAAATCAAGTAGCCGATCCACGGTCCAATGCCATGCCTAGCCTTTGTTGAATATTATCGAACCGTTCGATGTACTGTGACAAGAGAGCCGGCGTTTGCAGGGGTGCCAACGTAATGGACTCTTGTATTGTGTTACTGTAATCAAGAACATTTTTAAACTTCACCAACTAATCCGTAGAATATGCAGCTTCAATGAGACAAATTATGCAAATTATTTACCAATTCCTATACCGCGAATCAACTCTTAGAATGACAGACAACTAATATTTTCTTTTGAAATATAAAACAACTTACCCTAATGGCATTTCAGTGCGTCTATTCGTCCGATCTTTGCATGGCGGTGAATTCCCCGACCACGGTTGTATATCCCTGGACATGGTGGGCGTTACCGATCTGGTTACGCCCGCAGGCGAGACTATTGGTCGCTTTAGAACAACGGAGGAACCAATACGCTTACCTGTATGCCATCTTTGGACGATGTACTGCATGCGCCTGATAGATATCACCGCGTATACTGCGATACTACACGAAAATAAACCATACAATCACATACAGCATTGAATCAAACATTATTTAAATGACAATCTATTACCGAAATTTGTTCAGACCCCTTGAGGAATGTAAACTGGGTAGTACGAAATTCATTTCAGACAAGTTGACGGATGTACATTGCTGGTACGAGGCCAGCAAGGTGAGCAAATAGCGTTTTTGGAATACTAGAGCTTTGCGGTAACTTTCAGATTTCAAGTATCTGCCGAATAAATGGTCAGCCTACGAAAACAACGTATTTATTTCGGGATAAAAAGAAAAGATAAATACAATTCTCACTCTTGAAACCGGATCATCATAGGGCGGTTTGATATTTAACCTATCTTCTAGTTCTTTAACTCTATTCTGCAACGTTCTTCTTTCATCAGTTAAATGAGCCACCGTACTAGTCATATGTTTGTTATCAGCAATATGGCTTTGAAGTAAATTCGTCAATTCCTGTAATAATCGTAATTGTAAGTAAACCTAAATCAATTTAGATGTTGTACGATTTATTCTCACTTTCATCTTCTGCAAAAACTTCTCCGGCACTGGAGAATCCAACTGCCTGTGCCGTTCCATCAACAACAGTTGATTCAACTCAACTTCACTCTCTTTCACTTTCTTCAAATTGTCCTGCAACTCTTCTATCTGATTCCTCATCGTTTTCTTGTCTTCCTCAATTTCCTTCATCAGCAGCTTGGTGTTCTCCGCTTCCAGACTTCTCTGGTCCACTTCGCGTTTATTCCTCTTGTTCATTTCCTTTTGTTCAACTTCTTTCTCCTTGACGGTATTTACCAATTTTCTCAGCTCGTCCACTTCTACATTCTGTGCGTTATTTACTTCTCTGGCTTGTGTTAGTTCGTTCTTTACAACTGAATGAAGATTCTGCAATGTACTCAACTCGGATTTCAGTATCTCATTCTCAGTGGTCAGTTTTACTAAATCCATTTTGATGCAAGTTACTTCAAAGTTAGCGTCGTTGATCTTGAAATTCGACTCCAAACTAACCGACCCGGTTCGTTGATTCAACGACAGTATTTGTTTTTCGAGTTCTTCTCTGGCTTTCTTCTCCGATTTCAACAGTCTCTCACTTTCATTTTCATGATCCAGTAGAGCTTCTAGCCGTAGACGCATAGATTCTATAATATTCGCATCTTGTAATTGAACTGCATTCGAGTTTGACTTCTCCTGTTCCAAACTGTGCTGTAATTTCTTCACGTTTTCTTCTTCCGCGTCCAATCTTTGCTTCAATTGTTGTATTTCTAGCAAGAGTGCTTCTTTCATGTTTGTTAGCTCCTGGTTGGTAATTTTCTCTCGTTCAACATTTTGTTTGAGTAACACTAAAGTCTCGGTTACATTGGACGATTCCGTGTACTCG
Source organism: Carabus problematicus (assembly GCA_963422195.1). Taxonomy (NCBI): domain Eukaryota; kingdom Metazoa; phylum Arthropoda; class Insecta; order Coleoptera; family Carabidae; genus Carabus; species Carabus problematicus. The sequence goes on along the minus strand of OY728588.1, from coordinate 560,840 downwards.
TATTGTTCAATGCCTTTCTTCACATACTGAAGTTCTTCATGCAACGCAGCAGTTAAATTCTGTTCCTCGCGTAATCGTTTCTTAAGATCTACCACATTGCCACTTTCTTGTATCTTCGATTGGATAGCCTCCAAAGCGACATGTAAACTGTTACTATCCACCGTCATCTGGTTAATAATCTTATCTTTCTCACTGAGGAAATCCTGAAGATGATGCACTTCTTTGTTTAACTCTTCCATCACTGTTTTATCCTTTGTCAACTGTAATTCCTTCTCAGCTAGTTCTTTCTTGTTCCTTGCAATCTCCAATTCCAAATGGCTCATACTGAGTTTCGAATCTTCGATTCTGCTCGATTCGAGTTTCGTTTTAAACGCATTTAAATTAGCTTCCAAGTCATGGATTTTCGATTCGTATTCCCGTAATTTTTCATTCTGTTTCCGTTCTTTGTCCAAGTCTTGTTCTAATTTCTGAACTGTTTCATTTCGATCTGCCAGTATTTGTTTCAGATGTGCTACATTCGTAGACAATTCATTGCATTGTGATAAAATATTCTTCTGTTCTTTATCATTCTTAAGTAACATTTCGTTCTTTTCTGATAATTCTCTCTTGACATTATCATAATCACCCTTTACCTTGTCCAGTTGTGATACCTTCTCGTCAAGTCTAAATTCCATGTTGGAAATCTCCTCTTTCAAGAAGTTAATCTCGGATTCTTTTTGCAGAATTGATTCTTTCAAACTTACCGAACTAACCATTTCACTTGCTTCGGCCAATTGCCGTTCGAGATTGTAAATTTCTTTATTTTTATCGGCCAAGATTCCCTCGAATTTTCCAAACTCTGCATATTTCGTTTCCAAGTCGCGAATTTTATTTTCCAAAACGCGTTTTTCTTTGGCCAAGTTCATGTACATTTGATCTTTGCGTCCAACGTCTTTCTCTAATGCTTCTAACTTGTTTGTCTTCTGTTGCAACTCCATTTTGATTTCAGCCATTTCAACCCGTAAGTTCTTCTCTGCTTCTTTCATCGAGTCAATTTCATCTTTGAAGTTTTCTGTATTATCCCTTAATGTTTCTTCGGAAAATTCCAATTTCTTTCTTAGATTCTCAATGTCCACAGTATAATCTGACAACGACGCTAGCTTCGATTCATAATTCTTTAACGTTTCATTCTTGCCGTCCAGATCACGTTGAAGATCGGTTATTTTCAATTCCAATCGTGAGACTTCCAAGTTATCCTCGAAATGAACATGTTTATGCGATTTCAAAGAATCACCCGTATCGATATCGGTCTGTTTCAGTTGGATCGCATCAACAGTATAATTCACACAAGATGGCCCGACTTTCTCAATTGTAGACAATTCAGGCACTAAGAATGGACTGTGTGCTTTTTCGGGATATTTAGAATCCCGAAACGTAGAGCCAATGAACAGTGTTTCATTCACATTACGTTTGAATTGTAGATTATCGTTGCTGTGTATACTGTCAAACGAAACCTCTTGTTTGCGCATCTGATCTAATTCGCTAGTTTCAACCAGCGAAACAATATCAGATTTCTGACCACTCATAGAATGACTCAGATGCAACAATTGTTCCTTTGTAAGATTAAGTGACGAATAGAATTGTAATTCTTGTTCGATATCGTTCAGTCTCATCTTCAGTCTATCAATGTCTGCATTCTTATCTGCTAACATTGAATCGAGAAACTCGGATGATAATCCGGCACTAGTCTGATTATTCTTTAGCGATTGATTCGACGTATTTTCGCTGTGAATTTGTGTGACATCACTTTGGTACTTTGATCGTAAAACCTCGTTTTCCGATTTCAAACGACCGATCTCAGTTTGTAATTGTTGCACGATTTCCTTTTCAATGTCCGACGCGGAATTGAGTTGTTTCTGTTGATCGGCCAGACGTTTTTTAGTCTGATCGACGATTGTAGTCAACTGTTTGATATTCTTATCGCGACTATGGATTGATTCCTTGAGTTGTTGTGCCTCGTTCTCTAGTTCATAGATTTTATGTTCTAGCGACGTGTTCGTTTGTTTTTGCACGGATTCTACGCGTAGCCGTTGTTCATCGAGACGTAATTGCAGCGACGATATTAATACCATCTGTTCGGAGAGTTGCTCTTGAAGTACATCTCTTTCGGATTGCATTTCCTAAATATAATTATTGTATATTATATTCAATACAGTGCTTGACAATTATTATCAATTTATTAATTGGTAAATTGAAATGATAATCGGATTCTATTTTTAAGAATACAATAAGTGTAATTTACTTACGTCATAATCTTGTTTACATGTATACAGTTGCATTTCCAGATCTCTGATACGTTTCATGGCTGCATCTTCCGCCCTGGCGTGGCGAATTAACTTATCCTTCAGTCGCGCCAGTTGTTCCAATGGCAAGTCACTGTCTCCATCATTGCTGGACTGTGGACGGATCTGATCCCGTATAGACATATCTTCTGATGGTGAGCTACAGTTGGTGTTTGATACAACGATATGTAGACTCTCCAAGTCCTTAGTACGTTTTTCTACAGTCTTCTCGAATTCGTTCAGCTAGAATAACAGATAACTTAAATATACTACACACAATTTATTCTTCTCATTGTCCGTTAAAATAACATACCGTTAAATAACACATTTAAATACGAAGGAAATAGAAATGGTGGATGCAGTTTGCAGTTTGTACACACCTGTGTTTTGACTTGTTTCAAAACGCCCTCAGGTCCCACAAGTTCAGAGCTAACTCTGAGTTTCTGTATTTCCGATTCTAGTTTCCGAATAATCGCATTATACTGATTCTCTTCCGCACAACACTTTAGCGCTTCGATCTGTTGGCCGAATTCCGCGTTTTGTTTCGCCTCTTCTCTAATTTTATCCTCCAACTGTGTAACGATATTTTTAAGTTCCACTTCGGTCTTTGTCTTGTCTTCAATCTGTTTTTCCAAGTCGATGATAATATCGCGCAACACCCAGATCTTGTCGATGGCCTCTTTCAGTTCATTCTCGACGTCTGTCTTCTTCGCTTCACATTCGGCCATCAATGCTGTCATCTCGCGCATCTGTACTTCCAGCCGCTCCACCTGAACGCATTTTGACAGATTTCACAAACAAACCACCACACTCTAGTATCACCAACACCACCAACTACAGCTAGTTGTGGTACGGTGTTTGTATAACGGTTACTGGACGGAATTACTGGGACGAGTACAGGAAACAGCGTGCTCATCGTAATAGAATAAAAAGGCCTATATGCCAGACGGACGGAGGAATAAAGATTATGTGGTGGTCTATTTTAAATACACGTACCAAAATAGATTACATCTCTTTACCGACTGGACAGACAGCTACCGTGGGTAATCAAGGAGCAGTTGGAAATATGTACTAACTACATTTAAACACAACAGAGAGACCTCGAAACCAACATTGCCAAATAGAACGGCAAAACCAGGTAATATTATTCTGTACAAAAATACGATTCTACAATTGTTTTTCACTCTCAAAAATCCTCGTGTATTATTTGCATTGGCAAAATAATTTACAAGAGAAATATTAATACATACATACACAAACCTGGTTAGGTTGTTAGTTTAAATTATAACTAACTATTAGGTATTATCTTATGCAAAAACATAATACATGAATTAGCGATTCTGAAATATATGAAAATACAAAAAGCGTTAGTGAACAATTTGGAAATTTTCATTTATATTCGATTCTATTAACAAGTTAGATTTCAGAATCAAATTACATGTAAGTTCCGCTCCGTCCCAAATAGAAATTATGATACACAAAGCAAATAAAGCGTATGAACTCACCGTGTCCATAACGGTGGTACCGAAGTCACAGTTGCAGGCATTTAGCGTTATACCTTGCGATTCCTAGTGCATCGAAACCAAACCACATGCAACAACATAAGAAAAAATAACGGTGTTTAGTGTCAACTATCACCATCGGGGAATATATAGCTTGTAAATACATGTGTGTGTGTGTGTTGGTGATTGTGAAAATGAATGACATGTTACAGTGATTAGTGGTGAATGGATGTGCATGTGAATCTACCATTAGAGGATGTTGTATACATATATCCACTAGCGAAATAGATTCTATTAAACGACTAGATAGAACTTCTGACGAGTCAAAGCAAACAAATTCCCAATATTTTAGAAAAGGTATCTTTCCTTTTCAGTATACTGCAGTTATAAATTACCCAGACAATATTGAAGCAAGCATTCCTTGAAACGTCAAAAGTATGACATTTGATTTATATATATTTATCATCTGCTTTTCATGTGGAAAATGATCAAAATGTACCATTTTTTTAATCGTCCTGATCAATTACCATCACATAATTTGCATTTCCAAATAATATCAAAAGTAATACACAATGAAATTTAGTATTCATTAGCACGATAATTTGTCACATTTACGAACACATAATTTCGTTAGACAATCTGTTTCTATGCTTACGACGTCGACTGTACATTGTTTTGAAAAAGTATCTTTGTTGATCAAACTGCGTTGATAGGAAACTTTTATTATTCACTTAAAATCAGTTCAGATGCTGATATTATTTAGCGAGAGACTAGGATTTAGGGAATAGCGTACTTTCGTTTGACGGATCTGAGCCATCATGGGATATTTATACATAGTATATATGTAGGTACCTAGAGTTATGGTTTAACTAGAAGTAGTAATGTCGCATATATAAAGCCATGCCTAGTTTAAAGCGTACCTCTTTATTAATTCGTTCACAGGTAGCTCGCGTACGTTCCGTGTCGCGTAACTGTTCTTTCAGAGCAGCTATTTCCCTTTGCGCTTCATCCCGTTCAAGTTCCCGATCGACAGCCTGGTCTTCAAGAAACTGGGTAGTTGCACGGAGTTTCTTATCAGCCGCTTCTATCTGTTATCGATAACATACCTCTCAGAGCTCTCTGTCTCTCTCTTTTAATATACCCTCAATTCTACTACTTTTGCTAAGAAATTACCAGCGTGTATATATGACTGCTACCGATTATGTAACTGAATATGAAATATTAATAGTTTGGTGCTAACTGAAATTTCGGTCAAATGAGGCATGACATTGGGATGAGTTAAAGAAGCAACGTAAATTATTAGGACCAATACCGGTTCACAATAAAGCATTGTAAGCTGACACAACATGCTGGGACCTGTTTTATCTAGTCACATTTAATATTAGCATTGTTTTACAACATTATTCCCTTAAAATATAATAACACACCTAACTATCCTCATTTATTTATTGTCCTTTTTCAGTTCTACTTACAATTTATATTAAATTATTGTAACTAGATACAACAAATACACTCATTTGTATTTTAACCTTTCATTAAATTTGTAATATTACCTGGCATTATAAAAAAAACATAAAACCCTATACCGAACATATATTTTATTCCAGAACCAACTGTTAGATTTTTAACTCTAATTTTGAAGTTCTGTTAAAATTTTCCGACACATTTAAATATGAAATGAATGTTATTCAACATAGTGGAGTATAAATGATATGTTTTTACGTGACCATTATAATTTTACAAATAAATAAGTATAATTTTTAATTGAAAAGAACAGAAAGTAAGAAATTCACACCAACCTGCTGAACCAGGTCTTCATGATCCTTCTTCGCATCCTCCATTATCCGGTCACCTTCTCTGCACAACTGGTCAACCAGCTGAATCAATGGATGCTCCACAGTTGGATCTGCATCCGCCAGGATCATCCGTGCTCTATCCTGTAAATCCGCTAGAGAAGTGATTCTTCCGCCTAATAATACAAAACAATATGTCATTCAACTTGTCTTTCCATCAATTTTTATCGTTGTGTTTCACCTAATGTCGTTGATCCTGTAATCTGATTCTCGCCATATCCTTCTGACACTATCTCCTTCCGTCCACTCTCAATCAAATCCGTTATTTTCGCCTTTGCATGGTCCAATTCTAACACTAGTACTCGTTGTTTTGCCATCATCTGCTCCAACTGTGTTTCCAAACAGTTCTTTTCAATTTCAAGATTCTGAATATAGTTACGAGTTTCTTCAAGCTGTACATTTAACTCATTCTTCGATTGTGTCTCGACAATCAATTGCCGTGTCAGTGAAGACACTTTATCTTCTATGGACAAAGGTTTCGTTTCATCCGCTGGACCTGCTTCGATGGGTTTTACTTTAAGATTTAACGTCAATGCCAGCAGTGCGTTTGCCTCGGATTTCAGTCGTTCCAGACATAAATCTAATTCGGTACGAAATTCCGATGAAATATCTTTGGTACTGTCAATGTTCTCTAGGGAAGTCTCATTGATAAGGTTTATGATACCTGATACATCGGGAGTGAAGTGTACACGTTTGACACGCGGCGAGATTGTCAATGTATCGAAATGTTCCGATCCGTCGTGAGACGAATCGTTAAAGTCACTCTCTACCTTACTAAGATCTTTATCAAAACCGTATTTAAGCAGTTCTTCTACGATTGTGTTATTCAGTTCATCCTCGCATTTAGTAAAATACTTTATGAGTTCTGCTACTAGATGTCGCAAGTGTGATGTCAGTTTCTTTAATTTATCTCTGAAGGAAAGAAAAACGTATCTTACTATTAAATGCACTGCCCGAAATGTACTATAGACTCTACATGAACCGAAAAAAATACTAAATAACTAACCTTTCTTTCCTGATGTCAGCATCCTCTGCACTTTTCAGTGAATTTCGTCGTTCCCTGTCCAACGCCCGCGTTAATATCTTTTCGTGTTCTTCTTTAAGTCGCGTTATTTCATCTGCATGTTGATCTTTGAGCTCACGTATTTTCGGTTCTGTCAAACGTTCGCCCAACACCACCAGCATTGACGGACATTCCAAATCTTCGCTTTGGCTAGACACTACGGTCTAAAGACAAGAATTATGTTTACCGTATGACGATAGATAGAACACTAAATACTAAATACAAAGACAGCCGTAGGAAAACTTATTTCGAGAATGAGAAATAATTATCATAGAACAAACAAGACTGATAAGGAAGCCATTAAGAAAATAAGGGATGAGTAAAGATTATTGAGTCATGCACAATTATCAGTAATATTAAAATACATATAAGAAAAATAATTTAATAATTATTGTCAATGAATAATGATAGCTTTTCTTATTAAAAAAAAGCGCTAATATTCGGCGTTTTCTACGAAACAACATAGCCAAATAAAAATTAAATATAAAATAAATATATTTTATATTGAACTATGAACTATCACAAAGTATGCGAAGATACTATTATATATTTAAATAAAAATTAATTCACGGTATATCTCAGTTATCCGCGCTAGCACTATTAAGCATTTTATAGTCCTTCAGAGGAATTACCAGCTCACACCAGAACGATACAAACTATATAAACAAAGATTATAGCAAAACTATACAGAACTATGCGTAAAATAAAACACATTTCAATAGTAGTATAATTTAAATAAATGTTTGAACAGAATGTTTACCTGTATCTGTTGTTCGAGAGCAGATATAATGTCTGTTTTCGCTAACATAACTTGTTCTTGCAATCGTCTCTCATAGCTCTCAACTACCTCGGCAATCTCAAAGTCACCTGAACTGGCCTGCGAGGATCATGCACGATGAATTAATACACAAAACACATAATCCAGTTAACACAAACACCACACCACTCGTAACACATTAGTACAAACGTCAGACGCAAACAGTAACAAGAAACATTAATAAACAATGAACTAGTAATTCGTATAAGCTAACAGACTTGTTGAGAGAAGTGTTATGAAGAAAATTATTTCATTAAAATTAATTCTAACTGTATTTGCATCAACTGAATACGCAAAACATTAGCACGAACAAAATTAAGACAAGGTATGTTACGATTTTATGCATTTTAAACATTTTATATCTTCATTCTACGTTATATATCCGAAAATATATGTAAAATATAACCTAAATGACATGTAACAAACTAACAAGCAATTACGAATAGTAAATATTATCACTCACCACTTCTTGGCTAGTGCCTGCAGTCTTTTGCACTTCTTCTAATTCAGTTTTTAAAACTTCAATCTGGTTCACATATTTCTCTTCCAGATTTTGGACCAGCATGTCATGTTTAATTTTCAATTCGTCCAGTCTATTATCGTAATCTTCACGTAGTATTTCCAATTCAGCATGATACTTATTCTGTAATTCTAAACGAACGCTATTCAAGTCTATTTTGCACGGATCCGTAACGATGGCTGAAGTGTCACCGCCTGGACCACTCGCGGGCGGTGGATAGATTTCAGATCCTAGTTCAGAACCGACACTGCTCCCGGACATTTTCCTACTCTGCTGACTAAAGATCTCTTCAGAATAGCTGTAAGTACAATCACAGTTCACGGGCTAATATCATTACATAAGAAAATAACTTACTGTTTCTCTATATCAGCACATCTCCGTTCAAAGTACGTTCTCAGTTCTTCCATTTCCTTATTATGCTGTTCGTTTAGTTCTTGTCGCAGAGCGGTAACTTCAGTTGAACCACTCTTCACAGTCATCACCAACTGTCGAAGTCGCTCAACTTCGGTCTGGTGAATGACTTTCTCATTCTCAAACCGATCCTGTAGCACTTTAAACTCAAAGTCGTGCTCTTGTTTATAAGTGTGAAGTTTTTGTTGTATAAACATATATATTTTCGTTCGCATATCCGCTATAATACTTTGTTCCTCGGTACTAAACGTTTCATTAAACATCGGATCATGAATTGCATCAAGTTTACTTGTCTCCTGTTTCTGTAAACTTTTATCGTCTTTTGTTGGCTGACTTGATTTTTCATGTACGCTTTCTTTAGTTTTATTTATTTTCTCTTTACTCTTTGAATCCGTGTCCTGTTGTAATTGATCCTTCAATATGTTTATCTCCAATTCATATACTTGCCTGTATTCCTCCAGTTTTTGATAGATAAACAAATTTATCTTATTCTTCATATCTGCTAAGATTTTCTTTTCTTCCGGCGAAAGAGTTTCATTCAATGCCGGGTCTTCAAAATCAAAATTAACATTAGTCAAATTGGATTTAACTGTCGTACTAGGACATTCGGAAGAGTTTTGTATTGTATTTGTTTCTACTACAAGTGACGTTTGTACTTTTTCAATTTGACTTTCTTTCGATTGTTCGTCATTTTTTAAATCTCCGCTTAGAGGTTCGTTTCCAAATGTGTTCCAATTGTTTTTCTTGATGATTGCCGTTGTTTGAACTAACTGTTCCCGTAAATCGGCAATTTCCTCAGCAAAATATTCAGTTTGTTCTTGTAGATGATTGCGATCCTCTAAGACTTGTTGTAAGGCATCTGTTAACTGTTTAATATGGTCATCTCGATGTGAGAGAACGTCTTGAAATTCTATAGCCTAGAACAGATATTGCATTTATAAATGCTGCAAGAATCAACACATATTCAAATCGTACATTCCAAATAATGTGCATGCAAGATTAAAACGTGATAAATCGGTATATGAATAAAATACATATAGGATTGTTAACATCCATTAATTACACGGTTTAATAGAATCAAGAAAAAAATAATGTGTTAATAATTCTAAGAAAATATATTATGAAACACCAATTAATAGGCTTTCGAAATATGTAATTTTAATAAGTAGATAATTATACAATTCACTTACCCCTAAATGAATCTTGTCAAAATAATGTTTGTACTCCGTCGTGCTCGTACCTAAACTAAGAGTCGATGGATTACTAGAATTCACGTCTTTCAAAGAATCAATATCTGCAGATAATTGCGCTAGAAATTGTTCTCTGTTAACTGACTCATCACTAACTTTGCTATCCACTTCATTTGTCACTAACGCATCTTGACTAGCATTATTTTCACAACCACGTTGTTCAGTCACACGTTCACTCTTCAACGTAATCGAACTCAAATCATCCAAAGCATTTGATCTTAAGGAATCACTTTTATTACTAAAAGGTTCATGTCGGATAATTTCATTTAAAATGTTCTGCGATCCGTCCAAAATGTTATTGTTATCTAGTTCGAATTTTTCTAACGCGTTTAAACTAATTACACTACTATCACTGATTAAACTAGCGTTTAGAGACCGCGTTGGTTGTCTTTGGGACTGTTGTTGGAGTAATTCACTAGTGATGGACACACCAGGACTGTCCAGTGGAATATTGGCAAAAACCATTTCTTGTAAGGATCGGTCATTTTCACTGTTGCTTAATTCTATGTTCTCCGATATCGAGCTAGATCTGGAATTTGCATTCACTTGGCCGGTGGCTAGAGGTGGTGGTTTATTCACAGTTTCAGATAAGGGCAGAGGTGACAACGATAGTGAAGTGTCGCTAAAAGTTAACGATGAATGTTCGCTGTCACTTCTCTTCTCGCCAGTTTTCCGTTTTCTGTATGCCGCCAACTGCAAGGTTAAACGACGTGTTATTTTTAAACATTTGTAAGGTTATCAAAAAAAAATGACATTCCGAAAACGTCAAAACAAAGTTACCTTCTCCCTGCCTGCCTCGATTTTTCGCCGACGTTCGTCTTCCATTGTCACAAAAAGTTTTACACACTAAACTACAAGGTGTTCACATGTTCGATGTAATAAATTCAAATACTTTCTTTTAACGTAAAATAAACAAACGTAAATGGCACTGTAGACAGGGCAACACATTCAAGCAAGCATAACGAACGTATAAAACATGCACACCTACACGTTAAACGCATGCGCTGTAAAGAAAGATGCTTAATGTCGGTTAAACTATCTTACTCTTTTCGTCTCATTTAAAACCTGCATATCGCCATCTCTTTTAAAGCAGTGCTACTAAAACTATACTAAAGATATCCGGGACAGAAATAACCACATGTTAAGAATAAATCTTTTATTAAAAATACTTTTATATAAGAAATACAGTGCTAATATACATAATAATTTATATATAAAAGGCACTTTGGCACAATATTGTCTAGAATTTGTTACATATGCTAATAGAATAATTATGTACCATATTTAGGTATGTTTATATTTAAGTAAATATAAGTATGTATGTCAGCTAACACATTGTTATTTTATATATATAACTAGATAACTTGACATATAATTGAATATAACAATTGGTTAAAAAAATAAAAACTAAAATATAACGAAACAATTAAAGTGATTCATAAAAAATATAATTAATATATAATAATAATTATAAAAAACTTAAATTAAAATAATCAAAACATAAAACTATCAAAATACGTAAACGTTTATAAAATAATTAAGAATTGAATCAGAATAATAAACATAACAAATTAAGAATATTATGGAAAAATCAATGTAGTTGTTTATAAAACATAACAACAGGTACCATTTTCTTTCATATGAGTACGTAAAAATACTTTCTCAAAATAGAAAATCAACTTTTATGATTGATTCCTTCTACAATAAAAGCCCAGGTTTTTGCACATTTGACATAAGTGTTGAGGATGAACTTTGGACTGATCGGATACATCCAATCCGTCAGGTTTCTCTAGTGGTCGCTAGAAAAGTAATTACAATCAATTATCCATGAATTGAATTATTTAATAGAGAATTGATCGACTCAGTATAATAATATCGGTACCTGTTTATGTGGGAAAATGTTTATGCGACATTTAATGCACTCCTGTCCATTATTTGCCCACGAATTTCCAGACATCCATTTCCGCTTGCACTTGGTGCATTTGTACTCACCAAAACATCGCTTCCTGCCCTGGTAAGGGGTCTTGCCCTCCCCCTTCGGCCGTGCCTGTAAATAACGCAGTATTTTTAACTTCAAGTCGACCAGCGCACAATTACATTAATCCATTCTGCTTTTACTTTCAATCAACTCTTTCTATTCTACAGTACCACCTAATTATCACAGTTCAAAATAAATTATCCTCTGATATTTCCAAAATAAATAAACCAATTGTTTATTGATATTTAGCGAATGGAATTGCATGTGGCCCCCCTAGATATTATGCGATACTCTGTGCAGCATAATTATAAACACAACTGAGAGTTTGTTACGTCAAATAATTTAGATTCTTTTTTCTGTCTGTAATTGATTAGCTGAAGTAGAGCATAAAATTAAATAGGCTGCCATCCATTCAAATGAAACTGAAATTTGACAGAAATTTTGTCGTACAACTCGTTTCATATGTTTATTGTGCTAGTGCGTTGTTAATAGTGTAATAAAATCTGAATTAGACGAAGAATTTCACAGAACTTTGTAGTGAAAGTAACGATGTAACGAATCAGGGTAGACACCACATGTAATGTTTGTGGAAAAAAAAAACTGTTATAGAAGAAGGTTCTTGCCACCGCACTTGACCTGAGTAATAAGACAAAAATAGCTCATGTAGCTTACATAGCAGACTTGATTATGACAGGAATAGGAATTTATCCTGGTAAAATTTGTAATATTGACACTATCATCTGTAACACGAATATTGTAATGAAATATGAGTTATAGATGTATAGTTATACGTTTAATATTACAGTGATAGGTAATATTTATAAGATAATGCAATATACAGTGAACTAAATATTAAAATTCACAAGTTACTTTGCTACCGTATGCTATATCACAAATGCGTACAACATTCCTTGATTAAGCTGTATTTAAACAATTACTCATACGCAATTTCAACACGATATATTTTCAGTGACAGCGTCAATAGTTTTTTTTGCCATTGCATTACTAAAACGAAATACTGTAATTTTAAATAACTGATTTTAAAGAAATACGAGAGAAATAACAAAAATATAATAAACTATTCAATAATACAATTGATTTACATGTATTTTTCAAATTTTCACCCCTTTCAATACTTTACCGCGCGCCGTTCATGGTTATTTATAACTTGTCCCAGATCATATTTCAGAAGACGTAAAGTCGTAAAAGTTATTGTTATGACTACAGGTAACTAATCCTCATGTGACGCTCATAAACACATCGTTCTGATTTGTTCTAACTGAACTTCAACTGTTGATAAGAATTATAGAATTATCCCTACACAGGTATGCAGCAATGTGTACAGAATATCAGTGTTACTAAACCTTTTAATTTTTGGTGAGCTACTGCATATAATTTATAGTAGAATGTTATATTAAGTAGGGTAGTAGGGAATTTATTCCAGACACCAACAAAGCAAATTTGTACTTGGACCGCTATTTATTTATAAGGGTGGTATCTCATTTTATAGGATCCGTGGTTAATTTTAGTCTAGTTACAAAAGGACTATTTTTCCTTAACAATGTTGTACAGCACGTGCTGGTTCATAAATAGATTTGTAAGGGGATAGTCCGCAAGATTGAACGGACTATGTACCGGCAAAATATATATCATTTTTTACCGAAAAATAGGAAACATGTTTATTGATATCGAACACAATTTTTTGTTATAGTTTTGGCACTTCAAATGAAGATGGCATGTAACAAGAAAGCTACTGTCTGTATTATTGCACATAATTCATAAGAGATATTATTCTATTAAAATAGTACAGATAGACTGGATGTTTGCACTAATACGAGTATTCTCTGAATAATCCTGATTATGAATTAAGAAATATATGACTAACCACTTCGGTGTCGGCTAAGTCGTCTGCCATCGCACCACTTGATTCTGATTTTCTGCACACAATTAGACCATATAGGTACATCAAATATATACCGATTGATTACCATCTTAAATGATAAAGATTGATAATGTAATTCGTTACATTTTTGTTTTTAATTGATTCACAAAGGAATATTGAATAGGTGACGCTCAATACAGATAGGTTAAATCTTATGCATCTACACATAGATTTCCAAACAATGAAATAACATATTCGTAATCTCATATTTTTCTAAATAGTGATCCATCTATTTGTCATTAAGTACTACATGCATTTCCATACATGTTTTTTAAAACATAATATATTATTTTAATATCATTTTACTTTCTTCATAATTATAAAGAGAAAGATAATCATCTGAACCCAATTCTATAACAAATAATAATAATAATAACAAACCAGCTAGTATTATGAATCATCATTTAACAAACTGGCATACGAAAAGTACATAATACTAATTTCAAAATCAGCGCATACCGTAATTTGCAACCTTATTGTTGCATTACCAACATATAGATTGATTATGTATAATCTTATCTGTTTTAATATATTTATTAACTTTATAAGGATATCTGCCTTAAATTAATTACTTACTTGTAAATTTTATTAACAATGCAAATTTATCTAATCGGCATAGCATAGAATTATATAGATATCAAATACTTAAGATTATTAGATGAATAATTGCATATTGTTCTAAATGAATGAAACGTATTTAGCGCAATAATAGTAGAAGGGAATCCTATACTTTAGTTTATGAATTTTTGATTGGACAATTTTGAAAAAAAAATTTCTGTATACACGTACATACATCCTTAAAATATACATGCACACAATCATATAATAACTGCACAATTAATACATACGTAAATATTGCAAACTATGTATTCGCAATGCAAAAGCATCCTAAACAATAATATTATTTTTGAGATTAGTTCTTAACAAATGTAGAGATGTTTTCTAAACTCATTAGAATTTCACGAATGATTTTATTTTAATCTGTTCATTTGTTTTGTAATCAACCAGTGGCTTTAAACATTTGCAGAAAAACATAATTGACTGACTACTTTGTATAGCTGCTTTTAAATGATGGCTCAGTTACAATGAATTGTCTATGCAACCGACACAGGAGATTACGTTTCAAATCTCACGAAATAATTAATGCGTGGGCCTTCATATCTGCACATAAACATTCATTACTAAGCCACACATATGCATATATATACACACACATACTCATGTAGATATAATGACACGTCATTCATCATATAAGCATACCACCACACACATGCATAATACAGTAAGATTTTGCAGACGTGTGTTTTGAGAACAGTTGAACAGTGAAGAGAATAAAATGTCAACACTGCGATGATAACAAATGAAAATATAAACATCCAATGTTGATTAGTTTTCTTGTTATTTAAATACTAATACGCATTTTAATAACCAGAACTTTTAAACATTCATTTTAGTTTTCCAAACCATTATTGGAACTAAAATACAAATATTGTAATTTATGATTTCAGTTATTAGTATTTGGTGAAATTTATTAGGAGTTATAGGAGATTTCATTTAGAATTTAAACTAAAATTTTGTCCGATTATAATAAAACAAAAATTACTGACATTTGTTTAAATGGATTTAGGTTTGGACACGGGCTATTAAACTGTGTTAAAAAAAACTCCTCCAGTGTTGACAGTCCCGAAACTAATACAATAACACATCCACACACTAAACTGGGTTAGTTCTAAACAGTCCCAAGTGCCAGGTTAGATTTTCATCCAGCGACACTATGTTCCGTGTAAGGACCTGTCAAATATTTCACATTCATACGTACACGTGACATCTTTATTTGGGCGCAAGTCAATTTTGACTGTGAATTTATGAGTTGCCTTCGGGGTCACGTTCTCTTGTTAAAATAAACGGTTATGAATATTTCGGTTTATTTGTTTAGTTTAACAACTTCCTAGCCCTTGAAGCGGCATAAGTGTTGTTTGTTGTTTGAGAAATTAAAAATGGAAGTGCTAGCAGAATGTTGAATTACTTCTTCCAGTAGAATGCACTTAATTATTCTTACCTTTGGACAATGTTTGATGTAATGTCCTTTCTGGAAACACAGATGACAGAGGTAAGTATCGGGTGGCGTTTTCATAGATTTGCCATCAAATATCGATAAACCTTCCAGTTGTTCAGTTAACTCATTCAGCGGATCAATGGTGTTCGAGTACGTATTGTACATGTTGTAATTGTTGTAATATGGTTGAGCTGTTGGAAATGGATTCCACGATGGCGGAATCATCTTTGGAGGACACTGAAATTGTTAAATTTATTTTTATATAAGTTAATATTGCATAAATACATTCATATCGGTATTATATTCGTATATAATGGATCTCAAGGGAAATTGAAATAATTTATTTGAATCATTACCTGTACTGGAATTTGTTCATTTGGCGAATTCTGATCGTAACCCCGATATGAGTACATCCAATTTACATTGTACGGATGTGTCGTTGTGTATATGGAGGTGTTTGGTGCTGGTGCAGGGAGCGGATCCTGGATCATCTTGTACCTGGGGGAACCTCCAGCTGGTGCTTGGGTTAACATCGTTGCCGTTGGTGCCATCACTGGTAACGTCGCGACAGCAACAACCGCACAATCAGACTGCATGGATACGACTCAGTAAATATTTATACTACACACTTTAACGTTTATTGTTTTATCCTAGTAGTTTGGATCAAGTTATTTATGAACCTGCCCATGTTACAAAATTAAAACGAAATAAACAAAACAATTATTTTAATAACTGTAGCAAATTTAGTATATATTAAAATGTAGATCAAAAGTTGTGTCAAGATTACAAAACATTTGTATTTATTTCAGTATCACACATTACACTAATAAATTACTAACTAAAATTTATGATTTCTACAGACACATTAAAATATTATGTAATTTCGTAAATTAAATAACTAGACGTGAAAACACAAGTCTAAAATTATATTATTTATTTACAGAATAGCAACAATGAAATGCATGCACAACAAACTCATAATTATTGACTTTCAGGTTAACACGAATTAGTTAGCGGACAACGACATCATTGTTGTCCGACAACAATGAAACGCTTATTGTTGGTTGTGATTACTTACAGGTTAAACAAGCCCCAGGAAGTAGTAGCTGTTACTCCGAAACACCATGCGGGTAAAAAAATTCTCAGCTACCAAAATTAAGTACAACAGGTTCGCCAGCAAAAAATATTAATAGCTCACAAATTTCAACACAAATCAAGAACCGCGCGAAAATTTACAGAATTAACACCGCACTCGCATGGTCAGTGTAAGTGAGTGCAAAACAATAGCAGATACAGCTGTCATTGCAATACTAACATTCGGCACGTCAAACTATCTAATGTGCATGTTTGTACAGAGTGAAGCACAATTATAACAAATTACATTCTCTCGCTTATCTGCCTTGCGAATCTTACTCGGCAAGGAATGAACACAAACACATACACACACACATACACACACACACACAGACAGGGCCCGACAGAAGTGTGGCGGTGTGTCACACAAAATGAATAGCTCCCGACCAATCCTGACCCAATCCCAATACAAATACAACTGCTCTAGTCCAGTGCAGAGCCAGCGCAAGAGGTGGGGCATCGTCAGTAATCTTAAAATAAAATTATGTGCAAAGAGTCGGGAGGGCGCACCGTCTGCCAGGCCACTGCACTAGCTTAAATTTGTATACCGATTACAGCAGCTTTTTTCCACACAATTGCTGAAACCCAGTTTCGCGTCATAATGTTTTGGCGGCGATATATTTTTTTACACATAATGAAAATAGAACATAATTTCCGCGAAATCTTCTTTCCGCTGTACGAATTAGCTATCTAAACAATCTAGCTTATGTAATGACAACCACGTATTTTGCAATTATAAAGATCAAATAAAAAAATTGCAGAATTTAGGTTCATGTGAATTCATGCACACTAAATAATACCTGTACGCCGTACGATACATTTATAGTTAAGAATTAATCTTAATTTACTAGATAGATATCAGTAATTACAAAATCATGTCGAACTAATGCATACTCGGAATATTTTTCATTGGATCTAATAAATTTTCCACTATTTATTAAGTTATCCGCAACCAAAAGAACTCCACAGTTTTGTCGGTTGCCTACATAGATGACAACTTTGACATTTGAAACAAAATATTTAAATGTCATTTTATTGTAATTTTATTTGATATTTGTGTGTGTGCGCGTGTATTAATAATATTTTAGAATGCAGAAGATATAAAGAATTTTTACATCTAAAAGTAAGTAAGTTTTATTTATAATTAAATGAATAATAACGGTATACCAAGTTAGGTAATATCATATTTTTCAAATGCCATTATTATAACACTTTCAAGATATTTAGTGCAATCAACACAGGCAGTTTGTTTAAAATACAATGAAACTTAAAATTAAATTGTGAAACCTGCAACCTCATATCTCTTTTTGTTTTTGCGTTGTAGTGCGTCAAAGTTTTAGCAATTTTCAAATATAAGTGTTTTCTTCTTGCATAATAATACAGCCAGAACTATTAATCATAATCTTATAACCTTGTTTACTAACGTCATAAACGTGTTACATCATATAATTAGCTTTCATACTTCAGTTCAGTTACTTTTTAATTGTTGAGGAAAGCGATAGTTACATCGATTTGAATCCGTGTCTTCAAACACAAATTACACATAGTTACACTCTTCTCGTTCAATTAGGTCCTATATATCACAATTAACACATTCTTACTCGAACCCAAAACAATTAAACTACAATCAGTCAACGAAACAACAGTCGTAACAAATCTCAACATGAGTTGACATTCGCACGGAAAGAAAATTAATTTCACTAGAAGACTGCGTTGACACTTCTAAAAATAGACCCACAGAACTGTTTAATTTTCCAATCCTTTTTACCTTTAACATTTGTGAACATGTAGAAACAAAGTTTACCATCAAGGCCAAAAGCTGGCCATTATCCGGATTTTCGCCCGTGAAAAGTCGCGGTACGGAAAATCTTACAGCGGCGGTGCAAGGGGATGGATAAATAAAACAAAATGATCGATACGTCTCTCCCTCTTTAAAATCCATCGTACGTCAAGCTTGCCTCGTGTATGGCGCATGGATATGGAGAAATAAGTATTGTCTACATACACCTGCGCCGATGCAGTTCACCTGTAGAAAGCCGAGCGGATTACACTCAATACTGGTTTTCTTTTAGCGGTTTTCGTTGTTGATTTCGTACGGTGGTTTAGTGGCTAGTTGCATTTTGCCGTGTTTGGTCTTATTTGGTGCAGTTGACTGTGAGTTGAAAAACAAATGTGTAAGTACGTGAATATATCATCTTATGTTAAGCATATACTGATTGCCTTATTGCGTTTATAAATAGGTTTAATATAAGCTTCAAGTTTACACGTGAACTTTCAAAAAATTATTTTGTTGAAACAAGAAAAATATTGTATGATAAATCGTTTCGTTAAATATTGGAATAGTTTCACTGAAAATCTTATCAACGGTAATAAAATTTAATTTCAATTTTATGATCAAAGATTTGTAGAGTTGATGGATTTGAGGCACGGAATTATGAAATACCAAAGTATCGTACATACATGTATTGATAAATATGCATTGATATTATTATTTTAAATACATATTAGTTTGTACATAAAATAAAGTTTATTCTCTCAAATAGTTTATGATAACTATCAATCATATAGCTTTTTAACATTATCCACATTTTCAATTTGGTACGTGGTGAACGATAATTTTAATCATAGTTACTGAAGGCGAAATTTACAACATGTACCGTTACATACAATAGGTACCTAGGTTAAAATACCGGAATTGAAACAATTCGTATAAGAAACAATTGTGTAATATTGTATATCCTTTATTGAGTAATAAATCGAATTATACTTTACATTATAAGATTAAACATTCATACATTTTGTTTTGCAATTTCCAAAATAATAATTTAACTTTTCAATTTATTGACGCGCACATTATTATTTCATATTAACACATATTTAATTTATGCTACTGTAGTTCTAAATATGGATTCGTTTTGAAATTATTACAAGCTTTGACAATCGATGCATGGTGAATATAAAACCGAATTAAGGTACATATATCATCTAGTGATATCTCATAATTTTCCATCATTACTGTTTGGTTCCATCTGTTCTGACAGGGCTATATGTTATTTGACAATGAAATATATTTTATTGTGACATGCAAGGAGGGTGTAGAACCCTTGCTGACATTTGTAAATGGTAAAAAATATTGATATAAATTTAATGAGTCATACTTGATTATAGTCAAGCGCAGTTACAATACAGACAAGAAAAATATCATTTTATTTGTAATGTACCTTCGTGTCATTATTATACTTTTAAAGTATATTACTTACTGTTATAATATTAGATAACATTCATTATTAAAATACTGTATAAGTGACTCAAGTTGTGCAGGAATCAAAACCGGAAAAAAATAAATAAATTTTCATGAAACTGTATATTGCTAATTATAACTCTTTCAAATAATTTCCCAATCTTATGAGATACAAATTAATAAAATTAGAACGGATTTAAGTAATATGACTCCGGATATTCATATAAATGAAAAAAAAAAAAGTTTAAACGTCTTTTGCAATAATTTGCATAAAAAAAAAGATAATGACACATACATACATTCATTTATTTTGCAAACAGCCTAATTTACAAGTAAAATTGAATTTTAAAATGTAGCATATATCACATGAAAAAATAAAACTTTTGCTTACATTGTCATCGAGCAGTGTTTTTTTTTTATCATCAGTAAGATCAGAAATTCAAAATACTAAATCTATTTTTATGCTGTGAATAAAATAAACATAGATGAATAGTAATGTACTAAAAACGATCATTAAAAAAATCAGTTAAAATTATAAATAACTTTTAACTGTTTCAACTAATGTTTGTTTCGCTAATATGCGGGTATGCGATATGAACAAAGTACCAGTATATTGTTTCATAAAATACCTGTATACTTGATTAAACATATGGTTATGAACAAGGAAGACATATACTAAATATGATTCATCCATTGAGCTTAACAACTATGGATAGTAAATCTTATGCATCTCTATATTAGGAATAATACTTGGAAAGTACCATATTTGGAGCACATTTAACGATACTATCTCAGTAAAATATCGTTTGAACAATAATTTTCCTTACAGTTTCGTGTAGCTACACAACTTATCTCGAAATACCCCGATAATTTCCTATAAAAGCTGCACATTTCGTGTTTAGACCGGTCAACTATTACTCATAGCACATAATCGCTACATACATACACACACATATGTATGTGTGTTCTCGTGCCTGGAGGTCAGTGACCTGTGCTTCGCGTCCTTAGACTGACCACAGTGTCTTGTACGCTAGGACTTCCGGTTCGCAAGGGGGGTGGGGGTTGGACGGAGGTGGTGGTGGCTGCTTTAACGTGAACCATTGCTTCCTGCTGCACCTTCAGTGTTCTGTAGCACCCCGCTGATTAATGCGAAACACAAACGCCAATGAAGAAGGAATTAAAGATAATTTTGAATGCAGATGGTATCGGAAGAAGAAAAGATTAATTGCCCAGTTTTGTTGTCTGGCAAAGGTTAGGCTGCTAACGAAACTAGGTTTTCAGGGTAAAAGTTTAAGTTTAATTACAACCTACATTGTTATATCGCATATGTCAAACTCATAATTGTTCATTTGCGCATGCGTAGCGCAAGTCTGCATAAATGCTCCTACTCAGTTTTAATGTGAAGATGCAAATGTTAATTCTAAAGTAAGTTTAGTTGAGGCTGCATAAATCCACCTTTACATGTAAGATTTTTCTAACGAAACTTCAATTCTGCCAACTAAGAACATTTTCTATTGTAATGTCTAGTTACGCATGTACGTACATGCGGATGTACTTATTAATAGAAAGTGAAAATGAATACTGGTAAATGATTTCACTACTTATAGACGCGTACAATTAAAATTACCTGCATTTTCTTTTTAATTAGTTGCTATTGATGTTGTCATTCGTATTTAGCAATATACGTAGGTGCATTCTTGTTCATTCCGTGTTTCATTTGTTTTCTTATTGAACATAAAAACAAAAACAGTACGTTCACATCACATGAACGAATTCTCGTGAACGTCTGTAATGAACCATTAGTTCCACTAGCTCTTCTACTAAACAAAAACACGAATAAGTTGTTTGTTTTTGCATTACATCAACCACAACAAAACCTTAATTGGTAACACTCGTAAATAGTTGTAAAACAATGAGCCATAGTTATGTATGACGAGATTGAAGTCTTCCATTAGTTCCAAAAAAATAACTCTCAGAATTATAACATTATTTCGGTCAATTATTGCTGATAACAAATAAAAACGCAATTTTCTACAATAAAGTGCCCACACGACCGACCCACTTCTACGTTAATACGTTAAATACCGGAAGTGCTGATGTTGGACTCTATAGAGCAGGTTGTTAAAGGTGTAAATAACTTATAACTTTTTCCAATAATACGTTGGGCCGCCCTGTTATCGGTACGCACATTCATTACCAAGTTTCTCGAGAGAGAGACTTGTGGAAAAGTGTATCAAGGGGTTGTTGACACCGAAATAACATGTTTTATTGTCTGAACGCGATATAAGTGACTACATTATTCATGTTCGACGTAGTTCAGTTCGATTTATTGTCGAGTACTATTTTAATCACACATAGTCTATTAATTACTATAATTCATATGCATTTTTTTAAGGTGTACAAAAAAGTAGAATAAATAATCATTTTAAATATTGTATCGAGGTAGCTCAGTAGTAAAGAGGTCTGACACCAGTTATACACGTGCGTATAACTGGCAGTCTACATTTAATCACTCTGCAAAACATGCAAGATCAGTAAACAGTTATGTTTAATTTAAAATAATACAGTGTAGGACAGTGTTACAATTTTATTGCACTAATCGATGTTTTATTCTTAAATAAACACATGATACTGTTGTATCAAGTACATGTCTTTGTATGAAATATTGAGAAGGAAAATATGTAATCCGTTTATATAAAATAGAAAAACATCAAAAGAGGCACCACTAAGCGCCGATTTGCAAGTATTTTGTCCTTCGCACGCGTACCAATAGTAATTGACAGTAACGAATAATCTATAAATATTTATATACGTCAAAATATAATGACAAATCAATATTTAGTTATTAGTCTCTCTGAATGCGAACCTTTAAATATACCTCAAATAGCACAAACGTATTGCGAATATACTGTAAGTAAAGATTGATTTTCTATAGTCGAATTTGCGTAGATTTACTATTTATAGATACGTTTAGTTTCAAAGTTATGATTTCATTTGTTTTACAAGTGACGTCAGATATAGTTTTCTTTGTTTCCTTATTCTTAGATTGAAAGATTACTTTTTGCAACATTGTAAAAGAATTCATGCACAGTGGAAGTACATAAAACGTAATTACAAAAGTCCTTCTGTGCATAAAGATAAGTACGTTGTTTAATTTTGTGTACATTTCTTTGTACATACATAAATGCACGTTTCGATCACTTCGTAAGTGATATGTAATCTCTTTTCAATAATTTGTAGTACAATAGTTTTATAATTTCTTGAATTCGTATTTAAATAATAAGAAAAAAAACAGTGATTAACACATTTACTTTGAATATATTTTTTAATTATAAACTCGCGTTTAATTGACTGCAAAATCAAATTATATTTTCAGACCATATTTTTATATATAGAGACACATTATACCACGAAGTCTTTTCGTGGTCGTTGTAACTAGAAATAATTTAGTTTTATTTTTAGATTCAATCTAGAAAATAAATAATAGGGTGACTCTTTTTTTTCTATTATTTTCCCTGTACCTGTAGCAAGCGTGTGGCAGTAATAGATTCATAAATGGCAAAATGTAAGAATCGATTTGGCTGTAAGTTAATTTATCGTTAAACGTCAGACAAGATATACAGTAGCCGTAGTTTATAAATCACGAGCGTCGAATTTCGTAGGGGGCTTTGTAGGTTTGGTTTTAATTTAACATTACTAAAAAATGCCACATTTTCAAGTCCTTTTAAGTTCGTAAATATTACATACTAACTTAAATATAGGTTAGTAAAAGATCAAATTTATGCCGACACATCATACATATTCGATGCCACTGGTTTAAGTAGGACGCGGTTCCTTAATGCCGTTACCGAACATTAAAACGGTAACATATAGCGGAATGCTTCGTATCTGATGCCGTGACTGGTTTTCTGTCATAAATCCGACTCGGAATGTATATTAAATTGAAGGGATGATCTACGACATTCAGCCAAGCGATTTTAATTCTTGTTTTTCTTGAGAACGTATTGATTGGTATAACAATCAGTCTTGCAGCGTATTAAACGTAGAAATGTATTTTCATTGTAAATATATCATAACGTATGAACTATAAATCCGATTATTACAGTACTGGTTTTTTGGACATTAGTCTGGTTAATCGTTCAGGTTTAAGTTTTTGGAAAGGAGCTAAAAAAAGCTCAGCCAGAATGGAATATCCAGAATGTAGGAACCGATTGCGATTAAGGCGCGCAATACTCATGCTAGCTCAGCAATTTCAAAATATCCTGGTTTTAAATTTGAAAAAAAAAATGGTAACCTTAATTACATTACAGTAACCTTATACTGTTGAATATAAAATTCTATTATCTCCACTCGTATATGAAGACAAACAAACAATGTATGTCACATTTTGCGTGCAGACATTTTTCTATGTCAAGATCCAATGACAATGATGCATAAAAGGATAACAGTGACATTCATTTTTTTTCCAGACACACACATACGTACGTACGTATTTTTCTGTTGTGGTTATCTGCAAAACTATATTATAGAACAGATATTTGTGATCAGCGATGTGCAAACATGAAACAGAATAAGCCATCGTGATTGTTCCTCAATCGATATTGCATGCACGGAACACATGTCAATTCTATAAAAGTACCATATATCGTTTCGCAAATGGATTCGTTAACTTCAGATTGAAAGCTGTGAAGCGTAAAGCACAGTAAAATAGGTGACGTTGGTACGGTGTAAAGATAGTTTAAAGAAAGATCAAGAAAATATCGCCAACATTTAGGGGATTTAAAATTTCTAAATTAACAATTAAACATCATTTAATATGCGTTAACAGACTCGAAAAGTTAAAGACCCCTTTACACGAGACACGCCAACTGGCACAACATGGACACTATCAGATAACAGAATTCGGAAAATTAAAGTTTTACATACAATTTGTAGCACGCATAGCATAACCATGAATATCTCGGCGCTCTTCATTCCCAATATATAATTCCATTTGTTTACTTTTCATATATAATTATAATAAGAATAATAATACGAATACATTATGTGGATTAGAATTACTGAGAAACTTTGGCAATGACAAGAGATAGCGATATAAGCTGCACGAAATATTGAAAAATCTAACAGTACAAGTTGACTTCTCTAATTTATTCATAATTCTTTATGTATTTACCATGAAACAACCCTTTTAAATAACAATTCAGCTTATTGCTGTATATTAACAGTTCTACATGTTGAATTATTCTCTGTAGATCTTTGATGAAATTGTAACACGAGTTGACAAAAAAAAAATGGAAAAATATGAGCAACTTTCCGTGGTGGGGGAAGGCTCGTATGGAGTCGTGATGAAATGCAGACACAGAGATACGGATCAGCTGGTGGCGATCAAGAAGTTTCTGGAAACAGAAGAAGATGCCACTGTACGTCGAATGGCACTCAGAGAAATTCGAATGCTCAAAGTGAGTTAGTCTATAAACAAAGAAACATTTCTATCTGTTCATTGCTATTGGAAATCAATACAGTGCATTCCATGATTATGCATCATACTTTGTTCTATCCGAGCTCATTAGCATATTATTGTGTTCATGCAACACAGTCATAAAACCATTTGCCTCTGACAGACAATATCCATTAAAATTAACGTAATTATTAGTGGAATAAATACTAAAGTATAGCAGAAGATTTAAACGTTTCCGACGTACGTTGTGACCC
The DNA here is from genome assembly GCA_963422195.1 of Carabus problematicus. Classification (NCBI taxonomy): domain Eukaryota; kingdom Metazoa; phylum Arthropoda; class Insecta; order Coleoptera; family Carabidae; genus Carabus; species Carabus problematicus. The sequence continues at coordinate 535,040 of OY728588.1, read as the reverse complement.
AATTAAATTTTCACCCGTTCCAGCGCCTTAGACACGAGAATCTTGTTACGATGATAGAGGTTTTTCGACACCGAAAACGATTCTATCTTGTGTTCGAGTTCATGGAGGGAACGGTTCTGGACGAACTGGAAAAATATCCAGAAGGTCTGGGCGACGAGAGGACGAGGGAACGAATATATCAAGTAACAAGAGCTGTACAATATTGTCATTCAAATCATGTAAGTTGATTCACGGTTTTTCTTTTTTTTTTATCTTCAGTCCACATCAGACGATCCCTGTACTTTCTTGCAGATCATACACAGAGATGTTAAGCCAGAGAATGTGTTGGTATCATCGAAAGGAGTTGTAAAGCTGTGCGACTTTGGGTTTGCACGATTGGCGGGCGGCCAAGGTGACGCTTACACGGAATACGTGGCCACCAGGTGGTACCGTGCCCCAGAACTCCTCGTCGGCGAGACCCACTATGGTGCTCCGGTGGATATTTGGGCCATCGGTTGCCTTTTTTCCGAGATGATGACGGGAGAACCATTGTTTCCTGGTGAATCCGATATAGATCAACTGTATTTGATTGTGAAACTAATAGGTACGTAGAGACATATTTATTTTTAATGTATGTATGTATAACTAAGGTTTAAATATTTATTTCCCAGGTAAACCATGCTCACGACACCAACAGTTAATGTCTAAAAACACCCATCTCAGAGCCATTAAACGCTCTTCAGCGATGGAAACCAATAATCTCTACAAACTCTTTCCGACCTGGTCTCTACTTTCATTAGACTTCCTGAGTTCTTGCATGAAAATGGATCCCACTTATCGACCAACAGCGGAAGAATTATTAAAACACAACTACTTCCTACACGATCGGTTTCCGGAAAAGTTCCTGCCAGCCTTACGTGAAAAAGTGCGCACAGAATTTAATGAAAACCCGCTTCTACGAAAGTTCAAAGTGGATATAATTATGTCGTCCGACAACAATAAAGAACGCCGCGAAGAATCCAAACCACGACGAACGATACACGTGGAACCGCCAAGATGGAAAATCAGTTTCGTGCAAGAAAGTGCTAAAAGAAAGTTCAGTTCCGATACTGTGAACAGTGAAAACGCCAGTGATACGAGAAGTTTGATTAGTTTAAATCGAGCCAGTCAGAAATTGTCGTCGGTGCAAAAAATTGGACAATTCTCGAAGAATTCGTTGCATTCCTTGAAACGTGAAGAAAAACCCACCAGCGTCAGTGATCAATGTTTAAACAAGTTTGGCAACCATGGCTTTATCAAAATGTACCAGGATTCGTCCAAGTATGCAAGTAAAGAGAATCCGCGGCTAGAGAAAGCATTGGATCTGTTGTCAAAGTTAAACCAGAAGAACCAGCACAGACCCAAATCGACGAACAAAGATCTACATCAATACAGCAGTACCACATTACCACCGTCACCCCCAGAATTTCAATCATTACAATCGCAAAGTTTTCGAGAACCAGTTAATAAATCTCCCGTACAACAACAGCAAACAGTTTTACATCCGACTATAACTAACATTAGTTTCACAAGAGACCCGAAGAAATCACCGTACTTAATACAGAATGTTAATAATCAATCGCAGAAATCAGTTTTTAATCAAGGATCCGTTACAAATCCATCGAAAAGTCATCTTTTGAAACGATTGGACAGATGTGTCATCGTTGACACGGCTTCACTGAATCCAGAGAAATCCGCTAGGTTCAAATCACCGCCGGATTGGTTAAATTCCGTTGGTATGGCTCACACGAAACGAGACTCGTGGAAAGGGAAGATTGTAGATGAATTTACCTTACCTACAGTTCCAGGAGGTAGATAACATAATCTAAACTTTCATGAATGTGTACCTGTCATTAAATAAAATGAACTATATTTTCCAGCAACTGGAAGTCCACACAAGTCGAAGAAAAAACAAACCCCAGATCTTCATTTCGAAAGCAGAGTTCAAACTCCTGTAAGTCACTTAATCCCTTACAGATAAAGTAATATCTTAATTATATAATTTAATTTATTACAGAGAATACCATCATCTAATTCTCAAAAATCTACTTCATCTAAAATTAAACATTTACCATTCATGTAGTAGTTAATATAGGATTTTTTTAATAAAACATTATTTCCCTACGTAGATATTTTAAACTACCTTATTGTACCAAACTCCAATTTCCTTCGTGCTCATTTATTTCTCTATTTTTTCGTTTCAGAAATTGAAAACAATTGAAGAATGCGTCAAGATTATACCAAGTTTGATTCCGGTTCTGAAAATGAAAATGTGTTAGTACAAATAAAATTTGGGCATTTTATCTTTATTGTGCTTTTCTGTTCTAAAGATATGTATGGATGATTAACATAAAATGACACATAAAATGATAATTAAGCTGTAATTATTGATATCTTTTAATTGCATTTTAGTTGTAATGTACAAAAAATTCTTAATTCTACGCAAACAAAGAAATACTTTCAATACAAAAATTAGCGTAAACGTAATACACAAGTATAACGTCATTTCAAAATAATCGCATATATAGTGCGATTTTTATAATAATAAAATATAGGACATGCTATTGACATTCTATACTTTAATTGACTGCACTTACACACATAGAAAAATACTATAAAACTAATGCTATAAAAAAACATACATCTATATTGGCCATATTTCTCTGGAATCGTAACTGTTTCGAGGGACAGTTTCAAAGAGATTTATTTATTCATTATTTCGGGATAACTATGCTTGTTTACGAACCATTCAATCACTGGTATCGTATGAAATATTCTTACATTTATTTTGTTAACATTACTTAACAACGAAATAAATGTATACAATAGTTATCCAACTTAAATATCAGTCAATTATCGAGACAGTTCCACAAACTGTTCTGTTTGGAATGCGATATATAGAAAAAGAAATACAGCTGTTGTTCCTATATAAACATACGCAGTTGACAATTCAAGTGTAATCACAGAAATACTATACAAGGCGTTGTTGACGGATGATTCACCGATTTAGAACCTTCAATAATTCTTGGAACGCCGTAGAATCTGGTTGTCTCGGACAAGAATGGACAAGACATTCACCTCCCGATAAAGGTTGCATTCTGTGGTATGAAATGAGATCGCCTGCAAAACGATGAATGAATATTAAACAGTTGATTTGTTTGAACCACGGTGCAGTGTGTTCTTTAACACTGCATATAACATGTTGTACTCGGAACATGTACTTTTAATTATTCACATTATATTGTGAATCATTTGACAACACTCTTTATGCAACCGGTTACAGAATTATTCAAAAACTGTGCACCGCAATACTTGTACATTTTAAGACCGTTAAATTGCTTTTACATAATTACTTATACATTTAGCTGACTAGTTTTTAATATGCTTGTTCACAAGCAGTAGTGTTGGTGATACCAGTATCATCGATACATACCCAAAGTGTTATGATTGACTTGGTTATTTCCCAAAAACTGGTAGTGACCATTAGACGCGTCAATCAAGTAGTGTTTACACTTGTCAGGAGCCCGGTAAGTGATTGTGTAACCCCATATTCTTTCGGACAACCGCACTAGGAAGGTGCCATTTTCTTGATTTGCAAGAAGAAATTCAGCTTCCAATCGTGTGATTAAACCTACAAATAAAAACAATAGCTGTTAGTAAAGCAATTATGATAATAATTCACGTGAAATTTTAATTAAAATTTCCAATGCAGTCGATAATTTTGAAGTGATATCTCTAAATGAATCAAATTTCAATTTAACAATAAAAAAGTACATTGTCCTTAGTGGCACTTATTGTTATTTTTGTACAAGATTTACAATAGTTAACAATAGCACACATAATAATAAGAATGGTATAATTCTGTATTCCTACGCAATTATCCAAAATTGTATAGTAGGCAAGGATTACGTCAGCAAAATTTCTGTCGGCGGTAAAAACAAGTTGATTATACATTTTTGGAATTACTTGCACATTTTTATAGCATACAATGAAATGTATGTAAAATCATAATATGTATATAAATGTAATTTAAAAGAATTTATCCAGTCACAGGAACCTTTCGTCTAGCACAGAACATTTATGGTGCTGTAATAGTTATTTATGTACCAAGGGTGTTATGACGATGATTATACAAGGAGGATGACGATGTTCTAACCCTAGGGAAGAATGTCGCCCGATAGACATAATCATCTAGTAACACCCGTGGTGCATACAAGACTTTACATTACACTTTCCTATTATTTTTATCAAAAATAAATTACCAGTGACAATTCAAAATGATTACAACATATGCGTTGCCAAGGACTTAGATTTTTAGTTATTTATTTACCCACTGAATTTATTCTTGAAAATCGCATCGAATGCATTACTCGTTTTTGATATGTCAAAAGATATTTTAACTAGAGCGAAGATTTATCACCGACGAAATCGAATTTATGAAAAATATTTGGTGACTAGAAGTTGGAAAAGAAAGTTTATGATTAGCGGGCGTAAAAGTCATTATGCCCTAGGGTATAATGAGCTTGTTTACATATTTCGTATCCAAAGTGAAAGAAGCTTATAATAGGCAAGTGTTACTGTACTATAAAGTATATTTACCATGAAACCACGGTTCTATGTTGTTGTGCTGGTCTATGCCGGCTCGCCGGGTGACTTCTCTATTCCTGTACCATTCTATAACCGCCTCTCTACCGGGGGGTCTTACGGCTGTTGAGGTTGTTTCGGTTTTTGCTGGTTCTTGTCCCTTTGTACAAGCTAACCGATGTTCTTCACGTGCCTTTCTCGCAATCTCACGAATTTGCTGTTCAGCTTGTTTGGCTTTTCGTTCTGATGACATAAATAAAAAAACAAAATGACTAAAGTATCTCATAGAATATATACAGAGTATTATACTAAATGCAACAATATAAAATCTATTCGTATGCAATTACAAGCGGATACAGCATTGCTATGATGTAATATACTATTAAATCTTGAAAATATGTTAACATTTTGTATTTTCCGATAATTTAATAGCTATAGTGTTTGTAATGTTATGTACATTATAAAATATACAACATATAAAGTCATAAAATATAAACTGAAGCTTCAAATAAAATGTGCACAACTTCAATTCCTACACAATACCAACAGAATTCTACACTCAATTAAAATGATATTAATAAAAAGGTAAATAATTATTTCTAATTGGCAGAAAAAGAAATTATTTTTAAAACTACGTTAATTGTACGACTACAATTTCAAATATTTTATTTAAAAAATATAATCGTTTCATGGCTCTAATGCCATCGTTTCTACAACTAAATTATCATGCAGTCTAGTTTCATTTCACAGTAAAAAGTGTGCACAACGCACTTAAATGATTTCAAATGATTATTAACGATGTACAGTTCATGATCACTATTTGCATTTCTCTATTTAAATACAATATAGTGAATTCTATTCATTTGTTCTGTAGAATGTTGTACTGCTGAGAACAGTTCCACACTGGAAATATCATAATTGCAAATGAAATATTTTTACGATTAACCCAAAGTACCGTTAGTTCTTGGAATAATGTGGAATATTTTTCACAGATTTCCACTGTACGATTGGACATGTTGTATTATTTAACGGTTGTGTGTGATCGAATAATATGCCGTTAATAGTCGATATGAATGTTTAATATGTAACTATGTACACACGTGGCTATGTGCAGTGCACAAGAATGGAATATAAAAACTAAAATAAGTATGCACACATAATATTGCTATTTGTATAATGTCCGCGCAGGTATGTAAACTCGTAAAACGATTTATGACATGCCTATAATAAAATTAATATTATTACTTCAATTTGTTGATAAGCCCGAGTATGTAATATTTACATATTTCCCCATATTTTGCTAATTTATTGCACCTTACCGTTACAGAATACTGCAAAAAAAAAACTAGTGGAAGTAAATTTAACCCCAGTGAAAATAAATTTCTTAAGAAAAATAATTACCTTGTTCCCTCCATAATGCATCTTGATTATCAGCGTCTTTTTCCGCTTCTTTGGCAACTTCTAAATGTTTCTTCTGTATATTTTTGAATATCCTCTCTTCCATCATCTTCTTCTCCCACAGAGCGACTTTCTGGGCAACTTTATGAACGGTGTTTAGAGGAATTTCATGCAATACTTCCCGGTTCGTATCGTTGTGATAGTTTTTCTCATTCTTGTAGTGATTCAATGAATAGTTATTGATATTCTTCAATGGTTTCATTTTGACTTTTTCCCTCAACTCTTCCACCGAACAATAGATGTCTAAACAATCTTCAATTGTAATTTCTGCTTCTTTCATTGGAATTGGTATATCTGCTACAATGTTTTTCTCATTCATATGCGATACATCTTTACTGCTGACCATATTCTCCTCGACCAACTGTCTTGCTTGCTCCCTAGCTTCTTCTTCCAGGATTTTGTCTATGGATTTATCATCTTCGTGTTCACCCATCACCCAGACCCATGGTTCACCATCGGGGCCCATTAAAAAGTTAACCGATTTCTTTTCTTTGACGTTCTCCATTTGAACCGGATTTGTTGAAGATACCTTTTGATCCCATTGCATCCATCTTCTTACTTGTTCCTCGCGCATTTTACAAAACAGTGTCTGCTTCTGGCCTTCGTCCAGTTCGGCCAATATTTCGGGATCCACCCACATGTCGCGGAGGATTTGTTGCAACATTTTGAAACGTTCTGAAACAACAAATGAACTATGGTTATGGAAGTTTCACTTTTTTTTTTTACTTGTTTGTTGACAGGAAGGAAACTGTCTGTTCAACGGAACTGAAATGTTTGTTGCTGATTAAGGAGCAGAACAAGTTCAATGGCGTAATATGTAACGACATTCTTGAACAATTACTCACGGAAGGAAAGTAATTGTTTATTACAAGATGGAAATGTGAGTAGTTCTTGAAATTAACATTGCTATCAACAATGTATGACCAATTGGCATTAGTCATTCAACATAATGTACAAACAATAAATATTACACGCAAATTGAGTGAATCTTATTGTATGAATGTAAACTGTAGTCACAAGTCCATTCATTATTAATATGAATCAGTTTATATTACTCAGATATTATTTACCGTATATAAAAATGATACCACCTTTGTGCATTCAGTATTTGAAAATATCGATTGAAATTATAATCGGCTCAACAAGGAACAGTTGCATAAGACAACGTAGCAGTTAGAGTTTTGTACACGCAAATAATAAGATGTGGGTGTGATACGTTCTCTTTCGCGATACCTACACCCGATGTTTAATGCTTTTGAACTTTGACAATAAATAAGAAAGTGCAAGCGCTCGATTGTAGGTTGTGACGGTGTTGCACCATTGCTCGCATTTGAACAAGAGAACAAACAAAAGAATTCGCAAACACAAAACATAGCCACCCATGTAGTACGTGTTATGACACACGACAAACGAGAGCAATCTGTCACATTGGAATTGTATCTAAAATTGTATCTGAAAAGTGGTCCAATGGGCGGACAAACAATTATTTGTAAATGGAATTTTAAATTTCGTAAAATATCTCCACCAACCTTGGACAATGTTAATTGTATCGACAAAACACTCAAATAATGACAGATAATCAAAGACTTCATGCTGTAATTATTAAATAAATAATGTTTTCTTGGTACATATTTCGCAATACAAATTTCCTTAATACATTTTTATTTGCAAACAACTTGTTCATAAATCTTATCCGCACCGTTATCTATAAGTCGATAAAACTGCTAAAAAAAATTCTGTAAACAGAAAAGGTATAAGAAATACCAACGTATATGGGAATTATACACTTAAGATTACGAATAATCGATTTTGTAAATCAAATAATTTTAAAGAAGTATTTAATACCGTGAAATAATTTGACACAAACACATTTGTGATATGAATTATATTACAATTAATTTAAACAAAAGGCTACACTTTCTCCGAATCCCATAAAAACGAAAATACCATAAAGTCATACTTTTCACATACGACAATGACAAAGTACTCGTTCCCAAACATTACTCATGGAATAAATCTACAATTAGGATTGAAGACTTAATACTTATGACACACCGGATGATTCATAAAAATAAACGTAACCGGAAGTGAAGATCTATTGTTTTCCTTTTGTTATGTTGGCAGCAACCGCGAGTGAACATAATAATAAATATATACAACAATGGGAAGACATACAATCAATGATTTACAATTTATAACCTCACTTTCATTTGTTTTTCTCACTTGTTCCAATGCCACGCACGATTAATTCTAGTGCATTTCTCCTTCATGTAATCCAATGCGATTGCATAATTATCGTTCATATCTCACGTTTAATTTTAGAATTGTCATTGTTGCATAAGCTTTTCGGCGAAACAGGACTCGAGCTGTCAAAGTGCGAGATTTTTTCAATGTCTCTGATTAATGTTAATGCGAGAATAATTAAGAATATCGTGATTTTCTTGAACACGAGTTCTGTCACTTCCAGTTAATCTTGAATTGTCAAAAAGATTGGTGTTAATATAAATTTTATGAAATATGTACTTAGGTATATAAGAACTTGTATATATGTAATTCTGTGTTAAAATTGTCTGTTTTAATGTACTGAAATGTATATATGTATATCCTTTTTCTTTAGACTTGTATATTTCGGCTCTCACATAGCAAGTAACTTCATATTGGTATTTTACAAATCTGCAACCGGATGGAGCAAATTTTCTCCGGAATAATGTTTCCGGTTACAGGCAATAGAACTTGACCCACATTCTATAATTGAAAAAAAATCGACCATCATCGAATCATCATCTGTCACAGCATGCAGAGAACATTCAGTTTGAATTGCACGTTCTATATTATCGATGACCTGATTTTTTTCCGATTACATTGACAATAGTACATAATATGATTTGATAATGGCTCTACCGTTACATTGGAAGCGCCTGTTCCATTTTAGGGTCATGCATTCATAATATTTGCCATTGAGTTCAAGGAGCAAGAAATTAGATTCACATTAACTGACACAATTGATTGCATTTGAATTCAAATGAAATGTTCACAGTCTCGTATACTATTTTAGTTATCAAAACGACAATAGTTATATGAAATGACATATCAGGGTTGATTTTTTTCCATGCATTTGTTACGAAACTATTCCTGTATTGATGTTGTATGCGTAAATAATCCGTATCATTAACCGCGCGATTATCTCAAGGTGCTCACTCATCTATGTAAATTTGTGTTTTTACCTTGTAACCGGACTATCAACACACTCTATCTGCATCCTGTTTAACTATAGTAATCTCTGGCATGAGTGATAACAAACATTTGAAACGTGTTTTCGTATACAAATGCACGTGTTTTAACCTTTGTTTCCGGCAAATATACGGTGTCGTACTGTCTGCACTTTATATTCATGTTGTTACTCGTGCTTTTGGATAAGACTATTTACATACATGTATTTTGGTGACATTTATTTACACATTCGTTAAAACAATGCATTCTCTGTTTTCGTGTTGAGACTAAATAAAGTTATTTGTCATACCCAGTGAAGACACATGTGTTACATTATTGTTTAATTGTACTTGGGGAATTTAGCAGAACTGTGACACATCGTGCATTAACTTTATAAGATTAATTAATATGACTTAAGATAAGTAATTTTCCGTGCACGAACGTCCAAGTTGGGATAAAATTGTTTATTTATATTTAGAAACGTACAAATTAGGGATTTTACATGTATATATCATTAAGCATAATAAACTTTTATTCACATATTATTATTTATTTCTGTCACTTTCTTAAAATCATATAAGCATATATTACTTTTTTAATTTTCATTACTTTTATTTTATAAATGTAAAAAATTATCTCCTTATTAATTCGCAAAAATGATTTTCCTTAATTTCGTATTTAATGTATCATGCATTTTTATTGCACAATAATTAAGTAAAATGTTTTTATTCTATAAATGTCCATACTAATAGATGTAGTATGTGTAAAAAAATATAAAACAAATTATCCTAATGATATACCTATATTTTATTAGCCAATTATACTTGTAAAATAAATTCAGAATTTTTTTCATGTCGGAAAGCTAATTAGTATAAACTATAAATGAAAGTGGAAACAAAAAAAAAACATTTTAAGGAAATAAATTACCGATATGTATTCAAATATAATGTATTAATGTTTTTGGCAAGCTTAAATGGATAAAAATTAACATTGTAAAACATAAATTTCACACAAGAAAGTTATATTATTAATTATGACAGGAAATATAGTAAATCTAAATAAGTATCTACATAAACTGTTTTTGACTTAATGTGTACATTGGTATCTATATTACAATAATATTTAATTTTAACCAAGTGAACCTGTACTATTAGTACATTGAACAATATGTCTAAATAACCGTTATTGTCCGTTGACCATTGCTATTCTGCACGCGACAAGTTATGCAGAAATAAAAGGTGCGGTATTTTATCCACCTTGTAACAATTTGTAACCTTCACGCGGTACAACGAACCAATTAGAAAATGATTACGGAAATCCGAATGATATTGGACCGGCATATAAAAAAGAGCACTATTAAATCTATCTATTTATGCCGAGGTAATCTACCAATTATCCCGGGTTTCTGTCAGTAGAATTGTTAAAAAGATATTTGTTACATCAACGTAAGAACGATCAGTCTTTTCGTAAGTGGGATATCGTAACGCGGATGTTGCTTTCGCGTTACATATGCAAGTTTATTTGGCTCTCAGTACGAAATCTAATAAAATGTTTACTATCCTCTTTCCATTGCTCTTCTCAAATTCGTACCATTTACTCATCTATCAAAGTTATGTGTGTAATGATATTTCATTTCTCGTTTGCAATCTCAACTGACAATTGAATTGCGACGTGCAAAATTCGTAACAATCGCACAGGCCCTGGTCTGTAACGGGGCGACCATTCAGAGCCTGCCTTGATCCGTTACAATCGAACGGTACGTACAAGATTGAACAAGAGAGCCGCATGTTGTCATGGAGATTGTGTTTTTTTTCTACAATGTCCTCATAACGAGCCTCCAAACATATTGCCACTTATACTTCCTGTATCTTTGTTTTTATAAGTGTCGAGATGACGCAGTTTTCGATGAATATGGCGCCGATAGGAATAATGAGTGTCATGTTGTGGTATCATTGTAATAGTTTGCGTAACATGTCCATATCAAATACTAGTCAATATTATTCATGGAAACTCATTTGTTGTGTATAGAAATCGATGACTATACTAAACAAAAGAGCAGAAATGTTCTGATTGGTCGCACAAATCACCTGCATTCTCACAAACGATAAATTACGAAACGAAAACCTACGAATTACCGACATTATTAGTGTTTAAATTTACATTTTGTTAATGTTTAACATTAATTATGCATGCACCTACGCATATCATACCGCAGATATGTACTGTAAACCAAGCTATAACATTTACGTATAAATAAGCATGACAAAATATGGGCGTTAACATCACGTCATCCTTGAAATAACAGCTGAACCAACAACGACAATAATATCTTATTCTCACCAAACTTAGTATCAGTTATTTGTAACACTTTCTTTTCTCTTTCATTTCATTATGGGAAAATGGTGGTTGGACCCACTTAAATGACATACAATTAAAGAAATTTAATTGACACGTTGGGTGTAGAATGGCCTTTAGTGTGCAAATGTCTTTAGTTATTTTGTAATATTCTCCAACTATGCTAATGCAATGAAAGTAAGTTCATTAATTGTTATATTTCATTAGTACTTTCCTAATAATGAGCTGTGCGGGTTGCATGTCGCAATTTGTTAGTGATTTATGTAAAAACGCTGTTCAAATTTACTCTTCACGTTTGTATTTATAAATATATTCGCGCACATTCAAATGGCATGTTAATTTTTTTCTATTTTCATATCGTATTATCAAGTTTATTACAAAATTCGAGACAAAATTATTATTCATATTTTACGACATTTTCTGATAATATTTTATTATTGATATTCTATTTTGTTTTATATACATTTTCAAACGAAAAAAAAAAACTATTAAATTTTAATTATTTTCACGTGAACTGCAATTATCATCTAATAATTCTAGGAAATGTGATTAGTTTACACTGCATTGATTTTAAATATGTGTAAACATACTAAAATGGCAAAGTATTCGGAAGTTTCAGCAATAACGAATGTATCCGGATGTTCAATTATCCGTATCAAGTTATTATTTATAATGATATTTAATGATACCGCATTACAGATTCGTGAATGTTCCAATATGAGTTAACATCTTACTAATCGAACATCGAAACTATTTAAATAAATTACCATACAAATCACGTTTGCCACTATTTACATCATATACAACAAAAACGACTGTTCACGCTCACGCCACATAAACACAATTTGCTCAGGAAACTAAAAAATCTAAAACATGCGTAAATAATTTCAGTGCAATGTAGGTAAGAATGTCATTCTTTCTTCTATTTTTATTTCATAAACGTCAAGCTAGCAGAACATTATCGTCTTCTTCCCGTTATACGTGTGAATAAAATGTGTAAGTATTTCTACAGTTACGTACGTGTGTAAATGTGTCGTCGAGTCGCGGAAACAGAATTCGTTATGATAATTATGAGTAAAATACGCGTGAAGAGTCTCTTCTTATAATTAAACGGAAGAGAGAGGCAACGAAGAAAACGTAGAAGCACATCGGAAGGAACAAACACACACACACACACACACACACACACACACACACACACCCAACACAGGCTTTCACTCTTCTTCAGAACAATGCAATATTTTTATACATTCATTATAATATACATATGTATGTTGTGTGCTGGATGTTTCTTCGTAAAAATGTTTATAATTGCTCGTTTATCAGAGTGAGAAGTGTGTATGTGTAAATACGAGAAGAATATGCGACACTCACGAGATTTCCGTGGTGGGATAATGTGAACAAATCTCTAAGATTCAGGTAATCATATTGTCGGAACATTTCTCAAAGCAAATGTATACGTATATATCAGTTTGCGGTATGCTGACGTTTCGTTACATGAAACATACTCGAATCATATAGTCGAGAGAACTTATATTCCATTCCCAGTTCCCTATACAAATATTCAGGGCAACTGCAACAACAAAAAACATGTTTAAAATACATCACGGATTCGGAGACACCGTCTTCCACGTTTTGTGCCATGCATTTCATAATGTCGCCCATACAACTCTTGAATGCCCGCACTATAATCCACACTCGCCAGTTATTATTTGGTCAACTGTGCGCGTCTACAGACTGTGCCATATGGACATACAACTTCAGTTTCCTTTACGGGAAGAGATTCAACGCGACTCTGGTATTATTTGACATTGAATGGCAGAGAACTGAGCGACAATTTAACCGGTAAACAAATGGTTATAAAAGGAATAGAATAATATTTGTGAGAGATTGCAGTTGAACAGTATACATGTACGTATAAGTAGGAATGGTGTTAATTGCTTTCTGATTGGTTATTCGCCATTATTAGTGTCTATGAGTCATAAACTTAAATAGTATTATTTGTATTTGTGAAATCGATTGTATTAATTATAATGCGTCATACGCACACACGTAGTGAATGATAACAGGGGGTAAAACTCCCCTATCAATGAGTCATCGCCATACTACGAATAACTTGTGATCAATATTATCCTACAATCAGAAAATTTGAAATTTCGGTTGTCACAAATTATGATTGTAACATACAATTGAATTAAAAACTACACATTTACGAAAGACATATATTTTCAATATTATCTACGCTTTCCACTCACAATCTATTAGAAAATTCAAATATTAGCGAAGGATAATTTTTTTGTTTCTAACACTACAAATTCTTCATGCTATGAAACTTCGTTTTTCTGCAGATTACAATGAGCTATGTTGCATAGCTCTAGTAGTAAATATTTACCGGGTTTATTTGAATGTTGCAATCTGTAACTGTGTTATCAAATACCATTCTAGATGAAATTTTCCAAGAACGTTTATCTTTGTTGATTTGCACTAGTAATAAATGACGCTAAACATTGATTTAAGATACGTTTTTTTTTGCAGTTTACTATGTACTTTCAAGGCTGATTTTGCGGTTCATGGAAATTTAATATTAGTTTTTTTTTGTGAATTTGATATAGTAAATAAAAATGATACTTGTAAACAGTTCAAGTGATATATATAATTAAAACATTAACACATAATTTATTCAAAACATAATTTAGTACTTCAACTTTGTCATTCGTTCCCGGTTTGTACTTTGGAACACGTTAGTGAATCATTTGCCCAAAGAAAAAACAATTTATTTTGCCGCTGCACACACTTTATCTATGCGAAGGCGATAATTATTTACAACCAAACTGTAATTTGCGATGAGTATGTCTAGGTTGAAAGGAAGGATAGCAAATAACTCTATTTATAGTATTACGTTCATTACGCTATTCATTTGAAGAATGTTTCTCGGTTTTCCAAGTTTTTTTTTTTTAATATTCATTTAAAATAATATAAATATTGCTAATCTCCTCATAATAAAAGTAAATAGAAGCTACGTTACGCCGTGAATAACATGCTTTTGTGTTCTTCTTCGAAATAATATTGCTTCGTTGTCATTCCATGAATGCAAACGGAACGTGCAAATATTTTTAGCAACTCTGCATGCCTTCAACTACGTAGAATTTATTATTTATGAATTCGGCGCACAAACAGACCGTTAATACATTCATCTAAGACTGGACTAAACCGGTACACATTGTTAAAATATTTCCCTAGGGAAAAATAACACTTCTAAATTTTCAACTTTACAACAAACGTAAAAGCATTGAATAACATGAATGTTTGGTATTACATTAGCAAATTTCACCAAACGCACATAAAAAATAAAATACCTTTTCATTTGACCCTCAGTTTATATGTGATTTGACATTATAACGAATGGAAATATTTTCGAAAATTATTCGACAGTTGAAATTGTACATCAGCTTCACAAAGGTTAGATTTTTTGTTGAAATTCTAACGAAATATTTATAAAAGTGAAAATTATAAATATGTATAATATAATCACTTGTCAGAAAAAAAATCATATATGGAAATTACTTTTTAGACCACCTATAACGAACGAAACTCTAATTTCGCCTTGAAACGAAGAAAGACGTTGCAAAAAACAAACTGTCGTTTTTCGGTGACCTACAAAGTCGAAATTATCGCACAACAAAAAACATATTAAATGGTGAAATTTTACCTTAAGGTCAAATAATCTGCTCATCAAATGAAAGCATTTTAGAAGGCATTTTAAATATACCTTATAGATAGAAACGCAATTATTTGTATCAGATTAACATGGAGATATGTATATAATTTGTATGAAGGAAATATAATCTCCAAAACAAATTATATACGCATTTATCTTACGTTATCAATTGTTTTAATAATACTACGTATAACTTCACAACTGCAACAACGAGCAACGTTTATTTATAGTAAAAGCAACGTTTTTGAAACAAAACATAACAGCTTACAGTACACAGCACAGTGTCGCCAACCTTGAGATCAACAAAAGACAAGCATTGAAATCAGAAAGAGTGCAGGTGAAAAAATACAGAAAAATATCCGTTTAACCTTGCAAACCAACACAAAGGCCAATCAATATTATATCAATTTATTATTGAACCTACAGTCAAGCGTTAACAAATCGTTTTTTACAGATTTCTGGTCGGGTTTTCAATTAAAAAATGAAATATTCGTATGGTCGACAGATAATTCTACGTAATTTTGCTATGACGAGATTTATCTTAAAATGTTTAGGAGCACGATTTACGTAAGTAGGCCATGCAACATGCAAAACGTGCTCTATGAGTGATTAACAATCAATGACCTGATTGCTTTTGTTTTTAAACTATGCTCTTTGTTTTAGCGTCATTGTAGTTACTTTATAACCTGTAATGTTGTTCCAAATGAAAACTATTAAAACGATATTTAAAGATTATGCAATAATGCATTTAAAAAACGGCTCGTGTAGCACCGGCTTTATTTTTTTGCAGAAATACATTTTACACTTGATTCAACCACTAATATCAAAAAATATTTATTAATTTCTCAAGTGTTCGTTTTGGCATATAGGTACCGTTAACGCCTTCTATTGTATTCACACCGTGGTGCATTGCGAGCAACAATGGCGTTAATTAACAAAGTTCATTAGCGCCGTACGTAATTCAACTCTTTTTTTTTGCACATACAAAAGCCAAGTACGCGTGCGCTGACCTTTTACCGCACGATCTCGCACGTTCTGGCGTGACCTTTGCGTCGATAGCACATTCTATTTAATGTCGGGATAAATACTTAGAAATATATAGCCGGTTCCACACCTTGGCGTACCGCGTGTTAAGCTGCCCGCCATTATCTATTAACACGGCGCCGTAATCCACCAGGATATATCGGTTACGAGAACTTGCACTTAGAGCAAGAGCATTGGAGCATGTGTTGTACGTAGGAGATATGCGTATATCACGAGCTGATATAGAGTTGTTTGACTGCAAATGTTGTGTTCCAAATGTCATTGCACATTAGAATATTCTAAAATAATAACAAAAACACAGTTGAAATAAATAAACGTACACCATAGTTTCGTTATTAATTGAGAGTAGTATAAGATAAATATTATGTACTATCAAACTTGAAAAATACGTAGCATCTCACTTGCCAAATGATGTGGTTAAAATTTAACGATACAATTGACCATTGAAGTGTACGATAATAAAAGATAACAGGATGATGAAAATGACTCTAAAATTGTGGTGTCTTTCGTCTTCTTTAACTTATTTAATTATTAATATTATTGTTAGGTTGCATTTTTTTTTTGTTATTTACGTAGCTATGAATCCATAAAAATTTTCAACTGCATGGAATCCCAAAAAAATATAAGACGGATGACTGACTAAACGATTTCTACGTTTCAAACATAAACGCTAATCTATTAATTACTATCATTTACACTTCCTAATTAATTAATTACAGAGAAACTAAACGTGCACGTAATTTTTTGTCCTACTCAGCACAGAAGAAACTTTGAAGCAGCTCATTTATTTGAAAACTTTTTACATGTTCAATACTCGTAGTAGCTCTTTATAAAAACGTAACTCTCTTTATTTTCCTATTAATTTCCATTGCAAGAACGAATATTTCTTTAAATGATTATCAACTAACTAGGAACAGTTATAAATATGATTGTAATATACATATTTGCATTTCAACTTTCAGTCTAGTAGTATGTCCTTCCTAGATTATGTCTGTATATGTATATATGGACTATGACATAAGTGTACACATGTTGTTATAACTCGTCAAGGACGAAATAAACGCTTTTTTCATTTGACATCTGAATTAGAAGACCAATGTGACATTAATCTAGATTTCCGCATTGAAGAATGGCAAATTATGTACTATTAAAAAACATGGCATAACTTTTACAAACATATGAAATCAAAAAATATAACTATATATGTAGTTGCGCACCTACTTAAGACTTATAGAACTTGCGCACGTAAATTAAATTATTAAATTTATAAGACGATGATACGAGTATAATGTTATTACATATTTACTTTATACTCAATTTATTTTCACATCAATAAATAAACAAACAAAAAAATCAAAGTTACATTTTGATAAAAATAAAACAAAAAATGCAACGTACATAAGATCCGGTCTGCAAGTGCCGGAATGTCTGCCCAATTAATACAGGTTTTATATTACAAAACCGCAGAGGTAATAAAACGAAAATCTCTTAAAAGTCAAGTAAAACTTACCTTAAACGTTAAACAATCACTAGTCCTATGTTTTCAACAATAGATTTCTCCTGATCAACAAACTCTTTATCGTTAATAAATTCTTGTCACTCGAATGTGTCACTTTCCCCGAACGCACAGTAAAATATAATCCATTCGAAAACGGAAACAAAATGTTTAAGTTTCAATGACGAAACACACAACACATACACAGTCAGCGAGAGCCACCGTAACACCGAATGAATAATTCAGAAAGAATCGACCATTTCACCTACGTATCTGTCAGTGGACAGCCGGATAAGACGCAACTCGCCCCCGCACAGATAAACAAATTCACTTTCACACTTTCCTTTGTTTCAAAATCACAATTAGTTGCCGCGTCGCAAGTGTAAGTATATGTTAATTACGTAAAATCTTAGCAACATGTGTTGTCACACATGTAGTACACAGGCGCATACGCACACATGCGTTGTTCGTTGCAGGCAGTCGCGCACGTACAGACTCGCCGGGCACAACAAGAGAAGCAGCAATGCCACAGTCTTCCAGCAAGTACAACACCGCCGACTGTATGTCGACTGCGAGCTCACACAATGCGCCGCGTGCTTTCATTGCCAGCCAGGAGGGGGATATTACACTTGTGGACGGGGCACATGTGAAAATTTCTCGTGTTCATATTGCAACAGACATTCGGAAAACGTAAGTTCAGAATGACGTTTTTTTTTTTGTACACTACTTTCGCATCCTGAAATTTGTTCGCAGTTTTAAGATACACGAGGTTTCTCTGAATGCATCAAGATTAATACATTTGTGTACATTTTGCTAGGGATTAAAATGATATATAACTTTGATTATACACGTAAGGGGATTCCCTGGAGAAAACCCAACTTGACATATCGTTATCTTCATTTTATATTACTATTATTCATCAAACATAATTTCTCCAGAACTGTACTTATGTGTTAGATTCCATGGTACGTTTGTAAACATTTTATTCACAAACAAGCAGTTACCGTTTTTATAAATTCTTTGGTTTGATCTCCTTTCGTAACGTGAGAAAATTCGTAAAGTGAGAACTGTATAAATACAGATCTGCATACACGCACAGTACGCAAAAGTATAGCTTAATTTGTAATTCATAAATTGAGAACTGTCTGTAATTATTTGTATGATATGTAAAAATCAACATCTAATTTTTTTTCAAATTTCCTTGAATTTGAAATATAATATTTTTGTTGTTAGATGTGATATAAATTACATTGTTATGTGACAGTTATGCAAGGTTTAGTAGTAGTAGAAACTACGTAGTGTAAAACTTAAATACAGTAATACAAATATGATGAACTTCTAAAGTAAATGCTAAGAATCCTAACTGTTCGTTCGAGAATGGAATTCTGCAATGTAATCTCACACACGCAGTCGAGACAAGTGTTTTGCCATGTATGGGAGTGGCGTCTTAAGTATCAGAGGCCAATACTCATAATTGTCTGTTAAACAAATTTAATCAATTCGATTTGTACTTGTGTATTAATAATATACAATGGCCACCATTCAATTCAATAACTAACGATTGTTCGTTCCGAGAATCTATTAAAATAAATTTTATAACTGATAAATATCCGTCTGTTTCTTTATTTGTCAGTATATCATAACTTCCAAAGGAAACAAAATACTTGATTTCTGTTTGCGCCATTAAATTATTCGTATTTTAGTTGACTAGTATACTAATTTTTAACTTGATTAAACAATTAATAAATTTGTTACCAACAGAAGCATAAAATATAAGATGAAAACAATCGATGTCATACATTTTAACAGGCCATAACTTCGAAACAAAAAGAAATGCGAAGGCACATTAAATTTTGTATACTTTAAATGACTACAACGGGAATTTTGAGTCAAATCTAATATTTATTATAATTAAAGCAACATTAGTTTCAGTACCTACTAAAATTTTCAAAGTAGAAGGAAACGTAACTTCTGAATCAAGTTAACCCGTACAACATACTTGTACAGCGGGTTGCAAGTTACATAAATGCACAACATAAATACATATTTGTAACAGAGCAGGTGTACCCCAATATGAAAACTATACACTTAATTAGGTCAATACGATTTTAAATCGGATTTTGTTCTTTCATTTAATTAAAAAATGATTTATACAATTTATAAGACTTTTATTTTTATTGCGTGTCGATGAAAGTTTATTATTTTAAATTGGATTTTATTGCATTGTATTGAAAATTATTTGTACACTTTACAAAAGAATGCATAGGCGAACAATATTGGCCGTAAAATGATTTGAAATGTTTGTGCTTGAACAAATTAATATTCATAACACATTAATAGAAATTGATGTTCAGTTTGCCTCAAAAGTACACAATTTGAAATTAAACTATTGAAACAATAATTTCGGAACAAGTATATAAACAAGATAATTTTGAAACAGAAGAAATTGTATCTCATTTCAGAACAATGTATAAATTAGCTGTGAAAACAAATCGTATAACTCTAGTTGATAATTGTTGTCAAATTAGACATAGTTATATACAGTTATAAATCATTTAAGCATTAACTTTACACATATAAATAAAATATTAAAGTTTTCGCACGTTAATTATATGTCATTTGTTAAAACTGGAGAAAATAATTAAAAATATACGCATCAGTTCACTTTCTTTTCGTATTAATGAAGAATATTTAGAAATATAGCAGATTTTAGAAAAAAAGTGAAAGAATTGTCATTGAATTATATAAATATCAAATCAATTGTACCGAAGTGTAAATAATTGCTACTTTTATTTTTACTTTTACTAAAATAATAATTGACTTTACACTTCATGAATTTCTAAGATACCACAATCAATTTTTTAACAACCATCCTTAATATAGAATGATACGTATTGATCTTAGGATAAGAATATTCCTAGTCCGTCACTGTTGTCCACCCACGACCTGTTAGTTCGTAACCTGTCCGCATAGATGTCTCTTGATGTCTAAATCGGTGCAAAAATAAAACAATATGATTTGACACTTCCGTGCATATGATACGATATCCATGTGCTCTTATTACTGTACTTGTATGTGGTGTATTGCACAGTACGTATGTTCAGCCATTAGATTATCTTTCTAGAACGATTGTTACAGGTTCTAACAAAATTTGCTCCCTCCAGTCAAAATGTAAGAATTTAAATAATAATGCAGTTAGGTTAAGCCGTGAGAATGAAATGAAATTTTTAATATTAACAGTATCCATCTCATCATGATGCTAGTCAGATCGTTTCACCGAAATAATTGTTATCAAATAACTAAGTTAAATAATGTAATTCAAATTACTAATATGTTTTTTCAGAGGTATGTAGTAATTTAAACTGTATATGGTTATATTTATTTAATCATGTATTTACTGTGTTTATATCATTAAAGTTTGAAAAATTACTTGATATTATAAACATTTACACATTTGTTTTATGTCTGAATGCTAAATGCTTTATGAATCAGGGTTTCATTGAGAATATTTATTTTTAATGTGTTTTATTCGGTTGTTATTTCACCATTCATTTTTCAACTATTTTTCTTCTGACAGGAGTAAGGCACAGCTTATCGATGGAAAAACAATATCGAAACAAATTAAAGATGAAATAAAGGTTGATGTAGAGAAGTGGGTCGCATTGGGTCATAAACGACCCAAATTAGTCGCAGTTTTGATCGGCGAAGATCCAGCAAGTCAGAAATATGTGAAGAATAAAATGGTCGCGGCTGAATACGTTGGTAATTATTATAATTAAATTATATATTTAAATTTCACTGACTTTGCAAATAATATAAAATTTATTGAAACAGCATTTAATGCATTATGTACGTCTACCAATGATTGTAGAAGCGTAATTTAATACTTTAATACTAAAGGAAATGTACGTACAAGGACATATTATTTCTTTCAAATTTAAACTGAGCATTTTACGCCGGACAATTTATGCATACTTAATTCACGTATTTCGGAGGTCAAACACCTTTGAATATGTAATATATTTTTAAAAACCTGATCATCCTACATCATAGAAGAAATATTAATTAACATATTTAAGTAATCTATTCAAATGGCTGTTGTGTAGTATTCTGATTTTTCTTTTCATAGGAATCGACAGTGAAACGAAACGTTTGGAAGCCAATACAACACAGTCAGATTTACTGCACTGCATAGATCAATTAAATAATGATAAAACAGTGGACGGCATATTAATTCAACTGCCCGTGCCTGCGCATATTGATGAGAGAACGATTTGCAATGCAGTGGATGCTGACAAAGATGTGGACGGATTCAACAACAGTAATATCGGTAAATTGTGTTTGAACGTTGATACTTTTATTCCATGTACGGCACTTGGTGTTATCGAATTAATAAAAAGGTACTAACCATCCAGTGTATTTACGGAACAACTGTTATTACATCATGTCTCTACAGGAGTGGTATTGAAACGTTCGGTAAAAACGTAGTAGTCTGTGGACGTTCAAAGAATGTTGGGCTACCAATCGCCATGCTGCTTCATTCTGACGCGAATAACACTATTCCTGGCCACGAAGCGACCACTACAATTTGCCACCGTAACACGCCACCAGAACAACTGGCGGAACATGTGAAAAAAGCAGACATTGTTGTCACGGCAACTGGTATGTGTCAAACGAAGAGAATACAGCGATTGTTACTAATTTCACATAATTTCTTTGGTAGGTGTTCGTAATTTAATTAAACCTGAATTTGTTAAACCGGGTTCGTGTATCATTGATGTGGGTTTAATTCGAATCACGGATGAAACGGGAAAGGAAAAGATAGTCGGCGATGTTGATTTTGAAGGTTGATATTGTTATTGTGAAGTTAAGACAATGGGAAATAATGGTTAAATGTTTTTATAGGTGTGAGTGAGGTGGCTGGCCATATCACTCCAGTACCTGGTGGCGTGGGACCTATGACTGTCGCTATATTAATGCAGAATACTTTAAAAGCAGCAAAAATGTCCGTTGAGAAGCAAAACTAATTTATATATTGATCCACTAATGTAATATTTACATTTTGTACATGTTGCACGCTGTTTCTTGTTGTCAGTATTAAGAAAGTTTACACGAATTTGTATTAAAATGTTTAAACATCGAAATTAGGTAAATGGTGCAATTAAAATAAAGTATTATGAATCAATAAATTTGTTTTAATACTGCATTATATATGTGTGTTGGGTTACTGATTATCTTCATTACAATCAATGTTATGTACCGGCGTAAAATAACAAAAATAAACCACGTAAAAATCGAAATTGCTAGCGGTACCAACATAAATCATTCTTTACAATTCACTTATTTTATATTTGAATTATTATCCAGTTTGATTATTTTAAATTGATCTAATATGACCTCTATGGCGGTCATTCACAAACAGCTGTTGCTGTCAGCATTGTTAAGAGGCAACATTATAAAATCAAAATTATTTCAGCATTTTACTCACAATAATTACAAGTCTTTATGCTATTCAACGATGTCTAGACCTCAGATTTACGTAACAAGACCTGACGTTCCTAAGGAAGGCTTGGATATTTTAAGACAAACGTAAGTAAACACTAACACTGATGACGTATAGCGGTGTTTACAAATAATGTTAATCCAGATGCGATGTAACCACGTGGACACAAGAAATACCAGTTCCAAGAGACGAATTGCTAAAGAACATTAAAGGAAAGGATGGATTATTCTGTATATTAACTGATAAAGTTGACAAAGAAGTATTGAACAGTGCCGGAACTAACCTAAAAGTCGTGGCTACTATGTCAGCCGGCTTTGACCATTTGGATGTAGCTGAATTGAAACAGCGGGGTGTTAAAATTGGCTACACGCCTGACATTTTAACTGATTCCACGGCAGAACTTACTGTTGCATTGTTATTAGCGACCTCTAGACGGCTTATAGAATCTAGCCAAGAAGTCTATAACGGTGGTTGGAAAGCATGGGCTCCTGTTTGGATGTGTGGCCCCAGTCTTAGTAATTCTACTGTTGGTATTGTTGGCTTTGGAAGAATCGGTCAGGCGACTGCTAGACGATTAAAGCCATTTAATGTATCCACATTTTTGTACTACGGTCGATCTGATAAACAAGAAGCGGCAGAAGTTGGTGCCACGCGCGTTCCGTTCGATGAATTATTAAGCAAAAGTGACTTTATCGTAGTTACTTGCGCGCTTACACCAGAAACTAAAGAATTATTTAATGAAGCGGCCTTTAAAAAAATGAAACCAAACGCCATTTTTATAAACACGAGTCGTGGTGGTGTTGTCAATCAGGATGATTTGATTTGCGCTTTGCAGAATAAAACAATTTTAGCTGCCGGATTAGATGTAATGACACCAGAACCTTTACCATTAGACAGTGCACTTTTAAAACTAAAAAATTGTGTACTTTTGCCACACATAGGCAGCGCTAGTATCGAAACTAGAATTGAAATGGCGATTTTAACTGCAAATAATATTTTAGCAGCACTAAATAATAAAAATATGCCTGCTGAATTAAAATAATTATTGTTTTTAAGCGAATAAAGAATGTTCGTAAATAGTCTGGATGTATTACATTTTTCCTCAATACAATCCTGTATTGTATTACCAATGCCTGTACCCAAAGAATATTCCCTACCTGTACCAACTGCGCGCAAAGAAAAGTTCTGCAAACATGAAATGCTGTCAAATGATAGTTACAAATATTTTGTTATAACGATGTTAAGGCGGTATATTTTACTTATACTAGGTAAATATTTGATATAAATTTAATTGATTATCCATTAATTAGTAAATTATGCAGTTAGTTTCATCACGATAACGCGAGGAGAAGAAATTGTGGAAGGAAACGAAAATGTCATAGCGGAGGCAACTATTACACCCGATTTGGTAGATCAAAATAATAATATTCAAGATGTATTACCACTAGATGACAATGCACAACCGCATTATAATGAACCTAATGAAGAACCACTTATCTTAAACTCCACGTTAAATGCCACCAAAACTAATTCAACTCAGAAAACAGTTCTGTGCAAATCAAATGTTGGGGGATTTCCTGTGGAAGTAGTAAATGGGACGCAATTAATAAAAATATTGCTCCCTGATGCAAATGTAACATCGAAAGATGCGCCAGGAGAATGTGTGTTAATATTGTTCTATGCGAAGTTTTGCACATTTTCGAGTATGGCTGCTCCTCATTTTAATGCACTGCCGAGGGCTTTTCCTGATATAAAAATGGCCGCAATCGATGCGATGAAGTATCATATATTTAACACTCAAAATGGAATTGTCGGTGTGCCAACATTGTTACTATTTCATAACGGCAGACCAATTGGAAAATTTAACGATACAGAATATACGCTCGATTTATTTTCTAGATTTATAAATAAACATACTGGTCTACATGCAGAGGAAAAGTCGTACGTTACGTCTGCAGATTTTGCGGGACCAGTTCCTAGTACTCCCGAAAAAGAAACTGATTATTTCTTAGGACTATCTTGGTTATTTATTGTTGTTTGTGCTATTTATTATTTTAGTAAGTCAAAATGGTGGAAGTGGATTGTTGAAACAGTACAAAATACGTGGAGAGAGTCAGAAGCGCAACATGAACATACAGATTAACTTAGATTGTTTTATTACTTTAAGCATATGAAATAAATTGTGATATTTTGGTGTAAATGACACTTTTGATTTAATAACAGTAATAGATCACTAAATTTTATATTAACTAACCCTACATGTGCTAAAAGAAATGTGTGCAGATTAGTTCAAGGAATATTTTTTTATTTTTTTACCGCCATGATGAACAGTCACATGACAAGAGTGACGTAACATTGAAACATAATTTAACAGCAGTTACTAAGTAAAAACATGTTGCAAATTTTACTATTAATTTTAATTGATTAATTCGGTACTGATTTTTTATACATCGTTCGTTACAATATAGAAATACATAAAATAAATATGTAGAGAAGGTGTTTTGACTACTGAGATCGTGACAGTAACGATAAGTAGTCGCCATATTTATCCAACCTCACGGCAGTGTACGTTATGTTTGGTATGAAGTTATATATATTGTGTAGTTTTCTAGGAAATTAGCAACAATTTAAATAAGAAAATTCAAATTGTAATATTTATTATTGTTGTGAAAAGTGCAATAATTGTTGCGCGTTGTAACATAAAGTTTGAAACCGAGTAACTACGTAACCATAATGGTTACTTATCACACCCTATCGTTTGTGTAGTACAAATAATAAATGAGAAATGGGTTCATTGCAATTGGATTGTCCACTATGCTGCAATGAGACATTTACTTGTCCACAGTCACTTAAATACCATTTGTTAAGTATTATTGATAATATTCTTTGTCCATCTTGTGGTACTCGGTTTCAAACGATTTTTGAGCTAGCAGAACATTTGGATATCGAATGTGGCAATACAAATGAAAAAAGTGCGGCAGATTCAAACGAATTAAATATTGTTAATATTAAAATAGAACATGAAGATTCTGCTGATGAAGGTCTCAATAATAGTATACTGGCCAAAGCACTTTTGAGTCCGCAAAGTAATAAAAGTACTGTGTTTATTTCATCGAACAACGAACACCATGAAAGTGATCCTGTGTCAGGAGAAAATGAGGAAATATATGCTGGCCAAGAGGATGAAGGGGTTATGGAAACAGAAACAGATGCACAAGAAGGCTTGGAGGTCGTATCTACAGATCCGGAGTTGTATTCTTGTTTAAGTTGTGGTACAAACTTTACTTCTATCGTGGATCATATACAGGAATATCACGAGGGCGAAGAAGTAGTAGTGGAGGTATATTTTCTAATTTAATTCGTCAGACTGAACACGTTTACTTAATCTTAACCTTTTAGATGTCGGAAAACGACCAGGGCGAACCAAAAGAGGAGGTGTCAAATGACGAGAGCGATATGCTAAAAAGTCTACCAGAAGGTGCCACAATCATATCCGAAGATGGTGTGTTTATCACGGGCAACTACGAAGAAGATGACGAAATGACTAGCAATGAAAGTCAAGAAGTTCTGGAAATGTCCAGCAGAGTACGAATGCCGCAACTATTAAACACAATCAAACAGGAAGATTGCGTCGACAAGGACGGCAGGTTGTACACGCGAAAAGTAGTGCAAATAGAAAAATTTTGGGATGAAGAATCAATGAAACCGCGCGTTCCAATCGTGTTAAAGTACGTTGTTACTGATGAGGGAGCGTTGACCAAAATCGACAATGAAGAGATGAATGAAGAACTGGAAACAATTGAGATATTTCAGTGCAGTTGTTGTAGCGTTCAATTTTCGAAACGGGAACACTATGATGGGCATGTGTGTGATCCAGAAATTGGTAGCGAGTATAAGTGTTCCATGTGTGAGTCGAGTTTCACCAATTCTCAGTCGCTCTCTGCTCATATGAAGATGCACAAGACGATGAAGAAAGAACTGACTGAGTCTGGTTCGTCCAGCGGGCCGTTTGTGTGTAATGTTTGCGATACGATGTTTCCTAGCAACAAATCGTTACGGTTACACAGACGTATGCACGATCCAATCAAAGCCAAGGAAATAGAACCACCGGTGGAGTATGGCATAACGGGTGGTGAATGCAGTAACAGTAAACCGCGCGAGATGTTCGAGTGTAAAGTGTGCGGCAAGAGTTACGACAAGAGTTACGAGGACGTGCACATGGCCTACCACAGTGGGGTGAATCATTACGATTGTTACATCTGTAACCGGAAGTTTTACACGCACAGTAACCTGGAAATGCATATGCGCGTGCACGGCAGCGAAAAAGGCCACTTGTGTACGCACTGCAAGAAAGGCTTTCTCACCGAAGAAAGTCTACAGCAACATTTGAAGCAACACTGCAGCAGCCGGCCGTACCAGTGTAGTTATTGTTCGCGTCGATTTGCTCGGCCGCATGAAAAAGTCAAACACGAACGCATCCATACGGGCGAGAAGCCGCACGAGTGTGAAATCTGTGGCAAAACATTCCGCGTCAGTTACTGTTTAACGTTGCACATGCGCACTCATTCCGGATACCGACCGTACGTGTGCCAGCATTGCGGCAAACGATTCAAGGCGCACAGCGTATACAATCATCATTTGCTCACACATTCGGATGTGCGCGGATACAAGTGTCCGTATTGTCCGAAAGCGTTCAAGACCGGTGTGCAATTGGCGGGCCACAAGAACAGTCACACGAAACCGTTCAGTTGCACCCAGTGCAACCGGCCGTTCGCCTCGTTGTACGCGGTGCGCGCGCACATGGAGACGCATAAACGCGAGAACAACCTGAAGTATAATTGTTACTTGTGTGGCGCGTCGTACGCCCGAGCGTTTGCGCTCCGTGATCACATCAAGGAGGTACACGTGGATGCACCGCAAAACGGGAACATTGCACTGGACATTATCGAGGAGGGAATGGAAGCCTCGACATCCATATTGCCCGACAACGATGACATTTCCATGGTTACGCTGGAAATGCCCAGTACGGAAATGGAGGACGACATAAGTGCGCAGTAATGTGGTGTGCACAGTTATGGAGTGCGTTATAGTTTGGACAATTCTTTCGCTTGGATGCAGTAAATGTATGGCGTCAAATTGAATTTCGCGTTGAATTTGAAATCAGTAGTGAACCAGCATTTTCACTACAATCCAAACAAATGATTTTGATTTGAATGTACCGTTTTATGTGTATATACATATATATTTTTTTCTTTATACCAAGATATTGTAATCGTGTAATTGTTTACTGGCATGATTTTATGTCTAAATAGTTGTAAGGATATGCTTTGTCATTTAAAATTATGTAGAATATAAGTAATAATGCATGATTTTTTTTTTTGTTCATTGATTTTTATGTTCGGTCTCTTGTAAATTACGTAACAGTAATAAATTATTTTGTTAATTGTGAATCAAGTATTTTTAATGCTGAAATCGGAAATAAAACAGTTTTCTACAGTAGTTTTAATATATTCGCTTTTATGACAGCAAACATTATTATAATGCCAAAATTACTTATGACTTCATTTCAAAATAAATTATCTATTAAAATTACCAGTTATTCTATTTCTAAGTTAATTATCAATAAACAGTTACTTTTACTAGTTAATCAATACTAATTTTATATAGTTGGATTATCGTTAAACTTATTACCCAAAACAGAAGACACTTTTTCGGCATTAAATTAATATACTAATTAATTACACGCTTGTTTATCTACACGATAATAATTATCATAGTGTACTTCAGTGTCATAAAATGGAACAATTCAAACAACGGACCATATGGTATAAATACTTCGAACAGAGAAAAACAATTCATATGAAAATAACTAAACGTACATTAAATGGAGGCTTGCAGTTCAAGTATAAAACAAACAAGCGACTGCTAAAACGTTAATAGAGATACCTGATAACAAAGCTTATATTAAACAACGGTATTCACTATCTGTAAACATTTCATTTATCAACAGCTCTACATATTACATTTCTATATCGAGGAAAAATATTAATAAACACAATTTAGTTCACTGTATTTCAACAACCGGAGAACAATGTGTATTATACAAACGTTGAAGAAGTTTCGAACACAAACTTGTAATGCTACGAATTCATTACACAATGTGTCAAACAGCTTCAATTCCACTAAGCTATGTAACGAAAATGAAAATTTTCCGTGGTATAGACCGGAACTGGATACATACAATCAGAATCACATGTTGTACTATAGTTCGGAAAGTGCACTAGAAGAGGTAAATAAGCAATATAATTAAAACTAGTTCCTAAATTGTTGCAAATTAACGTGATCCTAATGGTATCTAGATCAACGCCACAGATTATTACTTTCCGAATACATTATGGATAGTTGCCGAACCTACAGAAATTATAGTAAAAACGTCACTATTTATACCGCTAGTATTATGGGGCATATTTGGAAATGTAGCATTGTTATACGTCATTATGAAGTACCGACATTTACGTAGTCCTACTAACATGATCATTGCCAATATGGCCACAGTGGATCTTGCTAGTTTGATCATATACCCGTGGGTGTTCTTGATATGTGATTTCTTCCAAAATTATCAGTTGAGTCATTTTGGCTGTAAGGTAGACGGTTGGTTGGAATGTAAGTTATGCAAAACGTGGATGAAAGAAATAATATTACTGTGTGATGTTTTATTTTAAAGTTTCGCTAATGATGATCAATGTTATAAATTTATCTGTAATAAGTTACGATCGTCTGTCTGCGATTGTTTTACCGCATGAAACGAGACTTACACGAGAAGGTGCCAAAATCGTGATTATGGTGTCTTGGATAATCAGTTTAATTGTTGCAAGTCCATTAATGATATACCGTGAATATAAAGTAAGAATTATGCAGAAATCCGTGCACAATTTTCTTCTAAACTATTTTATTGTTGCAGAAACGTCAATGGAAAGATTTTCTGGAAGTATACTGCACAGAGAATACTGTTGTAATATCAATATACTGGCATATACTGCTAGTGCTGGCAGTATGGATTCCATCAGCAGTTTTGTTGATATGTTACATAGCTATTTTTATAAAAGTATGTAACTCGTCCAATGTGATAAGAAATATGTAAGCAATATGGTATGTTTTGTAGCTAGATCGTTATGAACAAAAAGTGCTGAAAAGGGAACATCCATTGTCTGTTTGTTACAAGACAAAAGTAGCGAAAGTTTTGTTCATTGTTGTCATAACTTTTGTTCTTTGTCGTATGCCTTTCACAGTTTTAATCTTCCGGAGAAGTCAGTGGTTAAAATTGAATATACAGAATCAAGTACGTACATATACATAGACTGTATATGCTCGGTTAATAACTTGTTCCGTTATTTGTAGGTACTGGATGTCGATCACATACTGTGGTTTGTTGCTCGATATTTGTTGTACATGAATGCAGCCTTAGATCCACTTATTTATGGTTTGACGAATGAGAATTTCCGACGTGCATTTCGTACGACTGGTTTCACGAAAATATTCTTTCCAAAAAAGAAAAAGCCACAAATTACTGAAAAACTGTGCGTGAATGTCATACAGCCTAGAGGACCGTACAAAACGGAGCAAAAGAGTGACGCGTGGTTGATAAAAAAGAGTAAAAATTCATTTGAAAATAAGTCAGATGATTCTAGTCAAACTGATACAAAGAACGTAGTCTTTCATTCTTAAAACTTTCGCTAATAATAAATGTTTATTTGTACATTGCTGTTACTATTTAACACAGGCAAATAAATAGACACAATTACATTTCACTTACATAAGTTTAATGCAGGTATAACAATATACATACATCAACATAAATACAGAGATATGTCATTACCCTTTGATGTATTGTACATAATCATATATATAATACATAACAATGAATTATTTATCTATGAATCACCGATAAAATATATGTTTTTTCTCTATTGTTTAAATTGGTCGGATATAGTTTGAATAAAAAGGTATTATATACAAATGAAATAGGGCAAACAAACGTATATACTATCGTGATCAACTACTTACATATATATGTATAAAATATAAAGTAAATTATTATTACACTCAGTATTATGGTTTAGAAAATATTTATAAACATGAATTTCATGTGAACATAAGACCTTTAACCCTTTAACTTCTAGAAATCTTCTAAAATCCGTGACGGCAATTCCTATGTCAACCTTTATGCGTGTGTTTGAAAGGTATTCGTCATCTTGAGAACAGCGTAATGTTTGCCAATCGTTATAGTTTATATTGAAACATTTCTTAATCCTTACAATAATGTATATTAACCTAATTAAAAGATAAAATAATAAATACAATTTCAAGTGCTTAATAATATTACTTAAATCTCGAATCAAAACGAACAATATCGAATATCTAGTAGCGATAATGCTATTTAATAATATAATTATTATTAAAAATGATTCAAGTAAAAATTCATAGAAGTTAAAAGATTAAACCCATGCGCTACGGTTTGCACATTCATTTCCAAGAGTAAACCAAATAATTAAAATATTTTCACAATAATTAACCATTCGCTACAGAGTCCAAAATATAATTTCGGAATGCCGCAATGATCTTGAGCACACCAACCATTTAAGAAATTGACTATATACTGTTAAATACACTTTAATTTTTCGAAACTGTTCAAATCGTTTCAAGACTTCGATATAGGCGGCGACAACAGCGGAATGTCGTTAGTTTTTCTCGCCGAATCAAAGAACAATACATTCGATGCATTCTTGTCCGCACCGTACAGCATTTCTGATCCTGGTGGTATATTACTAGCA
The DNA here is from genome assembly GCA_963422195.1 of Carabus problematicus. NCBI lineage: Eukaryota > Metazoa > Arthropoda > Insecta > Coleoptera > Carabidae > Carabus > Carabus problematicus. Next base: position 502,824 of record OY728588.1, on the reverse strand, counting down.
TTCGGATCGCTGTAGAAATAATTCGAAGACTGGAAATAATTTGCAGCCTGCGAGTTTTCATAATACGCTTGTTCAGTTCTGTCAATTTGGCTAGCAGCGGGTTCGTTCATTTGTTCATTGTTTAGGTTACTGGCACTGCTCGGGGTGTAGGGGATTTTTTCTGGCGTTGTGTCAGGTTGCCGCGACTGGTAAACTATTAATGGCGACTGGTGTGAACTGTATATGTTGTAACTGTTTTGTAGGTTGTACGGATTGCCCATGTACTCGGAATATAACGAAACGGGTGACTGTGTGACATTTATAGGAACCGATGCGTTAGACTGTGGTGTCGTGTATAATACGGGGTACGGATGCGATTGACTAATCAATGGTGGACTTTGGTTAGTAGTTTTATCATTTGGTATATTCGTACTGAACTGTGTGTATGTGGCTTGGGAGCATTTCTCGGGGGAACTTGGGGCTCCAATTGGAGTGGACACCATCTGTAAGGTAAACCATGCATTCATACAAAGACAGATCCATCAATTTGTACGAACATTAAACAACACGTGCTTCATAATAACTAACCTGGCCAAGATGAGCAAATAGCGGCGACGAAATATTACCATCAGAACATGGCGGTTGCAGGATAATACTTGATCGGGTTGCAGTCTCGACATTTTGTACAACTGGAGTAATTTGTTCAGCTGGTTTTTCCTTTAAAATACACATCAAATTCTTGAACCAACCATCGAATTATTGTCTACAAAACTACACATACCTTTTCCCCAATACTTTCAATTGTTTCATGCGCATGATCTTTGAATAGTTCTTCCTTCATATGTGGCAAGAATGTGCCTATACGGTCCCAGGTTATAGTCCACAACTGTGAATGACCGTCTGCGCTGTCGAACACTTTGGCCGAGTCCATTACTAGGAGCATGTTCTTTAGACTTTCTGGTATAGCTTCGCACAGGAGATCACTGTTGTCCGCATGCATGTATTTGTCCATGAAGTCAAGAATAGTCAACCACAGAGCTGTGAATGTTGGCAATGACAACAATGGCGTGAGATGATGCAGGAATACCTTCAGAGATGAATATATTTTTATAGCAGCAACTCAAACAGATGTGGTTAATCTCTTACTTTTGAAAGTACCGTGGCAGCTCGCATCCTTGTTTCCTCAACTCCTGAAGGATCGTTCGGACTTAACGGTTCTAGTAATTTAGCCAAAAGTGGGAATAGTACTTTATTGAAGCAAGCTTCCCACTCTGGACCGCTCAATGTTTGCAAATCATGCACTAACAGTGCACGTTGCAGATACGTTATTGCACTCATTCGAATCTTAAATAGAAAAAAAATGTGGTTAAGTGTGCCTTAACCATATTTGTGTGTATATTCCATCCTTGTCTAGGGGAGTGCTAACCGTCTCTCCTTTCATACAACACAGCAATACACGTGCCCTGCACTTGTATATATACCGAGCAGATATTGATTTCAGCACGTGTGAGACGCACCACAAAACTAATTTTTATTAAAAATTGAGTACGTATTTTAAGATATAACAAAAACTATTAATACGCAGGTATGTTTTTGCTATTAACTGTAGAATGAAATAGCAATATCATTAATTTCATTTAGTCTTTACATCAGTAACTATACTTTCAATTCCAATTGTTGCTAATTCCTAGAGAAACACTAATACTTATCCCCAGTAACTGAACACAATGCTTACCTGTCTTCGCGTGTCACAGCACAATCTGGCTATTCCTTGCAACAGCGGGCACCATCCCTGTACCCAGAGTGAAGTACAATTTGGAATGTCACCATTCTCCTCCGCCCACCATCTGAATATTTGCGCGGTGCGTGTGTGCAATGTGTGCATCAGGTCCAACAACTGAAAGCGAGCATGACACATGACAACATTAACAATTGTTTTACCATTAGAAGTAAATGCGGTACTCACTTGTATAGACACTTGATGGTAACCGCTCGGCAACTCGTCATAATCACTATCCTCCTCCTCCTCTGGCCCACTGCCTGGTGGACTCCGGTGAGTGACCTTGGCACGCCTTCTCGCGGCTGGTTTCTTCCTGTTCCTTGAATCTCTGGTGGATGTTCTTCTTGATCTTCCACCTGGAATATTGATAAAAGAAATTCCGTTGTGATGTTTTATCGTTCGAGTGTTCTGGTAAAATTATATGTGCAACAACTTACTGCCATGTAAACTTGCTTCAACAAACGTACGAATACAATGCACACAGTTTTCAAAATTGTACGGTGTGATGTGAGCCACATCGCGTACAAGAAACGCGAGACTCTCGCAACATTTCACTAGTCCTTGCGGATCGTGCGCTAACAGTTGCCGCTCGTGTACGATACTGTACTGATTAATGTTAGCCGAAGTGGAATGCGATAACATTGGTTGTATATCACCTTCCCGTCCGACCTACAAGACAAGAAACAGTTGATTCATTCATTATATTTAACGAAAATAAACCCGTTACGCACCAGTATCCAGCCACCCGTTGTATTGTTGTTTTGCGGAACAGTCACTAGAGGACTCTGCGGCCGCGAACTGTGTTTCGGACTACGGGTCAGTTCGGAATCAGAGGTGTACCCACGATCCGTTGCTGTGGAGTCTTCCTCACTGCTTACGGGACCTTCGCCTTCAGACTTTGCACCTGTGTACGAAGAAAATGTTTACCAAAAAAAAACGTCAGCTTCGATACGGTATCAATGGTGGCATTTGCTAAGAATATATTTGCCTACCCTGATCCATTTGATTGTCCTCTGTGACAATTTTCGGCGGCTGTGCTCCTGCACCGACACATTCCAATAACGTGAAAATAATCGACCAATCCGTATCGGTGTGGATATTTTGCGCGGAGGTTTTCAAAAGTTCGTACAATCCGAACGATATTTGCCGGGATATTCGGAACAGAATGGCTGGTTTTAACAGCAACAGCATTCGCAATGACTGCAAAACTATCGGGCTCATCTCTTCGTTTCGCATTAATCGAATCGCAAGTCGTAGTAGGCCTATGACAGACCGTTCAAGGAGTAGTTGATAGTCACAGGACGATGCACCCATCACTAGTGTGTACAGGTGATCTCGTACTGTTTGCCATATTGACATTACGCGATCTCTGCAATGAAACGAATACGTTTTTCACTCACAAAGTTCACAAAGTCCTATTTGCAACGAGGGACAACTTACCGATTCTGTATTACAACTTTTAACAACAGTTCCAAATAAAACACAACGATATTTTCGTTATAATTCAGTCCGAGTGACTTGTGCCCGTCCGGTCCTCGGGAGCACTCTACCAACGCTTTGATCAACTCTTGCAGCGAATCTAGATGCAAGAACTTCGAATCGGTCACTACTTGTTCCAGGTTACATTCTTTGATGCATTTCTTCGCTATTTCAATGCACTCTTCCTCGGCCGGTGACGGTATTTTCTGGGACAAATTCTCCGACGATAACATGTACGAATACAACGAACTTAGTAGTCCCGTTTCAGTTTTCTGCAACTGTTCTGTCTCTTGTATCAGTGATATTTTTCCACTTGGTTCTATGAAATCGTCGGCTTCCATCAGTGCTTTGGGTAGCATTTTATAAATGTACAGTGCCAGTATCAGGTCCAGTATGTTCCTCCAACCTTCGCGCAACACATCACCATGTTGGTGGACCAGCGTGAACACAGTTTTAAGCGCCAGCTGTGCCTTGACGGCACTTCCAAACTGAATGGCCAGATTGTTTATGTTCTTCTCGTGATTATGCAGCATGGTGAATTTGCACAGGGACAAAATCAACGTGTCAAAATTGGAATACAATCCGAATTGAGCGGCAATGTACGCACACTTTTCGAAACCTTTCATTGCGCGTTGATACACGATCGGGTCTTCCGACTTGTCGAATACAAAACTAAGAGCCGCTACCGTTGGGCCCCAGATTAACGAACATAGGTCGTAATCGAATGCCCCGTTCGGTACATGAATGTAGAGACCATCTTTCGATACGCCTCTACGGAGTAACACTTTCCACAAGTAGTTCTCGCGCACAATACCTGTGTGTTCAGCTGGCATAACTATTTCTTCATTCCTACATTCATTCACACAAATCATATTGTACATTTCAATGTTATACATTTCAATATTTCGCAGCGAAAATAATTACAAATCGCCAGTTTACCTAATAGCAACATATATTTCATCCAGCATGTCTTGATCAAAATCATTGCCACCGTTTACTTTCTTCAGGTTACGTTTAAATTCGTCCGCTGTCATCGGATTATTTTGTCGCTTCACATTGTGGTTATGTTGATCGACATTCAACATTATGACGGCATAGGCCAATGTGAATGCTGCATCTGCATTTGCAAACGGTTCACCATTACATTTCTGAAATATAGAAATTATATATTAACGTTTTTATTGGTTGTAAATAATGGCTGGAAACGAAACTGTACATGCCAATGCTCAGCAAAATGTTCCATTATTAGTGATATAAGTGGTGCTTCGCCCGGTAATCTAAACGTCTCCAGATACAAACGCAACGATTCATCAATCCGTGTTTCGGTAAAATCAAACATTTTCACGAAAGCCTCTAATACTTGTGAATTATTCCGTGCGCTTATGTAATCACCGATCATTTTCTTATCCAAACCAGGATTCTCACGCAAGAAATGAACGACTTCTTCGGGATCTAATTCCGGTTTTAGAACGCCGTGTTCTTGCAAAAACTGTATACCTTTCTTGGGTTTATTGTTGAAATATTCTGTACCCATCGGTAACCACTGAAATAAAATGCGCAGTTAAATATTACAAATTATATACAAAAAATAGAAATATACTTTTTTAATATTTTTAATGTCCATTAAATCCTCTCTCCTGGGTATTTTATCCGATATCTTTTGCCGAGCCGATATCGTAGTTCCAATAAAGTTACCTATATTTTTCACATCCGAATTGGCCTTGTCATCTTCGCCAGACACATTCTGATCACCAGGGTCGGTAGATTTATCATTTTTGTGGCTACAATGTTTCTCAATTGACTCAATGATCGTCAGTAACGCATCCAGTGAGAGTAAATGTGTGTGATACACGCCAGCCGTTACAGGGAATGCATTTTTCGCCAATAGCTTGGTAATATCTTCAAAGAGATTCGTACAATACAAGTCACAATCGTAGTTAATGTACAATTCGGTTACGAGGCCTGGAATTCTCCACAATTGGACTACATTATCCAAAGCTATTTCCGTATGTTCGTACGTTATCTTTGGCGAATCGGAAACAATGATTTCAATCAACTTGATTAAGTAATATTCGAGTTGGAATTTAAGATGAGTTCGCAACGACTCGAATAACAAAAATGAAACTTGAAGATCGGCCGCGAAAATTGACAGTCGTTCTGTTGATAGTAACTAAAATATAAGATTCAATAAACGAAATGTGAAACATTCACAGATGTTTATGTTGTCGCTTACCGAGAATAGATTTCTTGACAGTTCATTTTTAACCAATGCAAGAAGCGTAGAATATTTACCAATACTATCGGCACCTACTTCTAATGCGACAGTTAACAACGTTAAGCCCAAATGGATCATCACTTCTGTGTTCTGTTTGTCCACGGGATTACACAGCGAGATGAGGAACCTGAACAGTTCTCGCACACACACTAACCCATACGGAACCAAAGGTACGCCTTCTTGATTCTGAGCCGTGAACCGTACACCTCGTGGGTTGACGTATTCTTCGCTATTTTGTTGCGCATCGCCTAAATTAGTTCCCTCCGTTTCCGTACTAGACAAGAGACTATTACACGATTGTTCTCTGTGTTCAATGTCTTCAGTGAAACTTTCTAAACTGTCTGCATTTTCAATGGTTTCTGTACACGCGTCTGTTGTTTGTTTAGAGCCATCGCCTTCTGCGTTTGTTTCACACTGTGTCGGACTTTGCACTTGTATAGTTATACCCGATTGTGTTTCAGACGGGTCCGTCTCACCTGATTCTTTCTCAACACATATTTCCGGTGTAGTTTCCAGTTGAGACTCGCACAGCGTACCTTGAGGCGTACTCTGGGATATAGAACCTTGCATATCGACAATATTACCGGCAGGCGTCATGGGTGTCGTTGACAAATGACTGCTACGCAAACTATTAATAGGTTTGTTATCACCGGGACTCAACATATTTTCATGTGGTGTATCTGTGTAAAACATCGTATTACAATAATGGTCAACTGCTATCACATTTAACCTTGTATGCACCTGATTTATTAGTTTCATTCGTATTGGTAGATGGTACTAAATTTTCTGATATGGCAGACTTGTTTTTATACTTAAACGAAGATCTCAATTTTCGTTTGCCTCGGGCTTGGTCAATAACGCCAGCTCGCATTTTGAGTTGTTTCATATTCACGTGCACTCGTAAATCTTCCGTGAATTGTGGCAACCGCATGAACAGCAACTGTACCATATCTTTCAGACAATGTTCTGCAGTTTTTCTCAATAATTCTGTAAATTATAGTTTACTGTTTAATTTGTAATTTGTGCAAGTGTTTTAATATACGTGCACGCAACGATAACGGTTAGTTATACATACATATAATGCGTATAAGTAATTGTAACCTACCACTAAGTCTCATTTCAAAACAAATTCTAAAACAGGACAACATAATTTCGCATACACTCTCGTTTGTCAATGCAGCGCCCTCGGGAGCAAGCATTAACGTACGAAGCACTTGAAGTATTTTCATTAGAACTACACCGTCCGAAGCTTGGTCTGTTCCGACAAATCTAGCATGTGTGACAGCATCAGCTATATTTTCAACAGTTGTAGGAGTTGAAATATGTATAGGATCTACATAAAATCACACGACTGATTATAACATACTTAGCAGAAAGTTTACAAATAGACAAATCCTCACCAATCAGGCCGTATGATAAAAATTTGTTAACAGCTGACAGAGCCAGACTAGTTACAGGGCCCGTAGTTTCCTCCGAACGTATAACTTCAAGGAATGGATTTAGAAAAACGTTGGGATCTAGGATTTTTAAATCATCTATTTTGATTAGCACATCTTTTAGTTCTTGGAAAGCTTTCATTAAATTGTCGTGCTCTTCATCTTGATGAGAATGTGATGACCATCGGACCCCACGACGCATCGCGGTGACCAGAATGGCCATTTCGCCTTGCACGACGAATATACCATTTCCGGGTAATGACATTTTGCTGTAATATATTTTTAATTCACTTTAAAATCACATATTCAATTTCTTTACACTAAGTACACCTTAAACGTCAAACTTCCAACACTACAATCCAGTGACACTACAATCCAGTGACGCCAAAACTATGAAAACAAATAGAACTAAAAATAATTTTGCTGGAATAGCAGAAAAGAAAATACGAATACATGCCGGTTATTTTAATTGTTTTGTGCGCAATGTTTTATGGATAAAATTCGTTATCTAATATTGTAATTTAAAATTAGTTATTTAACGAGAAACAACTCGTATATAAAAATGAATTGATAATTGTATTTTACTTTTTATGAAAGTAAAATATTATAAAAGATATTCGGTATTATTGGCTGTATTAATTAAATAAACATTGTAGAATATTTAATAAAGATAATGAATTTCTATAAATATTTTATGAATGTATATTAATGTAGATGGCAGTACTTATACCGCTAAATCAATTTATCGACTATTAAATTACATTTTTTTCCTATATATTAAACTAAAACTTTCACTTTCCTTATCATTGTCACTCACTTGGTCACTCATTGCAAGTCATCAGTCTGTTTTCCTTATTTGTGGTCAGGAGTTTAAGGTATTCTTGCACAACAATTTTCACGAAAATTTAAACAACGAAAAAAATTGAACATAAATAGTGACTGTTTGTTTTATTCTGTTATTATCATTGTAGACACACGTTTTTTACAATTATTAATAACTTAATAAGAGGTGTGAGGTGCGACATACATATTTTTCATTAATTATAATGGGTCTTTTCAGCTCAAAACAAGTCATCATGTCTGAAGAAGCAGTGAAAATGGTAAAGAATTTGATTGCAAGTGATCATGTAGTGATATTCTCAAAAACATATTGCCCTTACTGCAAAATGGCAAAGGAGGTAAGGATAACCCCGTAAATGTTTATAATAGTTGGTAATTTTTTATTTCTTTAGGTGTTCGATAAAATTGATCAAAAGTTTACCGTTATTGAATTAGATGAAAGGGAGGATGCTGATGAAATTCAATCAGTTTTGGGCGATATTACGGGTGCAAGGACTGTAAGTTGAAAGAAAGATATAGCATGATGTTAAAATAATTTAATCGATTATTTTCGTTCAGGTTCCTCGAGTATTTGTCGACGGAGATTGCTTGGGCGGTGGCTCCGATGTGAAAGCTTTATACGATTCAGGAAAACTCGCTACTCTTCTGCAAAAATAATCATTTAATTAGTTGTTACACTTATAAATGAAATGTTAAACTCTTTTACTCCTATAATTTTTAACATTGTAGTACACGTATTTTATATTTATTTTGCATTCAAATAAAGTGTTTTACACTGGCAGTAACATGAAAGTTTTTATTGGATTTTTTTTGGTCAAATTACAAATAACCACATCAGCTTTTACAGTTGTTCTAAAATTATACAGTTAATCATTCACTATTTTCTTATGTTCTAACCTAAAAGTGTCAGATTTATTTTAACAGCGGTGAAAGAGGCACAAAATGGAAATACCGTATATAAAAGTACTAATTTACTCATTAACTTTTCTTGGTTATGCATACAGTGGTTACGGATCCGGATTATTAAACGATTTAAGAGATGCCGTTCTGGCAGCGGAAACCGTTTTTGGCGACGTCATTCATAATGTTATCACTGTTGCACAGAAATTCAAAATAGTACATGATGTATTTGATGCTGCAGTGGACGAAAATTGTATTTTCAAGTGTCCGAATGGTAAGTAATGAATACAGTACAGTCGGATATGCTGGAACGAACATAATTATTTCTAGAACTACATAATTCGTTATAGCATCTGTGAGCTTTAGCATATATTCAAATATATGTAAATCTTTTTATAAATTTAGTTGTATTTTAACAAGAGAACATCCCTTTAAAGTTCATTGTGAACTGTGTTCGTTGCAGCACCCTGAATTTATCGACAACTTTTTTTCTTTGTACCATAACTGACTATTATTGCAATAATATTCTCTTGCAATTATTGAATAGGTGAATCACCAAGGCGTAATAGAAACCATACGCCAAAATCTGATGGATGTGGTTCATTGGGAATTAACAATGACTATTTGCCGATTGGAGAAATGACGAAATGTTGCGATGCACATGACATTTGTTACGATACTTGTAATAATGATAAGGAAGTATGTGACATGGATTTTAAACGATGTTTGTACAAATACTGCGATACGTATGAAAATAAAATTGGAGGTACAGTTGTCAAAGGTAACTGACAATCATACTGTAGATAGTAAATTATATTAAATATACATATATGTATATTCTATTTTTCTAGCATGCAAGGGAGCCGCAAAGATGCTATTTACTGGAACTTTGACATTAGGTTGCAAATCTTATATTGACGCCCAAACTGGAGCATGTTACTGTCCTCCCACCAAACAATCCAAGAAGAAATATACTAGAGGAGACACAGAACTATAATGAAAATATAAGAAGCTACATAGAATTGTGTAGTAATTTAGGCAGCTGTGACAATATTAATTATTATTTTGTTGTATAATAAATTTATTTATTCAAATATACCTGTTCTCTGTCTTTCTCGATAGTACTGTACACGAGGAGTCATACATAAAAATTTAAATTATTTTCTTTATTCGCTTACTCATTGATTTAATAATCACTACAAGTCTAGTTTTCAAAAATCGTAAATTTTAAATTAGCTAATCTTATTATAATGCGATATAAAAAATATTATGTACATTATATTTATAAAACCAAATATGCAAAACTTTTTGACAGTTACAATATCATAAAATTGTAATTTTCTTTAAATTCCATGGTTATTGCTAAAAATTATGTGTTTTCATGAAATTTTTCAGTTATGAAATATCCAAAATTAAATCTGATTGAAACACGAAATAAAATTCGTTCTGTAAATTGAAAACTATTAGATAGATTTTCGAATGAAGGCATACCTACATAATAGTTATTTTTACACGTCCGGGAGTAGAAGCCGGTTTCTATGATCTCAAAATCGGGACAGAAGTAAGGCATTTACTCCATAGATCATATACCGGGTGTTAATTAAAAAACTGGCCATAGGCGTTTAACATGTAAAATCAGTTTTTCCTCCTGCATTCGTTACCAAATTATTTTAGAGAAAAATACTTTAAATAAAAGTTGTAGAGAATTAAATTCTGCATCTAAGTGAGCAATCAGATTTAATTTTTGACATTTCCTAACTGATAAAATCAAGTTTAAAATTTCATGAAAACACTAAACAAGATATAGGAATAGCCATGGAATTTAAACAAAATTAAAAACAATTGTATGACATTGTAACTGTCAAAAAAATTTGTGTTTCGTAATTTTCGTTCAATAACAGATATTTCTAAAAGTATGGAACAGTTTTCACATGAAGAAAAGCTTCAAGTAATAAAATGGTTCTATTCTGGACAAATTTATCTAAATATTCGTGATTTAATAATTTTTTTTCCGTAAGGGAGTTTTTATTATAAGAAAGGTTTTTGTCTGCTGAACATTACAAATTGAAAAAATTAAACTTTCGTCATTATCCAGTGAGGCATGCAATATTTTCAAAATATGAAATGGCCATCAAATGTGCGACTTTTGTCTAATTTAACCCACTTTCTATTTCTACAGTTTCCGAGATCCCTGTAGTGACTCGTTTAAAATAGACATCTTCTATTCCATTTGGTTAAGTAACTACAAACTACAGGAGATCAAAGTTTGAAGAATGTCCTAATAATTCAAATGCTTAACAACATATTACAATTAAGAAATCTTAAAAATTATAAGAGATATAAAGTTGGTTATGTTAGATAAAAGTTGCATACCTATAGGTCAATATTAGTGATGATTTCGTATTTTGAAAATTTTGCTTAGCTTACTAGAGATGATAAAATATTGAATATAACAACGGAAATAAAAAATACAATTTAAGTATATATATATTTTATTATTTTTTAATGCATTAACAATTCAAAAATCGTAACAAATATATATACCACAGTTTAGCGGTGACAAAAACAATTTAGTGTTGTTCAACCGGGTACTTCATGTCAACTTGAGGTTTGTGGAAGATGATAACATCTTCGAAGTGACAGTTGGGCACGAAGAAGGTGTGCTCGTATTTGATCTGGCGATCGAATGGATATCCGAATGGCAGATCATCTATATAACGAGTACCGCTGCCAACTCCGGCAGAGATGACTTTGTCGAAGGTTGGCTTCTCGTGGGATTTCTGGTAGGGACTGACGTACACGTAGAACTGGTACACCTGACCGCTAACCTTGCCCATGGGAAGAATGAAGCGATTGGGGAAACCATTGTGGGCCTCAGTCATGTCCAAGCGGAATTCCTCCTGGCCCTTGAGGGCAGCCATCACTTGCTGGTAGAGAGCACGGTAGGTGGTGCGGTCCTTGACAGTCTCACCTTGGCGAGAGTTACGTTCAACGACGTTCTTGCCAGCCTGCAGGGTGTACACGAACTTGTCGAATTCAACAAAATTGACTCTGTTCTCGTTAAGTGGGATCTCATGTCCTTGTTCGTCGTACTTGGGTCCCAAGAAGACACGGAAAACAACATCGGTGTTCTTGTCACTGTTGACGTTGATCTTGTAGGTGAAGGGTTTGTAATTCAGACGGTACTGACGAGCCCAGACCTGGAAGTCGTCCTTGACGTACTCCTCCTCGTTGACGTACAGGGCGTTGGTGATGTCGAATTCAAATTGTTCGAAGTAGGTGATCAGTTTGTCTACGTTTACGCTATCAACGGTAATTCCAGGGTAGTTCAATTGTTTGTAGGTGTAGTGAGGCAAGTGACTCTTGTACTTCAGGAAGTAGTAGGTGATACGCTTGTAGAACTGGTAGAAGATGGGGTCACGCAGAGCGGTCTCGAAGTGTTCCAACACGTTGGGTTGAACCTTGTATTGGTGGACGGGGTGAGCAGAGTAGCCGAGCACCTGGTGGGCGATCACTTGCAGGTATCCATAGAAGCGATTGTTGGGAGAGTCAGGGTTGGATTCAATGATCTTGCCGAGCAGATCGAAACCATCCTTCTCGTAGATGTTGACCTTAACACCATCGTCGGTGAAAATGTATCCAAAATCGATGGCATCACGGATTCTTCTCTCATAGTCTTCGATTTCCATGATTTCGAATTGGTTATCTTCTCCGCTGAAGGTGAAGGCTTGGTTGTGTGGGTTGTGGACAACATTGGTATAAGCAGGCCTGGCTGGGAACTGAAGTCCGTTAGGGTAACGCATGGTTGGCACATATCCAGTCTTGATAGGTTCCTCCCAGTTGAACACATCGATGCTGCCGTAATCGTTGGACAAACGTTCCAAGTAGTATCTGGCCAAGAGTTGTTGGTGCACGAAGTAGTAGAGTTCACCGCGTCTGTCCTTGTTCAAACCGTACTCTTCACCGCCCATCCAGAACGGATAGTCCAAGTGGAAGTAGTAGTAGTAGGCATTGAGACCTACATCCTCGGTGAAGTAAGACATATCGTAGAATTCGGGGTTGGAATTTAGGTACCAGCCGCTGTAGTTGGCTTGCACGAAGTATTTGTCCTGTTTGTAGGCACCTTGGTAGTTGCCGCCATATTTCATCTTGTATTCGTAAGCCTTGTCGATGACTTCGCTGTTGACGAAGAAATAAGGGTAGATTTCATAGATGGGTGGCAGCACGAAACCTTCGGTGTCGTGACGGTGCAGGACAGCGACGTGCATGGCGTACACAAACATGCCTTCGTTGACATATTCGCGGGCCCAGCAGGCGGTCTTGTAGAATGTGTCGAAATCCTTGGCAAAGTACAACACATTGAACAGAGCTACGGCCTGGTGCCTGTGCTCCTCGTAGAAGATGGAGAACACTTCACCACGGGGCAGGAATCCTTCTTTGTAGAAGTACAGGAATTCCTTTACAGCCTTTTGGTTGGTGTATTGGTCTAAGTGTTCTTCGATCTTGTAAGTCTTGGCGATCTCAGCTTGGTCCTTGTAGTAGTTTTGTTGGAAGATGAACTTGAAGAGACGGAGGATGTTCTCTTGTTTTTCAAGGAACACCTTGTCAGCTGAGGGTTAAAGTAAAAAATAACATTTATATTTTATTGTAAATGGTTATGTCGTAGTTAATGGACTTACCAACTCTGTACTGTACACCATCTTTCTCTTGGACCGGAGTGGCGATAGCCAAGGCGCACAGGCCTGTCAACAGCAATGCAATGGTCGTCCTCATGGTAGTGTTTCCCTGGGTACACAAAACCTTGAGTGTACTTGTCATACCATCAACTGCAGCTTATATACTATGACAGTGTCCTTCAAATATTCCTCCTGTTCGTAACCTCTGACCTCTGTTATTTTTGTCGTGATAATTATGATACCCTTATGCACTTTCATTATTTCATACATAGTGTGTTATCTTGTCTCTATGTATCTGAACTTCTTTTGTACAAAAACCTGTTATCTATTCGTATGTAATAATTTACTAGTCATAGAAACATAATTTTATGTATGTATGTATATATATATATATATATATATATATATATATATATATATATATATATATATATATATATATATATATAATATTTTATTTACACTTTTGCTCTTTTGCTCTAAAATGTATTGTTCTGGTAATTCACAATTTTTCTATATTTACATACATACATTACAAAAAAAAATATTGTCTATTATTACCATTCGGTCAATTTAATATTTTAATATATCCTAAAAAAATACTAACACTAAACGATCTTCCTTGTGACTTGACAAAAAGTTAGTGGTTTAAGGTTTAGATAAAATTATTTCTAGTTAAACCGCAGTCTTACGATTACTTTCAGTTCTTTCCTTGCTGATGTAAATATTATTTAGAACAGATTTCTTAGTAAGGAATAAATGATTTTTTTTTTGAAAAATCATTACGGTACTTGTCAACCCATTGTAGGGATTGTCAGATCGTACCGTACTGCCAATTAGAAACTGTATACGGTAATTATAAAAATATTGTTTTTATTTTGTTCATATAATTATAATATAGAAATTTGTAGATTTTCTTGAGTAAAAATGTAGAAACTTGTAACGGAAGGTGTTAGATTCAAAAGGTTAGAATAGATGACTGTAGTTCAGATTGTGTGAACTATATATTAGAATAAGTTTTCATAACGAAGCTAAGAAAAACAGCGACGTTTTGACGTACATGATGTGGAAGGTTTTGTTTTACATTTTTTTACTTTTTGTGTGAAATTCTCAAGATATTTTACCGTGTTATGTGTATGTATTAGAATTTTGTTTTTTGCTTGAAAATGACCAAACACCATATGGTCGAAGCGTTGTTGTTGTTGTTTTTTTTTTTTTTTTGCTAGCTTCGTTACGAAAATTTATTGAAATATGTAGTTCACAGCATCTAAACTACAGTCAATTATTCTAACCTTTTGGATCCAATACCTTCTTTTATAATACAGTTACAAAATATATGTGTCTATGATGTTGCTATCCTGATTGCCATTTCGAATGTTTTTAAAAATTAATGATGGTCTTCTTAAAGAAAATAAATAAAGTTATTTCATTCTGTTTATTTACATTCTGAATTTTAATTGGATAACTAATTGTTTTTATGAAAGACATTCATCATCTGGTAAGATAACTTCTAAACAACATTTACGTATTTTATTTTGTTATCGTTTCTTTTTTCACTGTATGACCATGAGGGAACAATTTGATTATGATAACAAATAAATTAGCACATGTTTGTGCGTTTATCATTAAACATAGAATATGTAAAAGTTTCCGAATAAAGTTATGAAAAGAACTTATATTTTAGAACTTGCTCTATTGCTAAAATAAATAAATAATTATTAAATAAAATGCTTTCTTAACCAGTTGTTCTAAAAATTTACATATTTTATTAACCACAATTCCTTTAAGTAATCATCCAAAATTTATCTTATTAACACTGGCAATGCAAATGGCCATATTCTATTTTCTTAATTCATATTACATATTGAACAGTCCATAAAAATGTTAAAGACTGTTCCTGACAAACTTCAATAAAAAAAACATGAAGTGAAATGAAATTCTATAATTTGACATGAATCAATAAGTGAAATTAATCTTGAAGATAACATGATTTACTATTATTCATAAATAATACATAAATTCCAGTATAAGCATTGCAATAATCATTAATATAGAACTTATAAATAATTTTTTAAATATTATTTATGATTTTGTCTAAATAGATCCTGGAAATTATGGATATAGGTATTTTATAAGTTTATATACATACTTTGCAATTGATAGAAATTTATTGCATTATGATAGTATCATATTCAAGTTGTTCAATAATTGCGGGAGTATTAATGGTGGGGGTGGTTGACTACCATACTGTCAACTTTGTGGAAGACAACAACATTTTCAACGGAGGTGTCGAGGACGAGTAAGTTGTGTTCGTTCTTGTTCTGGTAGTCGAATGGATATTCGAACTGCAGTTCATCGACGAAAGGGGCACCGCTTCCGACTCCGGCAGAGATGGGGTTGTCGTAAGTGGCCTTCTAAATCTTGGTTGTGACAAACATGAAAGTGAAAAATTTGTTCTGGAATTCATGAAGACACATTCGACATTTTGACAATATGTAAATGTAAATAAATGCAAGATTTTCTTCATACAAATGCAGTTATTTCTCTGTTTAGACCAGTGATGCACAACCTGCGGCCCGCGGGCCGCATGCGGCCCTTTTTCAAATTTTTGCGGCCCGCTTGGGCATTTTTTACAATAGAATAAGCTAAAAAAAAAGAAAAATCTCAGCCAAAAACGACAAAAATAGGGTAAAAAATATCTTTTGCGGCCCTCGACCCAAAAACGGAGTTATATGCGGCCCCCGACTCAAAATTGATGTTGTATGCGGCCCTTCATACATAAAAGGTTGTGCATCACTGGTTTAGACTATGCAACTATTTATAATATCATCTTTTACTTAAATAATTATTATATTTAATATATATATATATATATATATATATATATATATATATATATATATATATATATTAGATTTGTAGGATAAAAATAAAGTTCAAATATACATATTTAAAAATAAAATTTTTATTTTGCTAACTATCTAAACATCACATGTACAATTCATAGCAGATTCGTCGTAATAAAGCTTTTCAGGACTAAATGATAGTATCATATTCACGTTGCTCAATAGTAGTGGGGGTAGTGCTTAACTACCTCGCTGTCAACCTTGTGGAAGACAACAACATCTTCAACGAAGGAGTTGGGGACGAAGAAGTTGCGTTCGTTCTTGATCTGGCGGTCGAATGGATACCCGAACGGCAGGTCATCGACGTAGCGAGTACCACTTCCGACTCCGGCAGAGATGAGGTTATCGTAAGTGGCCTTTTGAACCTTGGTAGTGTAGGGGCTGACGTACACGTAGAACTGGTACACCTGACCACCAACCTTGCCCTTGGGAAGCACAAAGCGGCTGGGGAAACCGTTATGGGCCTCAGTCATGTCCAAGTGGAATTCCTCCTGGCCCTTGAGGGCAGACATCACATGCTGGTAGAGAGCACGGTAGGTGGTGCGGTCCTTAACAGTCTCAGCTTGGCGAGAGTTACGTTCAACGACGTTCTTGCCAGCCTGCAGGGTGTACACGAACTTGTCGAATTCAACAAAATTGACTCTGTTCTCGTTAAGTGGGATCTCATGTCCTTGTTCGTCGTACTTGGGTCCCAAGAAGACACGGAAAACAACATCGGTGTTCTTGTCACTGTTGACGTTGATCTTGTAGGTGAAGGGTTTGTAATTCAGACGGTACTGACGAGCCCAGACCTGGAAGTCGTCCTTGACGTACTCTTCTTCATTTACGTACAGAGCATTGGTGATGTCGAATTCGAATTGTTCGAAGTAGGTGATCAGTTTGTCTACTACGTTGACACTCTCAACCTTGACTCCGGGGTAGTTCAACTGAGTGTAGGTGTAGTGAGGCAAGTGACTCTTGTACTGCAAGAAGTAGTAGGTGATACGCTTGTAGAACTGGTAGAAGATGGGGTCACGCAGAGCGGTCTCGAAGTGTTCCAATACGCTGGGTTGAACCTTGTATTGGTGGACGGGGTGAGCAGAATAGCCGAGCACCTGGTGGGCGATCACTTGAAGGTATCCATAGAAGCGATTGTTGGGAGAGTCAGGGTTGGATTCAATGATCTTGCCAAGCAGATCGAAACCGTCCTTCTCGTAGATGTTAACCTTAACACCATCGTCGGTGAAGATGTATCCAAAGTCGATGGTATCACGGATTCTTCTCTCGAAGTCTTCGATTTGCATGATCTCGAATTGGTTGTCTTCTCCACTGAAGGTGAAGGCCTGGTTGTGTGGGTTGTAGACAACATTGGTATAGGCGGGCCTGGCTGGGAACTGAAGTCCGTTAGGGTAACGCATGGTTGGCACATATCCAGTCTTGATAGGTTCCTCCCAGTTGAACACATCGATGCTGCCGTAGTCGTTGGACAAACGTTCCAAGTAGTATCTGGCCAACAGCTGTTGGTGCACGAAGTAGTAGAGTTCACCGCGTCTGTCCTTGTTCAAACCGTACTCTTCACCGCCCATCCAGAACGGATAGTCCAAGTGGAAGTAGTAGTAGTAAGCATTGAGACCTACATCCTCAGTGAAGTAAGACATATCGTACAACTCAGGGTTGACGGCCGAGTACCAGCCGGTGTAGTTGGCTTCCACGAAGTATTTGTCCTGTTTGTAGGCACCTTGGTAGTTGCCGCCATATTTCATCTTGTATTCGAAAGCCTTGTCGATGACTTCGCTGTTGACGAAGAAATAGGGGTAGATTTCATAGATGGGTGGCAGCACGAAACCTTGGGTGTCGTGACGGTGCAGGACAGCAACGTGCATGGCGTACACAAACATGCCTTCGTTGACATATTCGCGGGCCCAGCAGGCGGTCTTGTAGAATGTGTCGAAATCCTTGGCAAAGTACAGAACACGGAACAAAGCAATAGCTTGTTCTCTCTGCTCCTCGTAGAAGATGGAGAACACTTCACCGCGGGGCAGAAGACCCTGCTCAAAGTAGTACAGGAATTCCTTTACAGCCTTTTGGTTGGTGTATTGGTCTAAGTGTTCTTCGATCTTGTAAGTCTTGGCGATCTCGGCCTGGTCCTTGTAGTAGTTGTGTTGGAAGATGAACTTGAAGAGACGGAGGATGTTCTTCTGTTGTTCAAGGAACACCTTGTCCGCTAAGCATATAATATTATTAGCATGAATTTATGTGCGTTTTATTGACTGAATGTTGTTCACTTACCGACTTTGTATTGTTTTTCTTCTTGGGTGACGGGGCCGGCGATAGCCAAGGCGCACAGGCCTGCCAGGAGTAGTACAATGGTTGTCCTCATGGTTGTGCTTACCAAATGACACAGTACCCTGAGTGTGCCTGTTGCATCCACCGATACAGTTTATATAGTACTACAATGGCATTATTATCAGCATGTGCTAGTGACCCGTGATGCAAAACCGAATAAAATTATCAATTTTTTTTTACGTTTGATATAAGTAATCTTTGTTTAGTCTCTTCATTTCAAGATCAAAGTCATCAGACCTGATACATTAGATCACATATTTGAATATGTTCTCTTTTTTACTTCAATATTATATCTAGAATGTTTTTTTTTCTTATATATTGAATGACGTGTCATTCTTCGCTTATTTTAGTTACGATTGCCTGAAATACTCTAATAAAAACGGTATGTCGCTGCTAATATATAAAACAATCATAATTTATAATGTTTATTATTATTTTTTCACATAAAGTAAATATTATATGTAAAGATAAAAATAATAGCAATTACTATTCAAAAAAAAAAAAATAATAAATTGCAGTACAGATTTTTATTATAAGTAGGGATACTTTGGCAAATTAATCCTATAATTTAACTATTTGGTACTTTACTGACATACTTAAATAACATGAGTTTCATTTGTGATAAACATATTCTTCAAACACGTATGAATTAGGTACTATGAATGAAATCTCATCAGAGATTTGTCGATCGAGTGGATATCCGAGAGATCTTCCATCAATCTTATAGCCACTGGCATCATCAGTTGGAATTTGGGAACTAATGTGTATAAAGAATTTATACACACGTCCCTCACTCGCTCCCTTGGGTAATACGAAACTTTTGCGAAGGTCGAACATATTATGTGTAAAATTTCTTTTGTCGTTCAAAGCATCCGACACGTCTTGATACAGAGTTCTGAAATTGATGCGATCCTGTGCACTCTTGCCTTGTGTAGAATTTCGGAGGATTATATTTTCACCCTTTTCCAGAGAATGTACGAATTTGTCAAACTCAACAAAGTTAAGTCTATTCTCGTTCAATGGAATTTCATTTTCTGCGTTATCGTATTTGGGTCCAATGAAGACACGAACAACCACGTTGGTGACTGTATCACTGGTCACATTGATTGTGTAGTTGAATGGTTCATGATTCAAACGATATTGGTGAGCCCAGGCTTGGAAACCGTCCTTCTTTTCATCTTCGTTGGTGTACAATGCATTGCTAATTTCAAATTCAAATTTTTCGAAGAACGTATTTAATGTGCTTATTGCAACATTGTTTATTGTAACACCGGAGCATTCCAATTCTGTTTGATTGTATTCTGGTAGATTATTCTTATATTTCGCTAAATAATGGATGATACGGTTAAAGAATTGATAGAACATAGGATCTCGTAAAGATGTTTCGAAGTGTTCTAATGCGCTGGCACTAATTATATTGGAAATATTTGACGGAAAAGTGTATCCTGTAAAAATACATTAATTAGATTTCATAAGTAAGAGTTGATTTACATTAGTTAATATACACTTTTTACTAACCTAAAACTTGACGTGCCAAAGTTTGCAACGGACCAAAATAGCGAGTATTTTTGGAATCTGCGTTGCATTCCACTAAATTAGCAAGAACGTTGAAACTATTGTCTTGGTAAATGCTCTCTCTGCTCACATTTAATGTTAAAATGTGTCCAAAGTCAATGGCCGTACGAATTCTTGATTCATAATCTTCAATATCCTGTATTTGAAAGAAATGATTTTGACTCAATAGAGTACCGATTAAATTTGCATCCGTGGGTCTAGATGGAAACATAACTCCGTTTGGATAACCTAGTTTCGAGCTATATCCCATTTGAATTGGTGATTGCCAGTTGTATACATCTATGGTGCCGCATCCTGCAGTCACACGCTCCAAGTAGTATTTAGCCAGGATTTGCTGATGAAAGAAATAAAACAGTTCACCACGTATGTCTTTCTGCAAACCGTATTTGTTACTATCCATCCAGAACGGATAAGCTATGTGGAAATAATAGTAATTGGCATTGGCTCGAACATCGTCATGGAAATAGGCCAGATCATTTTGTGCTTCTACATTGTATTTCAAATACGAATTTGCGTGTGGATCATCTTCATGGTGGGTCGTATTTTCATCAATGCCATGATATATCTTATAATTATCAACCTTGTCGAGAACCGCTTTGGTGACAAAGAAGTGCGGGTAGATTTCATATATGGGCGGTAACACCAAGTCCTTAGTGTCGGCACGGTGCATGACAGCGACATGCATGACATATACGAACAAGGCTTCATTGACATATTCACGGGCCCAGCATGCAATCTTATAGAAGTTGTCCCAGTCCTTGGCGTAATACAATACATCGAAGAGAGCTACAGCTTGCTGCCTATGCTTGTCATTGAAAATAGAGAACACCGCGCCTCGAGGTAGAAGACCGATTTTATGTAGTTTAATGAATTTTGTAGCTGCTGTTTCATCAGTAGAATTGGTTAAATTGTCTTCGAGACTGTAATTTTGTGCGATTTCAGCTTGATCCTTGTAGTAACTGGTTTGAAGTACATGTTTGAAGAGACGCAGCAAGTCGTTTTGTTTCAAAATGAAGTTTTTGTCCACTAAACATATACAAAACATTAATAAATATATACTTTTAATTCTAAGTAACATGGAATATCTATGAACTTACCATTGTTGCTCTGATTACCTTCCACGGGTCCAGCAAATGTCGCAGAACAGCAGAGGGCTGTTACAAGTAATACACAAATCTTCCTCATATTCGTGCTCCGTGTACCTTGTCAAATAGAATATGTGGGATTGTATCTTACATGTTGCTTATATACTCTATGTGTATTCTCATATGTTATTCTAAATAAGCGACATTCTAGCTCGGAAAATCCCAGTGCAATAATGGATTCTGTAATGTCCCCGAATAGAGAATTATAAATTTGATATATTTGGATACAGTAAACAACCGATAAGAACGTGCCGTTGATTTGCATTAGTATAATAACACGCTTGTAAATATAGTTTCAAAACATGCCTATAAATCAAAATCGTACGATAACACATCTGTTTGTAAATGGGATTTCTTGCGAAGCTAATAAATAAAACCTCAATTGGTGGACATGTATTTGTATTTCGTTATTAACAAAACAGGTTGCTCTTGATTTAAAAATAAAAATTTTACACAAATCAATTCATTAAATGTATGATCCGGATCGGAGTGAAAAACAAATTATACACCATCTAAAAATGGCATATTGTAACAATTGTCAAAATTTTGTTAATAGTTTTCTGATTGTTATTACAATTAGGTAACCTTATAATCATTAACAGCGCAACAATTTCGATGACGTTTTTGACACCAGTACCCAGTACGGTTAAATTTAATAAAGATTATAGCAATTAGTATGTATAGACTGTTTCACTATCATATTCCTGACTTCTTGACCTGTAATAATTAGTTTATTGGGAGGTGCTGTATCCTAACAATACAAATTCTGTGAAATATTTCAATAGATATTAAGAGCAAAACTAAATTTTATTGTTATATGATATGTTTTAAATTAGCAGGTTTGTCAAAATGGTTTTCTTATATAATAAAAATAGCGGTATCTAAAATACACTTATTCCACCGATGTTATGGTGTGGTAAGTTATATAGTCTGTTCAACTATCATATGCCTGACTACTTGACTTGTAATAATTAGTTTATCGGGAGGTGCTATATCCTAACAATACAAATTCTGTGAAATTTTGAAATAATAAAACACAATCTGAATTGATTGTTGTTATAACGACAAATATTAATATCATAACTAAAACAAATATATCACTTATCTTTCGTGATGATTTACATTTTTGAAATTTGTGAGCAAAAAATTTGATTAGATTAGAAAATTACTTTTGATAACTAAAAAACGTGCATTCATTATTTGAACTATAAGACAGGTCATTAGGTTAAAAATAATAAAAAGAACAGTACAGAGTAAGTTCATGTGTCGTTTATTTATCATACTAATACTCGTACATGACATCATATTTTATATATGAATTCATTATTTATCTATGTTAGTTTAATATTGTTGCTATAATGTTTTTACAAATATTTAAAAAGTACGTACATAGTTGCCGTAACGTTATTTATATTAATGGTGATTTATGTCGAGTGTAAAAAAAATCGCAAACACTTTGTTGAGGTCATTTTGAATAAAAAATATCATATAAACAAAGGTCTTATTCTATCTAGTTATATAACTACAAGGGATCAGAGTTCGATTAGTATCCTAGTAAATTTATAAGTAAATTCACGGCAAATTTTAACGATGCCAATGAAAAAAAAGAAATCAACCAAGTAGACCGCTTATCGACCAATTCGCTTAACGACCTAGTTCTAGGAACAGAACTCGGTCGTAAAGTGAGGAGCAGCAGTTTATACAAAGAAATTAAAATATTAGCAATTACTGAGCTATAAAATGGTAAAGTTTCAGTACATATTTGTGTTATAAGTAGCGATACTTTGATAGATTAATCTTTACCAAATTACTTTTTCTTTTCTAAAATTCTTTAGTAATTATCACGGGATTTATTGTCTGAGCTTGGTACTAAAATCAGAGATTGACGTTCCAGTGGACATCCGCAGGGTCTTTCGAAGAATTTTGTTGTTATATTAGGTAACATGCGATACCTATGAACTTACCATTATTGTTCTGATTACCTTCCACTGGTTCAGCAAATGTTACAGAACAGCAGACGACTGTTACAAGTAATACACAAATCTTTCTCATATTCGTGCAGGCTCACAAAAAATATGTGAGCCTGCATGTTGCTATATATAATCAATATATTTCCTCGTTTGTCAATTCATATTAACAACTGTCTACCTCGAGAATCCCATTATCGTTCTCTGGATTTTTTTGTTATCAAGTAAACAGTAAGTTGTGTACAAGGGATTTAAAGAAATATTTATTAAAAATGATAACAGTTTCCCAATTGGTGGACATGTATTTGTATTTCTTTATTGACAAAATACAGGGTTCATGATTTAAAAATAATGTAGAATAATTTTTACACAAAATATTTCACATGTACGTATGTATGTATGACATAATACATAATTGTACCAAGACTTATTGTTGAATCGCCAGTGATCTGATGCACATAACTCCATATAAACATTTACTTTGACATGTCTCTGTTTAGAGAACTTTGTATCGAGCTTTGTTGAACGTGTGATGACCGGATGTTTGTAGTTTGAGTAGTTCCTCCTTTATTAACCGGGTGATTTCGGCTTTAGCTTTAGACACAGCTATGTCGCTCGTACTCTCGATAGCCAGATACAGTTTACGTTCTCCTTCAGGTGGAGCTTTGCCGGTCATTACATACGTACCCCGTACTGTAATACCGGCTTCTGAATATTCCGATATCTGCGCTAATGCTTCCTGTAAATGGAAAGAAACATTTCTTAAGAACGAACGACAGATGCCTACTATTTCAACATAATTATAAAACGATTTTTTATACTCTAATCTGCGTATATTTGATAACTTTAATACGTACACGTATAATCTAAAATACGGAGCAGGTCATCCGGTTCAGAATTTAAAAAACAGTAACAAATCTGTTAATTTGCAGTCTTTTTGTTTGAAGATAATTAAGCGAATTCGCGATGATAACAGAAATAATTTATGACTACTCATAGTGGCAAAAGAGTTTCATTATACTAAATCATTAGTTTCTATCAACTGCATTTGTAATATAATAAAAGAGAGAATTAATTTTATATGAAAATTTACAGACGTTTGTAAATAAACGTACCTTTGATGTGACCCGCCATCTTGCCTGCTGTGGGAAATCATTGATTTCCAATTCTTCTTCGTACTTGCGGAATGTTTGTTCTGACTCTTCATCGGCCTTTTCATCCTCGTCTTTTGGTTGATAATTCAATCGGGTATTGAGTTTGGCTGCCAGTTGTTCAGCTACAGTTTTTGCCTATAGAACATTATATTCAATAAAAAAAAAAAATATTAACAAAATAACACGGGTATAAGGATGTAATTACTTACAGTAATTAATGGCTGACTTCCTCCACCTTTAAGTATCGCTTCAGCCGCTTGCTGTGTCGCCCACTTTGCATCCGTGCCCAAGTTCTTTGTCAAGTTAATCTTGGACGCTAATCGTTTAGCCAACTCCAGCTTGTCCATTGCCGAATTCTGACCCGGACCAGCAGCGTTAGCCGGATTAATAATACCCATTGGTGCTTTGATCTCTTTAACAATTCGCTTCGTAGCAAACATACTCTCAATCTGTTGATCGATATCGTGTTCCAGGTCTTCGTCATCCGAATCTTGCAGACCAAGTGCAGCTTTCTGGAATTTCTTCCGTTCATTCGCCGCTGCAGCTTCGTTCTCATCGAATTTGAATCCTTTACCGCTGAATCCACCACCTGAATGCACTCTCTTACCTTCCGCTTCCTGTTTCGCTTTGTACGCTTCCCACAGGTTTCGTAAACTTTCCGGCACGGAAATCGTTGCGAGTTCGAATGCCCGAATAATGTCACCCGCGTACCGTTCCTGTTCGGGCGTCACAAACGTGTACGCGAATCCTTTGTTACCTGCGCGCCCCGTACGTCCACATCGATGTACGTAATCTTCGTAATGATTCGGACAATCGTAATTGACAACCAGAATGAGCTGCTTGACATCGAGTCCCCGTGCCGCTACCGATGTAGCAACGAGAAGTTTCACTTTACCGTTCTTGAAATCAATGATTGTTGAATCCCGATCAAACTGATCGATTCCACCATGCAAACTCATACAATTATACGATGCTTTCATCAGATCTTTCAACAGAATATCGGCATTTTCTTGCTTATCAACGAACACCAATATGCTTCCGTGCTCCTGGTACAAACCTAACAGCTCCAGCAGTTTCAGGAACTTTTGTTCCTCGTCTATAATAACCACATGTTGTTCAACGTCTTTGCATACCACCGATCTGCCACCCACTTGAATCTCAATTGGTTTCTGCAAGATTCGTCTGGCCAGTGCTTCCATCTGTCTGGGGAAAGTGGCACTGAACATGACAGTTTGTCTGTCGGGTCGCACATTCTCGATAATGCGCATTACTTGCGGTTCGAAGCCCATGTCGAACATTCTGTCCGCTTCGTCTAGTACAATGTATGTAACACGCTTCAAGTTCGTCACTTTGCCGCTGTTCGCTGCCAGCATATCAATCATTCTGCCGGGCGTACATACAATGATTTCCGCGCCACGTTTCAACTCCGCTATCTGTTCGGATATACCCGTACCGCCGTAGACGCACACGGCATGTAGATTGAGACTTTTCGTGAACTTCTTAATGTCTTTACCGATTTGCATGCACAATTCGCGCGTTGGCGTCATGATTATAGCGATAGGACCGTCTGTTTCTTCCAGCGGCGTCTGATCAAGTATGTGCCGAAACATTGGTAACATGAATGCTAACGTTTTACCACTACCCGTTTTAGCAATGCCAATCAAATCTCGACCGGACATAATGGCGGGTATAGCTTGCACCTGAATGGGTGTAGGTTTCTCGTAACCCAGTTTTTTCAACACTTCCAACTCTTTTTTCGACACTCCGCATTGTGCCCACGCCTTGATTGGTTTTGGACAGCCCTTACCTTTGACCCGGATCCCTTCGAGCTCTTCTTTATACGCTTCGACTTCCTCGTGCGTCATCCTTGCAATTTCCGGTACCTCAACGTAGAAATTCTTCCGGAATGCTGTATAGTTCATTTCGGCATGATCCACTTTCGCCAGTTCTTTCTTCTGTTTATTAGCAATCGACGCCGCTGTATCTTTAAGATCTTCTTGTTCTTCTTCCGACGAATACTCCAAACCATCTTGATTCTCTTCAATGAGTTCGCCTCTGTTGCTGCTGGCCGCTTTCTTGGATACGCCTGTCACGATAACTACGCCTTGTGCAGGACCAGTGCCCGTACCATCTTTCTTCAAATCTAATTTGTTAATTTTTCGTACCTCGTCATGAACTCCTTAAAATTAGTAAGCACCGTTAACATGGTTTAGATACGTATAGTACAAATACTGGAGTACCTTGCATAAAAGCATCTAATGGATCTATTTCTTGTTCCTCAGGTCCTTCGCCGTCTCCTTTCTCCTCTTCTTCCTCATCAGAATCATTCTCCAAAGACCATTTCTTCACGGTACCTTGCGGAATAGTCAGATTCGAAATCAACGTTCCTTTCTGTGCCTCCTTTTTCGTTAGTTCTTGTTCTTTCTTCTTCCGTTCAGCTCGCCACCGTTCAATTCGTTCTCTTCGTTTTTGCATCTCAAGCTCAAGTCGTTTTTGTTCCTCTTCCTAATGTTAATATAATATTATAATTATGCGAAATAATTGGTAACAATGTGTGTGTGTGTATACCTTATCTAAATTTGAAGGATCGAAAACTTCTTCCGAATGATTTGTCTCGTCGCCAGTTTTCTTAGAATCCCTTGGAGATCGTGACCTGGACCGGTCGCGACCCTCACGCCGTCGCGATTTGCTCCCTGAAATCCGCTTTTCTTTACTGTCACCACTTCTCACCGAAAACAGTTTAAAATACACACATAAAATACAACTTTCATACTATAACAGTGTACTTTCTACTAAATAATATGAATGTTGAATTAGTATATAGAATTTATTATTAACTCTACCGTCTCCTCTCTCTGCTACGAGATCTTCTCTCTCTGCTATGCGATCTTCGTTCCCTCCTGTTGCTTTCTCTGTCTCTGGATCTACTTCGCCGATGTCGATTCGATTTGGGTCTGTCAGAAAGACGTTCCCTACTTCTCGATCTTCTTCGTTTGTGATCCGGAGATCTCTCCCGACTGTAAGTGCATTTGCCATATATGTATTTATACATTTATTATTTTAATAAACACAAATGATTACGAGAGTAAATTATAGCTCATAACGCGGCAAATAATATAGTCGGCACATTTCTGTAAAGTTCCCATACGTAATGAAAATAAGTGTTGATTATACAATTAAATCATTAAATTGTTTAAATTTCTGGGATACTTTGAAGTTTGTAAAAAACGTTTTATGTCGTATATTCAAATTTGATATATTATTTTAGGTTAAGTACATATAACATACATTTAAGAAAGTAAATTTACGTACCCGCCACTTCGGACCATAATTACGTTTTCGTATTTATTCCTTAAAGCTATCTTCTAAAGAAAAATTTAGTGTATTATTAAATACTAAAGCATTTTTAAAGAGGTTGCTTATGGTCTTGTCAACTTTACTTAGCTAAAATACACAATGTTGCCAAATGTAGAACATGTTTTCCCCCCAAGAGGCAACCCTGGAAATAACACATGTGCGTAGATAGACCTATACCAAATTTTAGCGGTAAAACATACATGTTAGAATTGATACAGATCTTCACTATGTCTATATTATATAACGCAGGCATGTACATGTATATGAATTGTCAACAATAAAGATAGCCAGTCACCTAATAAATTTTTATTGTTCTTTTAGTACTTTACAGAATGCAATTAATTTGAAATTAAACTAGGCATGTGCAAGAGTTTAACATTTATATACCGGGGGTGTCACTATCAAATACAATAGTTATAGTTCACGTGTTCATCAAATTGACTTGGTATAAAATCTAGTTGCAAACAGTGAACACCACAAACTTCATATTCAAATACACTTAGTTAATTTCATCATCATCATAACATAACATCATTGTCGCTAAGAGGAGATCTCTTATACAGTATACATACAATATAATAATTACTTTACATTTATTTCATTACTACGTAATCATCATCATGCGGACACCATCATTTCTTCTCCTCTGGTTTTAATCCTTCTTTCTATCCCATCTTCTCTTTCGGTTACGCCTTATGTGTGCATCTGTTTATCTCATTTCAGTATGTATGGATTTTAATTTTATTTTTTAAAGAATACCTGATATTACAAACATTGGGCCAAATTCAGCTGTCGAACTTAATCAAGTTCGATCCTAAATAATAACAAAAAAGATGAACTTTTGTCTTTATATTAGATGAATACGGATACCACATGTCCTAAAGTTAGGAACGCGAGCTGAATTTGGCCCAACGTTCACATGAATATCACCGCACACTATTTTATTATTTACAAATAAAACGAAATAATTTATTTCATAAAAAAAGAACACAATAGAAACGTTGTTTATATTAGATATATAATTCAACAAATTCAAAATATACAAATTTAAATTAGTAGCAGTAGCATATTTTGTAACACGATTCGACCTCAAAGCGACAATA
Source organism: Carabus problematicus (assembly GCA_963422195.1). NCBI lineage: Eukaryota > Metazoa > Arthropoda > Insecta > Coleoptera > Carabidae > Carabus > Carabus problematicus. The sequence goes on along the minus strand of OY728588.1, from coordinate 473,927 downwards.
AAAAATATGAACATTTAAAAAATGTACAGATTGTTACTTAAATACACTCTTGTTCAGTTTCAAACTTCTTTTAATAATTCATGATAAAAAATAAAACGAAGAGAGAATATAAAGCATAAAGTGCCTTATTACTGACCTATGATAACAAAAATATACTATTTATTCGACAGTACGTTAGCCTTATATAGTAGAATAAGGGCAGACCGACCATTTCTATTTTCAAATCAACAAATTCACATTCATCAATATATGTGTGTATGTATGTGGTACCTATGTACGTCATCTATGTAGTGGTACTGTAAACCAATTGTACTGCTAGCTGTGTCGTCATTTGTTCTCTCTCTACCTCTCTGTATATGTGTAATAAGAACAATATTGCATCGTTCAAAAAATGAAGCATGCCGCGCTCAATGGAATCGCGAATTTGATACAATATTTTAGTGTTATACGATAGTGTTAGCGTTATTATTGTTGCAAATTGGTATTATGTATGCCAGTAAGCTTGGTATATCGTGGTATTGACAGTTCTTGACAATTCGACGCGATATTGTCTTTACTATCTCCATCAACATCAACAACAATACTTGTACAATCAATTTACAGCCGACCATCGGTACACAAAGCAACAACAATAATTGATCACTGTATAGAATAGAATTTCCATGCAACGGTGTTTGTCGCGAATCAATCCTGTAATGAAACGACCTGTGGGGCGGGAGTATAAAATGGAGCACATTAACGAGAGATGTAGAAAACAACGGTTTACGCGAAACAATAATAATAATAAAAATAATTATCAATCAGTAAGTAATAGCGGGTGGTGTGAATCGGTCCACTCCCTGTAATTAACAAACCATTATGCAGATGTGAATGTACAATTGGATGTTTGGACATCACGTTGAATCATCATTCCCACTCGGTGGTGCCGGGCGGCTTCGAGGTGAGATCGTACAGTACTCTTGAGATGCCTGGTACGGTCAGTACCTCTACGACCATTCTCGACACAACCTACAAATTATATAATAATAATAGTGATCAACTGCCACCAGGTCTGACTTACATCTACTGGTATCTGTTTGCCCGGAATGGCTGGTAGACCCGTCATAAAATCCTGAGTACAAAATGGACGTAGCACCACTGATCGTTGGCAGCTAGGTATCCTCATCGCTTGATCCCGATCAAAGTGGATCGGGAGTAAGATAATAGGCATCTGAGTGATGACACCGCTATATCCGCTGTAACTCTGGAGCACCTGCGCATCCATACAGCCAGGATGTTATGCACACACGCATACAGTACGTCACCATGTGTTCTTACCTGTGTAGCAAGATGGTCGGCTTGCCGCAAAGTGCTGAGAACATTGCCAGTCAAGTACGTCGGCGTGAGATCAGGGATAGATTCTTTCACCAGCCCGCCGAATATGTAACACACTCTATTAACATTGTGACAGACGCGCGGAATCAATCGAGCCAGGAAGATCATATCGTCCCAGTCGGGATCTTTCTCACTGGAGATGCCCGCAACGTAACTGTAAGAACGGCAGTCGCCCTGAACACCGACACTCCGTATTGGCAACAATGTAGCGGCCAATCGTTGTTTACTTGATATCTTTCTTAACTCAGATCTGCGAAAAACAATCGCAGTTAGTAAATGCTACATATCCTAGCACATATGTATATTGTAAACATTAACCTTTCTTCATCACTAGTAACGCCTTCGACACGATTCAACAAGGCATGTTTCTTCTGTAACATCTGGTCGAACTCAACCATGATCTTAACCAGCACCTGCGTCTCAGAGAAATCTCGCTCCATGTACGGTTCTTCGGCGCACAACACCCGAATAGCCAGGCCCGGACCTGGGAACGGATGTCGCATCACCAGCTCCGTGGGTAGACCCAACTCTCTGCCCAGTGCACGCACCTCATCCTTGTGGAAGTCCTTCAGCGGTTCAACGACGCGACCCTCGGCGCGCAACTTCCGTATCAACTCCGAATCGTTATGATGCGTTTTAATTGTTTCGGCTTTAGAGCTAACTAGACTGGACGCCGACTCGATGAGGTCAGGGCGCAGAGTGCCCTGGCCCAGAAACACTTCCTCCGGTTTCAAGTTGAGTTCCGCCACTATGTCGTCGGAAATTTTCACAAAGACATCGCCGATGATTTTTCGTTTCTCCTCTGGATCTGTGGTCATGCACAGCATTTTTGTGACGCGTGTTCGCGAGTTCGGTTCTCGCTTGTCTAACGGCACTATAGTTGTGCCTTCGGTGAATTGATAGGCGGCATTGATGACCTTCAAGTGCAGCCCGATCTTCTGCAACGATTGCTCGACGCGAGCACTCTCGTTTTTCCGCATGAACCCGTTGTCTATGTGTAATGCGATCACTTGATCTTCCCGCAGCGCTTTGTGTAACAGTGCTGCACAAACTGTTGAATCCACCCCGCCGCTCACAAGCATCAGTACTTTATTCGATCCCACCGTCTCCTTGATGTACTTGATACATTCCGCTTGTCTGCTCTGGATTGTGTAGTTGCCCGTAAGTCCTACGACGTCGAATAAGAAATTTCGTAGCATCACTTTGCCGTTTGTGGTGAGGTCTACCTCAGGATGGAATTGTAGTCCGTACAATCGGAGTTTCTCGTTACAGATGCCGGCTACGAACGAACCCGAGTGAGCAATTTGTCGGAAGTTTTCGGCGATTTTCTCAATTGAATCACCGTGTGTCAGAAGTACGGTTTGCATTTTATCGAGACCCCTACAGCAGACAAGTGAATTATTATAACTGCAGACGTTATACATGCGAACAAGCAAACAAATACTACAGATGTATCTATAAATACTAGTGTACAACAGAATGTAGCTTTGACATATAGACTATGCTATTCAAAGATGTTCTCCTGTCGACGTTAGTCTAGGAGGGACGTATCAGCGACATCTTAAGCTATATAGATGATCACTTTCTTAACCCTCCATAATACACAGCACATGACGAATATCAAACATGACTTACTTGAATAATAAACATTTAGATACTTCAACACTAAATTGACCATCTTCTCTGCCATCTTTACGGACTACCGTGCCACCAAATTCTTTGTTCATCATTTGCATGCCGTAACATATTCCTAAAAATATACAATACAACAATGAGTAATTTTTAAAATCTAACAGCAATGCTACGTTAGTTCATGATTGTTATAAGGTTTTTTTCCTTTACCTAACACTGGAATCCCTATTCGGAAGATATCTGCATCGTATCTAGGCGCGTCCTCTGCGTACACAGAATTCGGTCCGCCCGAGATTATGATAGCACGGTAACCGTTCTCCTTGATGTTGAATGCTGGAGTGTCGAGAGGCAGAATATCGGATTCCACACATAATTCTCTGACTTTTCTGTCGATAACCTTCCCGTACTGGGCTCCGGCATCTAGAATAGCAACACGTTCCGGATTGTGGGCGCCGTTCGTACTAAGGTACTGCCCTTCAAGACCTGTGTTGTGCATTGTGCTGCTCCAGCAACACTGTAACAACAAACAACAACGATGACAGGACACACACACACGCACGCACAGAACTAGTGACAGACAGAACACTTATGTGTTAGAATACACAGATGTGAAACTTAGAGGGTTACAAGTACGTAGTGAAAACAAGTTACCAAAGAAAATAATGTCATGATGAATGCATACTACCTCTGCTAAGTATCGAACCAGATTATGACAAATTCTTACTCCTAAATACAACAGCAAAAACATAACATGACTACACGGTTAGCAGCATTGGCAACATCTATTATTAGACCACGAAAGCCAACTGAAGGTGATACGTACGTATGTGCAAAATTAAACATCAATGTACTACTACGCGACTTATAATCAGTGCAGTGTTGCAGTGGCCAGTTGTAATAATGACAAGCAAAATAGAAATCTCTTTATCAGTATGAAACGGTACCAACGTTGATGATAACACTAGCAGAATGTAGAAGATACAGCCACACGGATATGTATAAACAATATTCAGTGATTGCCGGTTTGCATCATACGAAAAGTTTTATCAACAGTGCACAAAAAAAAAAATGTTTACACAAACTCAACTAGTTTCAACACAACGAAAACGTGGTTATCACAATATTCATGCGTAAAGGTCGACAAATCTACCAGTTTAATTTCAATCCATCGATTACAATTTCATCATTTAAAAATAAATAAAAGTTAAAGCAGTACTGATAAAAAAATTTTGTAAAACTAGTTAAAATCCCATGAGGTGTACCAAATTATGCATGAACATTATAGGTTATTTAACAAAAATGCAGAAAACAATTCATTTTTTTAGGTAACGCATTAAGAGTACATGAGCAAATTCTGAAAGATGTGATGTTAAATTCTGGTAAAATGTAAAATTTATTTGATCACAACCTTATGGAAATTGCATGTGATTTATCACCGCATAGAGAATCAGTACGGTACCAATTTTTAATTAGAAACATGTATGGTGTGGTACAAGTGATGTTACTTACCGCTTAATTAAATGGAACTATATAATGCTAAATATTTAACTTTAAATAACAGGTAACACTCTCTGAAAGACATACACACAAAAATTTCATTAAATTCACATTTACCCAGGGAGCGCACTAGCTAATGTCAAACATGGCGTCTCTCTTATTAGGGAAACAATCTCACAGATGGCGAGCGTATGAATTACAGTTTACAAAAAAAAAAATAATCACTTGACACATGCGCTTATAAATTAATTTAGTATTTATTATAATTACGTAAATATTCACCAAGTATATGTAAATAAATTTATTCATTCATTACACATTTATTTAATTATGTATTAAAAGTCAAATTCTTTGGTTAAAAGTTTTAATTTCTCTTGCAAAAATTCTTTCATTTCCGGCTCCGAACTTAGGATCTCCGATGCCTCCTTCAGGATAACCATGCATTCGGTTAAAGTTTCCTGCAAAATAATAACGTAAATATTAACATATCGGCAATTAAATACGGACAGTTTACTAACTTGAACGGCTTGTTTCGTAACTTTGCCATTGTTAAATTCTTGTTTAGCTTGTACAACCATTGTAGCTTGCAAGTCGTATAACAATGAACCCCTGAGTGTTGTATATCCTGGTGCTAATTCATCTGCGGCCTCTAACAATTCATGACAAATATCAATTTTTCTTTCTATTATGCCATCAGTTAATTCTAGAAAAAAACAAAGCAATGAATTCTGGATATTTAAATGAAGAATAATATTACTATTACCACTGAGGTGATATCCTTTCGCATTCCCATATATTTGACTCAAGGCGTATTTTGCCACTAAAGCATGGTAATTGTGCGGATGCAACGTTTCTTTATATTTGACAAGAAACTGTTCCAAATTCAAAGGATTTTTACCCAATCTATTCATCTCGCTTTTGATCGCGTCATTGCCCCACACCATCTGTCTCCCTCTGATCGTGTGATCACAACTTTCACATTTCCAAACAGCTGTAGGATTCAAAGGGTCCGTACTCAGAATCTTCGGACAACATTGTTCATTTGGTTTCTTGCATCTTGCGCAAAATATTGCTCCTAAATGCGTTCCCAGTTCTGTTTTATCACTACACCTTTTGCAATGGCAATCAATGTTTTTCGTTTCCTTTAAATACGCTCGTCTCGCGAGTGTTCCCCATAATATCTCGCTGTGTGACACCGATATTATTTCTCCTTTCGGTATGGGCACTGTTGCAATGAGCACCAATTGTGAATTGTCGCCCTGGATTGAATATTTCGTGTTTGGTTTGCAATCATGCTGTAGCAATGAACTAGTAGGATACAGTCCACGTACATTGACGTTACCCTCATTACGGATGATTTCCAATGATTGGGTATCGAAAATCGAAGCAGCTTGTATAATTTCTTCTTCCGAGTAATCTAGCTTCAGTACTTCCTTTATGAACGGAACAATGCTTGTTCTCAACTTATCCCGTTCTTTGTCAGTGACCGATTTTTCTGTTCGTGACAACAATGTGATCAGAGTGTTGTACTTTGTTTTGGCTGTTGATTTCAACAATAAGAATCTCAAAGGAGCAATAACACTATACGTTTCTACTTGTTCCGTTGGTGTGCAGCTAAAATCTGCTTTATATTCTTTTTGCGTAAATAGTTTACATTCATCTTTATGTAATTGTGCGTTTTGACATTTCTCGCCGCACAACGGCCAATTACAGTTTGTACATTTGTATATCGTATCGGGCGTATCTTCGATTCGTCTGTTACAACCCAAACATGTTACGTATGTCAAGTTGTGCGGTGCAACAATGCATGGAACTTCTTTCAGAATTACCTCGTTTTGTTTCAGATCCCGGGCCGCAATCAAATGCTGTCCGCATGCTGCTGGCGATGAGGTTAACTTGTACGAAGCACAATTGTTCTTGTGCCCGTCTTTCCAGTGCTTTTTCTGATGGTCACGGTTGCAGTAGTACACGGATTTGCAGCCAGCGCATAGTTGCATCGCTGGTACTTTACAAACGGCACATATTTGGGCGATATCACTCATGGTGCACTGATACACGTGCGTTCGGGGGTATACACAATGTAAAAATCGAGAAGTAAATTTCAGATTGTTCTCACTCACCCACACTATGTAGCTGAGGGAAAAAGATATGGGCACGGTTATTTTAGGTTGTTCTAATTTTGAACATGGTGCGCGCATGCGACGTTACTTGAATGTGCTTTGAAAATGTTCAGTGAGTTAACCAGTGCACACTTTTAGACTAATACTCGTCAAAATATAGACAAGGGATTGATTTACATTGATCGCAAATAACTTAATAAGGTAAGACACACACACATATTGCAATAATACATTTTTTATCCATTGTACTAACAGAATTTATCAAATAATGTCACACTGACAGTGATAATATGTGCAATTAACATTTAATATTACTCTAAACTAAAAGCATTAGCTAGTTGTTCAATATTTTCAAGTATTTGTGGAGCTTTCTGTTTGTATTTGAAAAAAAAATGTTAATAAAAAATTACGTAATTTTATGTAAATACTAATGTTTATTGAAAGGATTCCACATTTAATAAACATTTTATTGTTTCTAGAAGCGAAAATGCCGGGAGAAATACCCACGTGTGCAGAATGCAAGCAACCCGCAGAACTGAAGTGTTCTGCGTGTAAACTGGTCTGGTACTGCAGCAAAGAGCATCAGAAACAACATTGGAAACTGCATAAAAATCTATGCAAATCATATGAGGTACTAAGAACTACAAATATTGAAGCAACAATTGTTTGTCATTATTCTCTGTATTTAGATCGGTCAGTCACCGGAATTTGGTAGATTTGTGATCGCATCAAGAGACTTGGCTCCAGGTGATTTGATTATTACTGAACCACCATTAGTGTTTGGTCCGAGGCCTTACCCCATTGAAGAAGGACCTGTACCATGTGTAGGGTGCTCCAGGTAAGAGCTATGCAGTTATTTTCTATAAGCAAAGCCAACTGTCAAATGAAATTCAATGCATCGATCTTCTTTTGTTGAAATATACGTCAAATGCGTTACAAGAATATATTTTTCTCTATGCCCATATAAGTTTTTAAAAGAAAAGCATTTGAGTAAATTTCGTATTATTTATAATAATAATGCTGTATATATTTAAAATATTTATTTCTCATTTTAAAATATGTCATTGGCTTTCATGGTTGATAAATATACACTTGGTCTTGGTTGTACATTAATGATATAAACAATTGCCATAACTACAGTTGCCAGTCTTGTGTTACATTGTTGTAAGAAACAGTTTGATTGTTGGCATTTGTAGAAGAAATACACATATTTAAGTGAACTTTAACGACTAATTAGTTAAAAAACTGAAAATGTCGTGCTCTGATAAAAGTGCTACCGATTTACAAGTTGAACTGGTAGAATTTCGGTGGTCTTACAAGGAAATAGCCGAGTTTTATAAGGCACGCGCCGCAGAATTGGATCAGTATCATTTTGAAATACAACAAATGATAAACGAGTGTACTGAATTGACATTACAATATGGAATAACTGCAGCTGATATTCATTCGACCGTTGCTGAAGCTCGTATAATGCAAGTTGATATTCAATCAATGTTTTCGGAAAATTGCGAAATACAAAAACTGCAGCAAGACATAGATTCCGTAATTCCCGAAAATAACGAAGTACGAAAATTGGAACAAGACATCGAGGCAATGATTTCTAAACATGGTGAATTAGAAGACGCTCAATCGCAATTAATGTTTGATAATTCAGACATAGAAGAATACATCGCTGATACTCAAGAAATGCAGAAAGAAGTTCAACGTTAATAGAAATATCCATGTGTTTAGACTAGGTTTAGAATATTGTTTCTAATAAGTTACTAATTTAATGTACTAATATTATAATGTAAAATATAAAATGTGTTTAAAGAATAAAGTTATTAATTATGTACAAAAGTGTTCTAATTTGTAATGTCAAACATTTCAAAACGGATATTGGAAATTTCTTTATTTCTTTTACATGATTATTTTTAGACTATGTCCACCGGATACTTCCGTGAGGTGTCAAAACTGTGGCTGGCAAGTATGCGATCCGGCTTGTATTGGAATTAGGAACCCATTGGCGCATGGCCAGGAATGTCCAGTGTTGTGTTTACGGAAGCCACAACCATTTGACAATGTGCACGACTATTACAGGTACATATGTTCATATTTAATGTTTCGAATATGTATAAACTAGACTAAATAATACACATGTATTGTTTCAGACATGATGCATTACTCGCATTGAGATGTCTATTGCTGCAAAGACATGGTGTTAAAAAATGGAACCAGTTATTTGAGATGGAATCGCATTATATGAAAAGAGGAAGTGGTACTGACATTTATAAGTGAGTATTGTCAAGTTTGAATATTGTATGTAATACTAAATTCTATTCTATGTTCTCAGAACTATCAATACTCGTATAGTCAAGTATCTTATTGAAAATTTCCTCATACCTGTGAAGGAATACGAATCTCAGGCAAATTTGAAGATCTTACATGACATATCCGATGATACTCTTCACAAGATTTGTGGCATCGTTGATGTGAATGCCTTGGAGACCAACCAAAGCATAGAAATGTCTGCACTGTATCCGACTGCAGCGATAATGGAGCACAACTGTGTTCCGAACACGTACAATTATTTCGGAGACGATATGGAACAGTACAAAATAACCGTACGGGCTGCAATCGCAATCAGGAAAGGCGAACACATATCAACAATGTACACGCATGCGCTGTGGGGAACGCAAGCTCGGCGCGAACATTTGAAAGAAACCAAGTACTTTGATTGTAAATGTCAACGGTGTAAAGATCCAACGGAACTGGGCACTAACTTGAGTACCCTCAGATGTTTAGGAACTGAACTGGTGCCTTGTGATGGAGCACAGTTAGCCTTGGATCCACTGAACGTGAAAACCGAATGGGCTTGCAACAAATGTACGATCAAACTCGCCAGTGATCAAGTGGCTAATTTAGTCAATCAGATTGGTGAAGAAGTAGACAGTATCCAGGCGAATAGACCCACTGTGAAAGATTTAGAGGGTTTGTTGGATAAAATGTTGACGTTTTTACATCCGAATCATTACCATGTGTACTCGGTGAAACATTCTTTACTACAATTGTACGGATATCAACAAGGCTACCTACCTAATCAACTAAGTGATGATCTGTTGAGAAAGAAAGCGACAATGTGCCGGGATCTTCTTGATATTACAGAGAAGATTGATCCAGGACATGCAAGGTGAGTTAATAATAAATTCATAAATGATATGTTGTTAACAGGCATGTTCTGTTTTTCACTCAGATTATCTCTATATTTTGGCGTTATTCTCCATGAACTGCATCTAGCATCGATGGATTTAATAAAACGCCAGTGGAACTCAGGGAATCAAACTGAACTCGTTAGGGAAATAAGAGAAGCCAGAGGATTATTACAGAAAGCACAAGATGTGCTGAAGAATGAAGTAACGTCTGGTGCCGGAACAAAGTTGTACGAGCTGATTTGCAGTTCACTGAAAGACTTCGGAAGATGGCTGGACGCGAAAGACATTGATATAAGCGAATGAAATTGAAGAAAGAACAATGTTTTGTAATTACAATTTTATTGATATGCGGCTTTACGCTTCAGCTTCAGTGATCACATGATGATACTTGTATTTGCTTATCTGCTAACAGCGATAATAAATTAATTATAGTTTCTAATAATTACATGGTTAATTAATAAAATACTTTATCAGTTACAACTTGCACATGCCATTGATTTTGTTATTAGATATAATTTATTTTATACTTCCTATAAAGTAGTATATAATTAATGTAGATGAAATATGTTCCACATATCTATATTATATTTCACTATACACGTCAATACGTGTTACAGTTTAAATTCTGCAGAATGTTTTCTTTGGGAAACAGACCAATGATAGCTACATCATGGAACTTGACATGATTTTGTTTCGCGGTGTTTATATTATCCATATAAGGCCCCCGGGGTATTATACTGGACGTTTGACTCGGCCGCTGTTCATACAATTCCGGCGAAAATGGATTATCCTTCTCGAAATCATCGAATTCGGTGTTCGAACAGCAACAACAGCAAATCTTTGATATAAAATCTCCGATTGACATGAAAAATTTATCAAAATACATGATAGTTTGGTTCAAAAAACTGTACAAGAAGGGATTTAATGTTGTATTGATAATAAGCAACAGCGATAACGAATTGGAAATAATCCAGTATTTCGATCCGCTAAGAACTTTCGCGAACCGGAGCAACGTGAAAATCCAATGGGGCATACGACAGACGAAGAACACGACCATAATCACTAAAATGATCTTAAATGTGCGAATCTTGCGTTCCATGTGCAACTTGCTAGTTTTCACGACGTTTTTAATTCGACTGTCAATGTGGGCGGCGACTGGCGATTGTTTCACTAATGATGGTGGTTTGCTGTCAGTTGATGTTTCCATGGTAACACTGTGGTTACTGTTGTAAGCGTTAATACCTGCGGGTTTTCGACGACGCCAGATCAGCTGAGCGATTTTATAATAAAGCCATAGAAATAGAAACATGAGCGGTAAAAATATAAGCGCAAACATGATGGAATAAAACAGTAAATGATTCGCCTTCTGCTTTGTCGCGCACAAATAGAGATCCGCTGTTTGCGGTAAAAATGTAGGGGTTTTATTCGGATTTACAAAGTACACGGTGATCGGATAGTGTTCTGTCAATGTAAACATTGGATAGGAAATGCCTGAAATAAATCAGTATTAACGTTGTAATATATTCTGTAACGAACTGTAGCAAATACCTGCAGAGATGCTCCATATAGCTACGATTATTGCAATAGAAATCCAAATGTTCGGATCCCATTGTTTGTTCAGAGGATGCACAATATTTCGGTATCGATCCAGGGCTATTGAAGTCATAGTTACCGAATTCGCTACTGATCCAACTATTTGCATGTAGGGAATGAAAGAACACATGAACGAACCTAGGATCTTAAAAAAAAATAAATGGTAGTACAGAGAATCTTTTTTCAAATTAAAACTAAAAACTTACAAAATCTGTCATCGGATGACTAAAGTTTACCATATTTGTAACGCCGAAAAACACGCAGACAACAATATCACTAACGGCCAACGATACGATCAATATTTTTTGAATTAGTCGAATTTTTCTGTAAATAATTGAAACACCAAATGTATTACACAGCGGTACACAGAATTGCCATTATTACCTGTAAAAAGTCGTGAACAACGTAGCAATATTCGCTACCATGGATAACGAGAAAATAATCAAATACAAGATGAAGAAAATGATTCTTTCATTTTCCGTAAGTTGTATCAACCAAGTGTTTACTATAGAAGTTCCAGCCTTAAAAAAATATTAATAATTATTTAACAATCGACCATTTCGTAATAAATATATGTAATTACCCTTGTATCTGCAACGTTGTTTATTTTCGATGTCTGAAAAGAAACTCTTCTAGTTTATAGAAATCTAAATTAAAGCACAATACTTGTCTTACCGTAATAGTTGAAGATGTAGTGTTATTCATTGTGACTTTAAACAAATGGATTTTAAATTCGTTTTACTGAAGCGGTGTGTGACAATGGAACTTATTACGTGAACTCGTACTTGTCCAGCACTGATGTTGATGGATTGCTACACAGTTTCACAGATAGTTTGTACATTGCGCATGTAACCTGTTTGTATTGTTTATCTATCTCTCATAATTTCGGGATACAGTAGCGTAGAAAGGTTTTTTTTTATCAATTTTTAAAATGAATTGCATATTAAATCACTGTTTTGTTTGTAACAAGAGGTAGCCACCTTTTATGAATACAACGGAAATTTTGATGTTTGTATTATCTCACTGTAATATGGAATCATGAACAATTTCGATTGCGTGATTTTCATGGAAATATTGTTTTCTACAACCTATATTTGCAAAAAGAATTCTTATAACTATCGCAAATAAATTGACATATATCATTTTTGTGCTCAGTAAACTTCTTCTTCCGATTTTGCAGTTATACCCAAAATCTGTGCAGCTCTTCGCATATTCAAGAAATATTTAAATATAGAATTTACACTATCTGTACATATGTGTTTTTGGTCAAGATCTTGCAATTGAAATTTTTCTTGATTTCTATGCTTTCTTTATACTAGAAGACACATGATTAAATTTTAGGTAAAATTTGCAAATCCAGAAGAGAAATTTATTGAACACGACAATAAAATAATTAGAATTATTTAAGAAATTTCACTTTGTTGCTCAATCCCTGCTGCAGAATAAAAGCGTAATATTAATTTATTCGCGTTACAACAGAACATCCGAAAATCCCCAACTCAAGATAAACCCAGATATCTACATATTTGTTTTCATCACTGATTACCCATATACGTGTATTATTAAATCATAGAATAATCATAAGCCGCGGAAAGGTAATTGATTATTTATGACAGCTAATCGATAATTTAACAAAATTACGAACATATGTAATTGTTTGCAATGAATGGGATACCGTATCTACATACACACGGCATCATTAAATGTGAACCATGCAAATTGGTACACGGTGCTTATTACTTTATTGCAACTCGTTTAATTGTCGTTAATGTCATTGCGGATCGATAAAATCAGAATTTATTACATTTTAAGCGAGTTTGATGTTACCGAGATACATACGTTGTAATGGAGACGATAACGTAATCAAAATTTGAGAAACATGTTGACCGTTTCGAGTCTTTTATCTGGTACCTAAATAAAATGATAGACATGAGAGTTTTTAGCAGAAACATTAAAAAAACACAGCAATGTTTCATATGACACAATAATAACATTTGCTTTATTATGGAATTTCGTTTACAATACGTATAAAATCTAAGCTACACCTTGCATACTTTCATACTTATGACACTAAAGATAAATTACATGTATTTATAAATATATTTAATACTTTAATTGTTTTTTTTAAGAGCACTCAAAATGCACCTTAGTACTTATATAAAATAGCCTCTGTTTATTTTAACTTAAAATATTCTGTCATGCACACTACAAATAAGTCTTTATTAGCATTTGATCATACAGTACACGTAAAAATTATGGACTTGCCTTTTAACATTACCATATTGTCGTATTCTATGATGTGCTCAAATTTGCAAATTGTAAGTACAAAACAAAATCTTACATCAACTAAAAACTATAATAACTTATTTACATTTGTTCATTCTCGATTGATAAAAAAGTTACTAGAATAATTATATGCTTGTCATAAATTAATGCACATAAAGAAATGGAAGGTGGATGATGAAAAGTGTGAATAATTTGGTCATAATATTGAGAATGGACATGGTTGTACTAATAATATTCCTTATTGATATCATATTTAGAGATTTTTCTTCCAGAAGCCGATTTAATATCTTATTTCGCACATTGCTTACAAATATAGAATGGCAATAAATGGCTATGAATATAATATTATACACACCTATCTTATTCCAGAATACGTTCACACGTGGCTTATGGTAATTAATAATTTAAAAATATATAAAAAAATCATTAAATAATTCGTTATAAAATTTCGCGATACACACACACACACACGCACACGCATATCTTACACAACAGCGTTACGAAATATTGGACCAATAAAAAATATGAGTATTTTCCGCAAAATTACACAATGTCATTCAAGCGATATCAGTTAAAATGTATCATTAAGTACTTAATAGAGAGTGTCTGCTCACGAATAATGTTTCGGGAACTATTCAGAGCTCAATTCACAAACATCAATAATCTAGTTTCGGTCATACATACTGATGATTATAAATTGGACTTTTGCTGAATTGGCTAGTTGAATTTATTTGAATGTTCGCATGCTGGTTTGGTATGCACTTGTAGTAGATCGTACGAAAGGGTCTTACCTTTAGGTTTCTTAACGGTTACTTGGACTACATAACTTCGTCCTGGTTTTAGTTGAGACACTTTTTGTGTTATTACTTCCCTGAACACGAGAACAATCCCATTAGAATATATTCATACAAGGTAAGTAGAATTTGTAACAAATATACCGTGTGTCTCATGACGATCTACACATAGGAACGTTGCGCGCTCATTTGATTTTTAAATCAAAATATTAATCTGGTTGTTTTTGTTGTTTTTTTTTTGTAATTGAAACGTCAATTTGACGTTTAAATTCGTTGAAAATGTACTATTACATCGAATATGTTATAAAATTATACTAGAATATCAAAGGAAATAAAATAATACGTATAAAATTAACAATTATGCTGTCTGGATTGTAAAAAACTAAAACGATCAAATTAATATTTCACGATCAAGAGCGTAAGCAACGTTCCTATGTGTAGATCGTCATGAGACACACACGGTATAACAAAATAGAATTACTTTTCTCCCTGTTTAATGTCCTGGCAATACTTGACAGCAAAGTCCGCGGATTTCTTTAGTCTGCTCTCAAGTCCACACTGGTTTGGCATTCTGTATCCCTCCATCTCTCGCAGTCGACCTTCACGTACCACCAGGCAGTAATGCGATGCACGTTGATCGGGAGAAGGTAGCCATCCCACGGTTACGCTGTCACATCTTCTCAGCGAAGCGTATTCGTAGACTTGTGCTTCAGACGGCATATTTGGCAGAGGGAATTTGACAGATGGTCTCGTAGTTGCTAATACCTGTGCAAAAACAACAAGAGTACACAGTTTTCAAGGCTATTTACGTTCAGCAGTTTGAGATCTTTTACCTCCACGCCAGAAGTGCGTTTGAGTTCCTCTCGGTTTGTAGTTATAACTCGGATGTAATATCGCTGTCCCCGCATCGGATTCTTAATGAATATTTTCCCATATCCATCGACTCTCCTTCTTTGTTCAACAGAAGTACTTTTCAGAGTAACCTCCACGTCCACAGCTCCGCCACAGGGCATCACATACAATTTAAGAGGTTCCGTCGAAGCCCTGCCAACCTGCAGAGCAACATTTTAACAGTATATTAAAACATAATCGAAAATTATCGGTATTTGTACCTTATATCGAAATACAGCTTTCCCATCCAACTTCTTCAAATTGACAAACGCGGCTTTTCCATCTTTGAGGGCCGTAGGTTTCACGTGGCTGTCGAATCGAAGCACTGCAGATCCATATGGATAACTAAGGTTTGATTGAAGGTTCGTCGCGAACAGATTGAAATGGTATTCTTTGCCATGTTCCAAATCATTCAAGGTGTACTGTGTTTGCGATCCAACGCAGTTGATCATCGGATCTTTCTTTGATCCTATAAATAATAACTGCTTTTAAAGTTGGCAACTTGTAAATGCATCTGGTGATGTTTATAATCTGTTTCGATTCAGTCATAATTCATTTATGTTTGAACAATATAACTACCTTTACTTTTATCCCAAATATTCGCTTTCTGTAAAGTTTTCGTCTTCGGTTTTGTCAAATCCGGCAAGTTCATTTCTGGCGGGAATACTCCAAAACGTTCTTCCAGAGCTTCACATAATGACGAATAATTTCTTTTCTGACTGATGACCAGGCAGTAATTCGTGACATGCGGGTCAACTAAGCTGAAAGTATTAAAAAACTACATGAACATGTTTTCAATGATGTAATTTGGATCACCAGTAGAGCTAAAAGTTCGTTTGCAAAAAAGAATTCCTACAGAGTCATTCAGATACAGAGGCAGCGAAGAAAGTATTGTACAAAAAGTAATATAATTCTAATTCGTGTTAAGATGCTGCTTAACCATCTCCTTATACACATCACTGCGTACAAATGCAACCTTTATCAAGATCTGATCAAGATAATAACTGACTTCATTATAAAATCGTCGCATTTTTAGTATATGTTTTAAACGTCCAAAAAACTCGGAAACCGTGACACGGTTGTCGTCCATACGTTGTCAGTGAACGGACTTCGACCATTTTGTTTTCCGCTACATGAGAACAAGATGAATTTCCTAGGATTACCTAGAGTAGTATGTTATACCATATTTAGAGCATCACTCATCACGGATTAACACACACGCACACGCACAGAGTTATTTCAAAGAACGAAAAGATCGCGCAAATTATTTAGTAATATACGGACATAAATTTATATTAAAGATTAAGTGAGTTGCCGTCGGTATTTATAAATTGCTGTAGTTTAAACGTGCGGATTTAAAACCAATGGTTTTAACGTAATACGATCAGCGGTGAACAAAATGTTCGAAATCCTAGACAATATACAAAACCACGATACGAATGAATAAAATAAATATGTACAATAATAATCAAAGAAAATGTCAAAGATTTAAAGAGATAATGATGGTAAATTATGGTGGCTGTTCGGGTATAAACGGAACGAAGTACTTGTCTTTGTAAGACACTCTGTTGGTCATCACTGACGTAAGATGGCAAAGCGAATACAGCGATGTTAATAAGCTAACAACGTACTTTTAGCAATTACATGATTTTGTGTTATTAAAATGAATTATGTCGCGATCTGTTTGCTAATGAAGCGATTTCAATAAATTGCTTTATGTTCTTTACGTCGTGAATCTATCTTGCTTTTGATCACACACATATACACACACTTTCGCGTTTTTCTGTCGTTTTTCTGTCGTTTTTCTGTCGTTTTTCTGTCGTTTTTCTGTCGTTTTTCTGTCGTTTTTCTGTCGTTTTTCTGTCGGCAAAATGCCAACGACCGTCGACTGTCGAACTGTTTGGATCTTGGCACGGATAGTAAATGTGAATGTGTGTATTTATATGGATAAGTTACACACTAGCGTAGGTGCGTGTGTGCGCGTGTGCCTGTGCCGTGTTAGATAGGTCGGGAAACATCGAAAAAACAATAGACACGTGCATGTAAGAGTTTCCATTATTGTGCTCTATCAAATGTATGAAAACTTTGTCTTAAAAATGAACTACATATTTGTAAGAGGTATGATTGCAAAAAAATTGTGTTTCCTACTTTTTTTAAAATATGATTATTTACAAATATAATCATCTATTTGATCATGTTAACAGAACTTTGTTCTTGGTTCTAAACTAAAGATAGACCTTACACACGTACATACACACACATACATGTATAGATGTGTATAGATGTGTGTATCATCTCTTGAACAACATCTGCAAGAACTACAATGACAACACCGACAAACCATCGGTCGCCTAGTATAGTACAAGTATGTAGTACTCCGTAGTTTCCTTAATGACGACCAGTACGAACAGTACCTAGTACCGGACATTGTAGTTGTACTGTAGCTGGGGAATAAGATCCTAACCTGCCAGTGGTCTGAAGAAACGGAATAATTATCAATTCTGGATTCACCTCACGAGTTATAAATCTTACGTAGCAGCTACTTCAGCATCGGAATCGTTGAAATGGTCGGGTACGTTAACGTTAGTGCACACAAAAACTATGTCTTGTATCGTTTACAGAAACTGTATAATACCGAAGTACACACACACACACACACGCACGTGCAGATGTACATAGAGTATATGCGACTGACAGTTACGTGCACCGGTCAAGGATTCTTGTATGCAAGGAAAACACATACGGGAAATACTGATACCTATTTAACAAAAATATCCGAGAAACTAAACTGGCTTGAGATCAAAATATAATTGAAATGCTGTTAGTCAAAAACACAGATATCGTTAGTGATTCGCTATAAGTGTATAACCGTTTTATGATTCACAATTCAGATCGATTGGCATGTATAGTTGATGATAAACGTTGCTATTTATTGTGAATGAGTAAACGAGTGGAACATCTTCTGAGTCACGTTGAAAGTAATTTGGCAAAACAACAAGACACATAGACCTGCAGCACAAATACCGATCAGGACAACGTGGCGCGGACAATACAAAACTACTTTCATTCATCTCTGTTTGTAAAATTAGCGGAGATGAATCATCATGCACTAAGAACTATGCACATAGTTTGCTTTTTATATTGCTCTGTAGGAATGTTCTGTACGCTTAGTAGTTGATTTCGGAGAGCTCTCTTGTTACACTGTTTATATATAAATGTATTCATATTTTGCACAGATGTTTGTATTACCTTTGATTCCATCGTACAGCTAGTTGTTTTCGCCGTTGTCTGTTCTGAAGTCGTAACTTGGGTGGTTGTGTAATCTGTAAGGGTTGGGGTCCACCAGGTTCTGTGCTTACATACACCCCCGTATAGCTATTACCATCCACTGACTCCAGTTGTACCACGTATTGTCCTTTTGAAGCGGTCAAATGTAACGTATGCAAGTTCCGCGTGGACACAGAACCCAACAATTCTTCGCTTGCGTTAACTGAATAAAATCAGAATTGAGATATTCAGTATTTCAAATATTTCATATTTGTTTATTGTTAGATTTAATAAAACTAATAAATAAATTTGTGCAATAGGATCAACTAAAACTGATAGAAAGTATCGTATGATATGAACCAATCATCGTGCCCGATGTCAAAGTTAACGAAGCCTGCGAGCAACTTCTCCCGCTTACCTGGACTTGTATCATTTTTCTCACGGAAAACGACGGACCAACGAATTGTCGATGAACAGGCGGTCACCGTTACAGAGAGTGGTGCATCTGTCATGTCCGACCAGTAGAAGAAACTGAAACAAAATGCACAACAAACATACATACATGAATACAACATTCAGTTGTATCGCAAAACAAATGCACTCTGCCAGCAGTAACGGAAAAAACAAATGACATTGGCTGGTTGTTACACAGCAACCGAAAACTCGTTGACAACAAACAAAAACCGATCGGTTGCACAAAATGTTTGCAATGACGAAATTTATAAGCGGGCGGGCGCGCGCGCTCTCCTGAAATTGTTTTTAAAAGTAAGCAGTTCTGCATTTTCCATTATTCATATCCCCCGTTGATTTTGGGACTCCGTTGACAGATTGATATATTTAATTCAAACCAGTGGAACATTGTGATTGACAGGCACACACAAGGATTGTTGTTAGGACGACCGAATACATGTACAAGCCCAACTAACTTGTTCTGTCTTTCGCAAGGCTGGGTTCGTACAATTAATCTGTCGGTTCTGTGTATCCTCTGCAGCATTACCAATAACAATCGGTGTAGTTTTTGCTTCATGACATTGTATTTAATTTCAATGCGAGTTTTTACAAAATAGGTTTCATGTTTCGTTACCATGTTATTATATACATAGTAGTATTGAATAAAACCGAATACGGACCTGCATAGCCATTAACAGTATAACATGATATTCCATGAAAGCAAAAAGTTGATCGGAATAAACACTAGTAAAGTTTAGTTTACATTGTACCACATATGTACATGGTATATTATACCACCCACGCGCTAAGAAACCAATCAGCCCTGTGTATATTAACCTTTACTATTTTTATAGCGTTTACTTAGCGGTTCGCGTGTATGTTAACGGGTCCTTAACCTGGATTCTCAATTAAATATTTTAACCAAAGTCAACTTGATCAGGAATCAAATAAACATACGTACATACTATATGTATATAGTGGGTATGGCTATATCTTAATATAGAATATATACAGTTTTTATTCAAATATAAAATAGTATTTTCATTCACTTTGTGAAAATCCATATTCAACTAATTATATATGTATATTATATATAAATAAATTACTTTGTTTAAAGTAATTTATTTATATATAATATACATATATAATTAATTGAATTACAGTTTTATTCATACATATCTGGTTAGTCAAACTCGACAGGACTTACAAATAACCTTTAAAAAGGAAACAACGGTTCTGTAATTTGCATACAAGTCTACGATTAAACCAAAAGTGCTCAACATCAGTAAGTATACACTACCCAATGTGCATTTCGGCGATCTGTCAAGTGGCGACGCTTAGCGGAGGTGGCGTAAGTGAATCTGTGTGAATCATGTTAGGTTAGGCGCGGGACAGACATGCGCGTGCAGTGGTTAGTAAGAATAGAAGTGTGTGCGCATGTGTGTAAGGTCTTAATATAGCAGAGACAACAATATTATGCAAAAGTGCTCAGTGCTGAGTGTCACTCATCCTAGCCGGCTTACTATTACTACTACCAGACCAATGTTGTCTGTTCGTTGCTCTGAATTTAGCCTGGGGTCAATCCCGCGACCTCCACACACACACACGCACGCACGCACGCACGCTGAGATATAGCGTCATGCTGTCTATTCATCGCCGTCTGACTAGTTGATTGTTTTATTACTCTTTCTGTACACTAGTTATTCTAGGGGTAGTGCTATATTTCCACGGCATTCTATACAATACGCAGCACCTAACATGGATATTGAGTTTTATTGCACAATATCAAACGTGATCAATATTCAATAGATATATGGATTACATCACGCCAAGAGAAATAAGAATGAACAAGATGAAAGAATAGATTAAACCATATGACGCTGAAGAAGTCAGAAGAATGGGACGAAGATTACGAAAGAGATCACTTGATAAGAATTATGAATGAGCCGGAGATATTTGTGCATCTGATGCCAGCATAGTTATGAATAATAAAGTTATATATATTAGTAATTTTTCGTAGTTCATTTCTAATATTAAATTTTAGAGATCAACCGAATTATCTAGTTCATACAAACACGTAACAAATCACTAACATACATTAGTTAACAGTGTCTAATCTGAAAGGCTAAAGTTCGCATTATATTAAAAAAAAATAAAACCCATATAAACTTGACCTTGTCACTAATTAGAATATTCGTCAGTTAACTCTTTTGTCCCGGTTCAAAAGCTGTGAAGAAAACACGTCTGTTCGAAAACGCAAATCTAACAATGAATTTCCATCTGTCAGTTTTATGAGGCGAGCAAAGAAAAATAAATAACAAAAATAAAAACCACGAAAAAAAGCCACGTCTGTGGCACGGAAAAGAAACGCATTGACTCGCGGCATTGGAAGACACACAAAGCGAACGAAAGTTGAAAATATAGAAATATGGGTGGTACACACTCGAGTGGCCGAACTGTGGAACGGTCGTACGCAGGAGCGCGGCAAAGAAGACTGAAGAGATGGAAGGGGACGAGTCGGACATTTTTGGCACAATCAAGATAGATTTATCTGAGATCAGGACGACGTCTTTACAGTATGTAAATAAGTATGGATGTCGGTCTCAGGCATACAAACGTGGCTGCTTCGGATGCTTAATGGTGGATTCTTTGGTTTACAATGTTGATGTAGGTAGAAATCGATTAAAAACGAAAAGATAACGGCACAATACCGAAACTAGAACTGTTGTTGGAGATTTGTTTGTTCAAATTACACCTGACGTAATTATCAGTGAATATGATGAATGACACAGTACTCAGTATAGAGAATATATAAATAACCGAAGAACAAGGTACGTGTATCAACAAATCACACTAAGGCTGCGTTCAAATTGGACTATTTTTAGTGCACTAATGTACCACGTGACTGGTTTTATAACTTAAATTGTGCACTAAATAACTTTAGGATCTTAGAAATAGACATTAGCATTTGTAAAAGCACAGTACGCCCTGTGAATTGCATACCCTAAATTGACCGCCAAGATCCAAAAATCACCGTTTTCGTTGCCTAAAATACTAAAATCTTGAATTCGAACACGGCCTAAATATCCCAACACACTGGTAATGTGTACGTACGTGCAAAAGCTGTACCCGGAGCCTTTGTTTATGTTGACTCCGATGTAATATCGTCTCGACAATATTAGCGCAGATTTTACAAACCACAAAACATTCGCGCTACATATATACACACACACGCACATATATACCTAAACATATTCATATAATCAGTGTTTGTCAAACAATTTCCAACGATTTGTCACGTACAACGAAATTTATGTCACAGTAAATTAAATTTTCCGTATATTTACGTATTTACATGGTGTTTATGTGACCTTCGTGAATTGCGAAATTCAGATCACCAGTTTTGATTAAGCGATCCATATTGATTGATGACCTTCGGCACTTTTTTTTTTAATTTAAAATCAAAATTTCCAAGAACGTAGTAAAATGTAACAAATATGTATATCGTTTGATGTTTGTTCAAACGGAATGTTAATAATCTTTCGTGTTCTCCGTCGACTGAAGGAAGGTGATGAAAATGTTAAATAAACGCGTAATACATTTTCGCATAATGTAACATGATGTGTGACCGAATGTGTGTGGTTCGCATCTGAACAAAACGTTGTTCGATGTCATTCATAGCCGCGGGCGGACGAAGACTTTTTCACGCTGTAGCCATCAATTTAGCCTAATTTATATTTTATTTATTACTTTCACATTCATTTTTGTTGTCAGTAAAATTAACGACGTGCCCAAGGAGCCTTACGTGCGATATTTTATTTTTTCGCTCTCTCGTCTGAAATTACAACGTTTTGTGAGTTATAGTTATCGGGAGAGAATAATTTAAAATTGCATAAACACTCGTTTATATAATTAATTCAAGTCACTGAAATCGTTGTACGATCTTGCGGTAAATAATAAAGAAGCAGTGGCTAAATTATATGCGATTATAAATTAAAAAAACAACAACTACAACAACAATTGCTTCAAGGCGGCCTAAAAACATACATGTATGTATTGTACATACAAGTATACTATATAACTATTAATTGATAACTATTGTATACAGCCTCCGTTCATCGATATCGAACGTGATATTTGCAAATAGAAAGTGCTATTAAAATGATACCTTTCTTGAACGAATTCTTTCAGCCAGAGAAACAAATAAGAACATATTATTTTCCGTGCTCATGTACAGGTAAGAATGAATATTGTTTTGGAAAGTTTTCGAAAAGTTCCGATTTCAATCAAGCAAGACGCGATGTATGTAAATGATTAAAACTGTGTGCGTGTTAATTCTGTGTCCTTGTAGATATGAAACTATAAATTACGTTGTGTCCACCACATATAAGGAATATAGTGACAGGATGCTTGTTTCGCTAGGAATGTTTCATTTCAGAAAGAAACCGTACCAATGCAAATCACGAAATAGCACAACAGCAATGTAGCCCCCCAAAAATATTTTGTCAGGAAGGGAGGTGGGGTGTTAGACGTGGGAAATGAAAAGAATACAAAACAAAACGGTAAATAACACAATATGCTGTACATTATCGTGTGTTTTGCCCAAAGGCAATATAGAAAATAGTCTTCTGTCATTTCGGTGACATTCGTAACGAATGGACGGTCGTTTAACGAGCGACGCTAGGCGTCTGGACGTCGTTGTAGACGGTTTTACACAGTCACGCAGTTTGCACACATCGTGCGACAAGCCGCGGAACTATTTTGTATATCAATCAAGGCTGTAAAGCGACATCGAAACACGTGTGTGCCTGGCTCTCTTGTCTCTCACCAACACTTTGCTGATAATAGATACGCACGCACACAAATGCACGCACGTATAGACAGACAGAGGCTTATACTACGATGTACACACATACGCCTCCTATGACGTACGCGACTTTACAAATGCAAACATGCAATGCGAAGCGTTACACGTATTATATTTTCAGAACTACTGTCAGAATGAACCAGTAAATAACACTTTTAGTACTGAAACACACACACACACACACACGTGATCATAAAAAGTGAGAATAAATCAAATGACACAATCCGATCAAATGTATCAAAGCGAGCGTCGGCAACCGGCAAGCTCAAGCATTCCACGGAACTCTAAAACTACATGCAGTAGCCTAAAAACAATTGCCATAGATCTTTACGCATGTTCAGAAATGTGTACGGGAAAATAAATGGCTTTGTCAGCTGTACCATTGACGTAAATGTGCGTGGACTTCTTTTTTTTTTAATGATTTACATATCTAAAGTTACATAAACAAAATGTAAAAGCACGTGTACATTGTGTATTTCGCACTGATTTACTTTAATTCTACGGAATTCATACATTTATTCGTAGAAGCTAATTCAATACAGCATGAAATTGACAAACTAGCAAGAATTCTGTTACAATTTGCAACATTCTGTTTTCTTATTTGTTAAAAAAAAAAAATAATGGTAGCAAAAGCATGAGTTAATAAGTGACCGTGTATGTATATCGCGATTACACATGTTGAAATAGCAAGTACATATACTGTGCTTCGGTCGCGAGTAATGATGTTCTGTCAAATTAATGACAATTTTATTCTCATTTAAATTCCGTATCACAAACCAGTGTGCTTAACAATTTGTACAGTTTTTATAAAAAAAAAAGAAAACATAAACAACATTTAACTTATACTGTATTATTAGTACAGTAACAGAATAAATAATTGATGGAAAATGTTCAACAAAATTATGATTCAACCTTCTAAACACAAACAATCATGATATTGTATTACGCATTAAATTTAAAAGAAAAATGAGTAATACTCAAACATGTTCTGTGATAAAGAAAATTATTTTAAATTAGCAATACATTGTTGGTAGGGACATGGGAGGATAACTCTTACAAATCCGAGAACAAAACACCTAAGAATGACGTGTGACTTTTCACTGTTATAGGTAGGAAGCGCAACCATTCATATTCTTCATTTGTTATACGATTCAGTCAGGAAAAGGCCATGAATATCAACAACAACAAAAATATTAATTATTATTCTTAGATTTTTGCCCATGATCCATTCGGTGATAATTGCCACTGAAGAAGCTGGTTTCTATTGCCAAAAAT
The DNA here is from genome assembly GCA_963422195.1 of Carabus problematicus. Taxonomy (NCBI): domain Eukaryota; kingdom Metazoa; phylum Arthropoda; class Insecta; order Coleoptera; family Carabidae; genus Carabus; species Carabus problematicus. The sequence goes on along the minus strand of OY728588.1, from coordinate 448,690 downwards.
GCCACATGGAAAACGGTTGTATTTGTAAACCGAAACAACGGTACACCGAACTCATTCATATAAACAATAATTCATCGGACAAAGATGGCCGCTTGTGACGCTCTAGGTGTGCGGAACAGAGATGCAATGATCGATGTGCTGTAGATCGCGGATGAGGTGAGTGTGTGGAGTGTGAAACGAGGCAAGAGAAGCAGAGGTTAGCCTTGTGCAGATCTGAACCGAGATTTGGCACGAAAAACCATAAAGATTCATGTTAATAATGAGTGTGTAAGGTTAGGTTTGGCAGTCGACACGGAAACAGCCGAACAGCGACGAATCACGTGTTTTGTTCGCGTTTAAATTACGAACTGTACAAGCAGTGTGTTTTGTTTTTTTTTACTGCCAAGTATATGCGTGTGTATGTGTGTGACTGTGTGTATGTGGTAGTACACGATTTGAAGCAATTTATGACGCGTAGATAACGCGCAAATTTTAACAATAATTTAGGCTTTGAATAAATTTGACGTGTAATTCACGTTGTACGTATAACTAGATTTCAGTTGATTAAGCAGGTTATTTATTATCTAATTTTAAATACGATTTCGGTATGATGTGGTGGATTATATCGTCAATACATGGTAACTGTGCACGCCTACGCGCGCGCACACACACACGTGCGCGCACGCGCACTACTTTAATGGTGGCAGACACGATACACGCAATTGATTTGAATGCGGATTGCTTACTGACGGCACGGAATAAACGATTCCGTTAACTATTTTTATGATTACAGTTATACGATTAATATTTATTGTCAAATTATAACTTGAGACACATTTTTTTTTTTTTGGACGTATTACAAACGTAATAATCCCACTGTCAGAGAGCGTTGTAGCAGCCAGACTATGAACACTCCCGGTATTCTCACGCTCGTACTAAACAACGTAAGCCTGTGAGATTATAGAATATGTACACATACACAAATGTATGTATATTAACGAACGAACAAGTTCGAACTTGTGTGTTTTAGACAGAGAGAGAGAGAGATAGAGAAACAGAGAACAGGAAAGTCATATACGTAGTAAAAACCGTGTATAAGAAATTTCAAGTTCATAGAATATTCTCCCTCCTCAGTTGCTGAACAGAGTTGCTTAATGTTTGACGTTGACGGTAATGTCTTTGTTAAGAATAATGTATATACATATATTCTCCGGTAGATTTTCTAATGAAGGATAAATAAATGTCCCAAACTTAGACACCAACAACCAAACCTGCTGTCACTAATTAAACAAAAACCTTTGGCCCAACTGTCAAATACACGGCACCGTCTCCGTAAATGTACGGGAGCCTGGTGGTGTGAACCTTTGAAAAACGTGTTAATTAGAACTGCGTAAACATGGGGGGGGGGCTCATATTTTCGTTAGGGCACCGGCCGACCGGTGGGGGAAAATAGCCAAAAATAAACTTACGTCTTGGTTTCGCCCTTTCGTAGAAATGCGGATATCTGCACGTCGTTCGGCAGCTGTGCGGAGTCGTGCACCTCGTATCGAGGCGGCCGCGATACTTCAGCACCCGGCCCACCACTTCGTGCGCCTTGCCTACCACCCCATACAGGACCGGGCTCGCCCCACAGCACCAGTGTCAGGGTTGCGGTCAATACAGCCCGCGATATGCGCTCACTGAACATGCTGCAATACAGAATATATCTGAAATGTACAACATAACTGAACACATAACAATAATCCACACAAGGAAAAAAATTCAGAATCATATCTTGTACTTAATTATGAATAGATTTCTTGATGTCAAGTGACATTCCTCTAGACGTACATTTAGCAGAATATTATCGAGACTAGTTACCATATTAGTGTACTAATTATTAATTATAATATTTGCACTTTCTATTTCATTTCCTGCCTTGTGTCAATAATTAGAATTATTATTTGTTACTGCTAATTAATTCCACGTAACCGCGCGTACTTTCTTTATAACTCTGTGTCAACCATTATCTGGGCTCATAAGTTTATTCAATTAATTACTAATTTGCTGATCGCTAATTATAACTAATGTCGGAAATACCATAGAACAAGTGATAATTAGTCATTGACACCCCGAAATTAAGAAACGACCATATGCACATTTACATGTAACCAAATGTGTTATTATGGCGAAATGCCACTCATAATTTTTATTAATTTAATTAGTATTAAAATAATGACCAATAGAAAAAATAAATTATGTTTACTTGATACAGAAAAAATACAATACAATTTTGCAAAATAAATTCTTTCAAATATTTTTCAAATAATTGGTTATTCGGATGTTGAGTTGCGTATTTAATATATTTATATCGATGTAAATGAATTCACTCTTATGAAATTATTTAATATAATATGCTAATCACTACTGTTCACGAGCTAAAAATCGCGAAAAAAAAACTACCACAATGCGATTCCGCGTTGAACTAACGGCACATTTTTGCACAATAAGCATTTCTAATTTTCGCAACAATTAGTTCAATTTACTGTAACATTCCTTCCAAAAAATTCGTTCGCTATTAAGCTAAATAATTTTTTACCGAAACTACTGCTTGGAAAATAAACAAAAAAAAAATGTTTGTGTATCACAAAGAGTGGGAAAAAAAAGAAGATATATATATATCGGTATATAAACACGGTCAAATCCTTTTTTGTATATCTCATTTCACGATCTCGATAAAAAATCGTACACAAAGCGAAAAATGTCTCACCTGTCGAAGAATCAGAATCAGTTAGACGATATTGTAGCACGACGGCTCGTACATTGCACTTATAATACTGTTTTCAGTGTCTCTCTACCTGTAATCCAATTAACAAACTAATCGCTCTAGGTAGAGATGGTCTGTTTAACATGAATCGCACGTGAAAACCCCCCGCCCTCTGTTCAATTAACAACCAGTCAGATCAGGATCACTTGTAACTCACATGTTCAAACACGCACGCATCATTGCATATTAACCAACAACAACAGAACAACAATGTGTACCAAAACACGGTATTGTGATGTGTGTGTGTGTGTGTGTGTGATACAATCTCGGCTCCGCTTTGGTTTATTCGAAAAACATTTGAATGTCGCGCGCCGTAGTTGAACTGTTAGTTGAGGTTATGTAACTGTGATGATTGTTTTGTTGTCGTACAACGATTGTTTGCAAAGGTTGAAGTGTGCGGTCGCTGAAATCAACGCTGAAATTCAGAGACTATTCGCGCGCTGAAATGCAAGTGACAGTCTTGTCGCGATGGAAATACAGTCTAACCGCGAACTATTCGTTCCGTTGTGCGCATGTGCCCGTTTACCCCCACCACCACTACCATCCGGGCTACGGGACACATAGAGTAATATGTAATGTATGCGTATGGCTCATTGTTGTTAGAGATGCGTGTATGCACCTGTGAGTCATGAACGCACGAGTGAACGAGATTAACAGGAGGATGGTCGGTTAATCAAATGTTTATTATTGTTACAATTAATTTGTACTTGTTTGCTCCTAACGCAATTTACTATACAATCATGTCTTCGGCCCGTGGTTACAGATAATCCTGCGTACATACTTACCTAACCTACATATACAATGTATTGTTGACAAAACATAATTGGACAAAAAAAAACAACAATAATAGATATAATGATTAAATGCATTTGGACTACAAGTAAACAACTTTTGTTTCGACTATGCACAGCCAATAATAGTAATATAAACAATACATGAATTAGACAGCAACAAATGAATTTTAAACAACGATACCAAGTTATAATTATGACGCATAATTTTTATCAAACACGTAACACAATGTCACAGAGTATATTCACATATAAATTATAAAAAGTTTTAAAAATTACCAACTGAATTATTACCTGCAAGTAAAATTAATAAATAGATGATTTTCTCATCAAAAATCAACCTCTTCATTGGTACAATATTGTACTGTAATATTGAAATATTCCGTATAAATTAATTTACAGTGGCTAGCACACAAATTTACTAACATATAACATTAAGTATGGATGGGAACAGTTAGGTAGGCCGTGTGCGTGTGTATACACACTTACACACGCACACAGCTGAATGGACTGCGTTCCTTGCGTTGTTGCTGTTACTTTGCAAAACGCGTTCTTAAATATTTTACTCGTCGATTGATTGACAGCTGTCAAACAAACGCCGGTGTGTTTCGTGCCGAAGGCATCGGTAATACTCACCTGGCAGTCGTGGTGAGAATTAGCAATCAAATTACAGGATTATTATTATGTAATTAACGCGTGCGTTGCAATAAGGATTCAAGATAATTTCAGTTTGAGTCGAGAGATAATTCCTACTTGGAACATAGGTTTTTTATTTATTTATTTATTTGATTTTTACACTGAGATTTTTTCGTACAAATTAGGCGCACAACTTACTTTTTAACGCCACTATAGTATAGTGTTTTAGTAAAATGTGTTATGAACATTTGGTAATATGAGAATAAAACAAATTACTGAAAAAAAAAAAACGAGTGACATGCGAAACCCGTGACAATTTTGCGAATTATGATCATTGTCAAGGGAACACAGCGACAGACAGGTATCATATTATGCGAGGAACAGGTGAATCCCCGCACCGATTTGACACTTTATCTGCTGATGGTGCTATGCGTAAGTCTGTCTGACTTCCATGCTAAATAAATCACTTTCACCGGCGGTTATCAAATATCGCATACACGTACAAGACAATCCACCGCGCGGCTAGACTTGTCTAACACGGCATATGCGTAAGTACATGTATGTATGTAAACCGTATGCAGACATACGTGTGTGTGTATGTGTGATGTACAGACAAACATACAGGTACTCGTGAACCGCATGATCGCATACTATTCACGTGTTACTGTTAATAATAATTCTTTCGTTGTCAAGCTTCCAAGATTTGACTGAAGAATATCTACAACGTACATTACTGTTAATAGTTATTATTGTATTTTTTATTCGAAATTATGCAATGCAATAAATATTAACATGAATAAATTAAAGGATTGTTAAAATATTTCCTGTTACATTCGTAAAGAATTATGCACTAACATTAATCAATTAAATACACACGTGGTGTATATAATTATTACTAATAAAAATTCATCTGTTGGTTCATTAAAATTTATTTTAGTACATGTCCAGCGAGCACGAAGAACAATGTTATGATTGAATTTCTCCTATTGATATTCTATCTGGGACCTTATTATATTCTCTCGGGGTAATCATTTCTAATCACGGGAAAAAATCAGTGAATTATAGTCATAAAACTTTATGTCATACATTAACCTTAACTGTAAACGGTGGAACAGTAGAGAGATTAGGACATTAACTGGTATACTGCGGTTTGTTCACGTGCATACAAATCATTAGTAACAAAACATTTTCGACAACACGACACTATGATTTCTAAACGTGGCAACCATCAATTTTGCACTGGAACCTAAGAATCAATATCCATATGTAAACTAAATGTTTTGTGTGCTACGGTATTTTCGTTTCGCCCCGAAAAACGATCAAGATAGTTCAAGTTTACTTGGTGAAAAATGGTCGGGCAATTGACTGAACACACAGGAACAAGAATGTATTTCGATTATTTTCGTGACGGCTCCGATATACGTATATAAAAGAGATGGAATGGATTGATCTACAAATGAATGCGTGGTTTTCCAAGAAAAAATAACGGAAACTGCCGAACAGAATGAATATAAATTTCATCGAACGTTGACCCAAATGCGTGACAGATTAATTGACGATGTGATAAGAGGAAGGACATAGTTTCAATAATAAATATTTTGACATTTCATACATACATATATCAATTAAATGATATACAAAACTATGATTTTAACATCTGTTCGCACAGTCTTTTATTTTTGTGTTTGGCGTGGAACCTTGAATCATAAATGTAATTCAACTGATTATGGAGTTTCATTACGATATTTCATTTCTTTGGCACATTGCGCAAGTGATTTTGATTAATACTTACTAAACATTTACTATGTGACAATAAATGTATAAACGTTTAAACTTTCGTTCAACAATTCTACAAGCGAATCTAGTTGCTTTCAACTAGGTATGTTTGAATGTATGTAGGGTACTGAACAAGGAACAAAATGGCGGTAATTAGGCTATTAAACGGGTGGAATTACTTTAAGTATCGTGTGATGCCACAGTTGAGCTTCGTTGCTGAGAGTGTACCATGTAGGAACGGGTTGCTACCCTGCAATTACTGCCTAGCCGCTATAATCAGTATGCCAACATTTTTGGCAGTTCAAAAATTTACGTTCAGAATGAATCAAAATTAACTATATACGTATTTTTCGCAGAAAGGTTTCATTTTTCACGATTGTAACATGCTAAATGTCAAAATCGGACATGGGGCACACCAGACATAACGGACGAACCGTACGAAAACAATAAACAAACCAAAAAAATAAATGACAAGCGGCAAAACAACCGATTATGTCTTCATTTCAGCAAGCGACTGCAAAACAAGCGAATAGTTTATAATTCAAATGTTTGTTTCGCACAAAATCTTATAAACTGACGGATCGGTCGACTGAGTTCGTTTCAATATGATGATGTTGCCTGGTCACAGCGGTTAAAAAAAAAAACAAGGAATAAAAGTGATTTAAATTTATGAATAAAGCTACCGTAATGCTGCCAATAGATATTGCAATCAAGTTGAACTTGCAAATTTCTGCAAATTGGACCAATTACCTGACCATATAACGTATTGATGTCACGTAGCCAACGTAACTTTGATATATTGACACCCAGAAGCCCTTCGGTCATACACCGGCCACCGTTCTTGTGCGTCGACCACGCTCGATACGATATTACTTAGCTCCAGCAATCACTTTTCTATTAAACGTAACGCTCAACTTATGTATATGCACGTACGTATGTATAGATCAACGGAAATTGAAAAGAATCCATCCCGCTGGACAGCAGATAGATGATGAAGTTTCCAATAACACAGGGATAGATCTTAAAATAAAACATAGAATTCTCGAGAGTACATAAATGTTCACGCTCAGATCAATTTAGGCTACCTGCTGTACATATAAAACGCGACCAAGATAAATCGAAATTATATTAGCATTTACCGTTGTTGGTTTCTTGAATATTAATGGTTCATTATTAAAATAAATTCGTATTAGTATTAATACATCATTTGCTAAACGGCGCGGCGTCCTGAAAATTGTTATACTGTTATTTATTTGATAATCCATATTTATAATATACGTACGACGGTGTGTTTGAGTTATACCATGGCAGACGATGCCATACGATTTACCGTTAAATATGGGAAGCATGTGTCTCCTCTAACACTCCCGTATCAGTCGCTCACAGATCAAGCAAAGATAGATGAATCAATAAATATGACGGATAGCTGGTCGCGTGAAACTGTCATGGCGGAAACGTGACATTTCTTGTTGTAAATACCAACGTATCATTTAACCAAATGTTTAACAAAAAAACTATACAGTAACTGGCGATATCAATAAATAAATACAAAAAGTACGTTTACAATTTAAAACAAACATCGAAATCCATCGTATATAATGATATATCAATCACTACGTCGTTACAAATAAATAAAACATCGAACATAAGAAGAGAAATGGAGTAGATACACACACACACACACACATGCAGCAGATCGAATCCAATGTATGGGAACCGAAAAAGAACGTAGTACATGGTTTCGTTGACAGAGGACCGGACGAAAGGTTCGGTTTGGACCACACACCGACATCAGATTGATTTGATAGTGAAACCGAAACGCGAGTAGAACGATGATCGGCTTGATGCGTTTGTCACACACATACAGACACACACACAGAAGTTCTAATCTGGCCCCAACTAATACAACACGTGTAATTGGACGAATAGAAGTCAATACTATTGCCATGCTAATTAAGTGAAACATATCTTCCATCGTTCCATCTGTCTCTCTTTCTCTCTCTCTCTCTCTCTCTCTCTCTCTCTCTCTCTCTCTCTCTCTCGTACGTTCGATCGTTCGCTATTACTTTCGTGAACAAACCCACACACGAAATAAATCATTATATACGTACAGCCAGTATCTGTGCATGTACTAGTTGGCAGCAAATGACAGCAGTCAACTTATCGATAATACAACTGTAATGGTTTAGTTTGAAGGATTCGTATGAAATAGCAGAGTTATCAAGAAATAAGATTTACACTATCCATTTCTGCAAGTCTATTTAGTTAACAACGAAATGTTGTGTCGGTCAAATAAGAAAGAGTAGTTCTCAACCTGAAACTAAATGTACCGATTAGCGTAACACACCGAGAACGCACAAGCATGCATAATACCAAGTTGCACACATGTACACATTGACGTGTGTGTATGTATGTTTTTGCTTGTAATAATTCTCCAGTCCCTCGGTGTTGTTCGTGGCTTATCCGTGTGAAATGTTTTTAAACAAAACACGCGCATTCCGCGTTAATATTACATTGTGACTGGTTCTGGGTGGTCAACACAGTCATGCTCTCCGTTCTATGCCAGCCACCATCGATAAGTACTGAACGGTAGGGACAAAATGTGACGTGCGTACGTATATAGTATACTAAAACGCAGATATGTATCGCCTCCATGTGACTGTACAGGTACACGTGCAACTTTGACACTTTCTAACGTTGATTATTAAAACTTTAAATTGAAGTTAGAGTTAGTCGGCTAAGATCTCAGGACATAATTCAACATGTATATTATGCGCCAAAAAGCAAACATTAAAAATGCATCTTATTATTGAACAAATGCATGATAAAAATAAAAGCAGATAGTAGCATTTGTTGTGTTAAAAAATGTATTTGAAATTATAGTATATAACCAAATAGCTAAAAGGCATTTTCACATTGTGAAAACAAAGTTTGAAATATTATAAGTTCAAAACAGTTTAGCGGGGCTATAAAATAATAATAGTCACAGTTTACAACAATACATTAGCCAAGGTGACATGTTTAAATTAGCATTTGAGGGATTTATTGTAATGTTTGAAGGCAGTTATTGTATGTCGAATTGGGAACAGAATATTCTTCGCTATGTTCCTACTTATCCCGTCACTTAAGTATTTTTGAACATCCAGTACTATGTAGGTGAAAGTCAAATTTTAAAATCGTACCTGTGAATTACAGTTGTTAGTAATGCATGTACACATATTTATATGTATTTATTGCGTTCTGTTCAAATGTGTCAAATGACCTCAAAGCCTCAATAAAAATAATAATTTATTGTGTACGAATACTCAGAAACACGGAAATGTTCGAAATTACTCTCGGAGCGGGCTGCAAGGAATTCAATTGCAGTTGCCAAATAAATATTTTAAATTCATTAGCCGCAATTTGCGAATATGTCCAGTGACACAAATGTAAGTTATGCTAGGCCAGTGTTAATTTGAATTATTTTAACTTCTGGACCGACGCCATTTCACTCCATTGTACTTGCAAAATAAGATGTAGTTACACACAAATGCAGTATACTGATTACACACATGACAAACATAAATACTGAAAATGGATAGACATTTGTATATATATATATATATATATATATATATATATATATATATATATATATATATATATATGCTAATTGATGCGTATTAAAAACGACACGCACGTTCATTTTATTTTTAAATCATTATTCTCTAGAAAATCGCACTACAATTTTTCTCTTTGGTCAACTCTGAAAACTCGTATCTAGCGAAATGTAAGAGATAATTTAAATTGAAAGAAACCGCTGAATTCTGCAGATACTAGTTATCTTGTATACCAATTTTCAATCAATTTGGTCGAAAACTAATAATTTTGTGAATAAAAATATGAAAATTATACATTTTGGCAAAATCATTAAAAATTTGAGTCTTCAAATTCGATGAAAACTTGTATTCGAATTAAATTGTAGGTGCTACATTTGCTTTCAATTTGATATTTTCAACAGGACAAGCTTTAAACTTGCATCAACACGTTTGCATATGACTGGTTCATTTCTGTGTATTGCATAATTTAATAATTCTGGCTATAATAAATACTGAACTTACCATTTAAAAAATGATGGCTAGACGTTTCCTTGAAATGATGACGACGATATAAGTAAAATGTCACTATTTATTATAGACATCATAATATGCCTATATTAGGTAATATAATATACGCGCACACACAAACGCACACTTAGTAAGACAGTACGCCCCGTGTCACATTCTAAACGCGGCACATGTAGTATGATTAGTGGTTGTATTTAGTATATAATCAAATTTCAACCATTTTACTTGAACACACCAATTCTGTGGCAGGTTCGAGTAATACTGACACAGAAATTTTCTGATTACGTAATAGGGATCAGTGAAGTTATAAGCGGATTAAGATATAAAAGAGTTTCTCAATAAGTTAACATGTTATTTACATTATAAAATATTCCTGTTTCACTATTAATCATTTGTGACAATTTTACGAAATAAAGATGTGCGTAAATTGCAAATGCAACGCATATATTCACGGTGAACCGTAAGATCTAAAGGTCCTTGTAGCTTGTGCCAACTGCACATGATCTAGAACAATCTCGAATCTGTCAAGGAAACAATGCAATGTCTGTGAGTCACCGGGCCCGTATTGAAAATAAAGACCCACAGGACAATACAGAGAGGCGGGAGGTTGCGAGAAAAAGAAAAGATCGTACTTGTCACAAAGCTTTTATTTTATTTTAACATCATCAAAAACTAGGCCTACCTAAATATCAAATGTCTATTTTGTATAATATGTACCTACATATTTATAATGTACAATGCTCTTTATTTTTACTTATAATATTTATTCATAGATGTTTGTATGTCTGTCTGTCTCTGTGTGTATGTATATATATATATATGTATGATTCAACAACACATATGATTTTTGTAACACCTCGTAAGGAAGGCGCAAAGAAATGTACGATTACCCGAAGTGGGGGCGGACATTTGAAAACTAAACAAACATTACGGTTGTTCTTGTACTTGTCTGGCCTGTGTGTCCGTATATACATTTCTTTGCGCGTTCGTCATTTCATTCTCTTTCACATTGTGTGTGCTTAATTATTATTATGTCTTCTTTGTTTATCGGTTAAGTCACGCTCCATCTTGCGTCCTCTGTATTGGTATACATTACATTATGTAAATAAATCTATACATATATAATGGATATTGTTATTTTTACCCTGTTGCATATAAAATAATAAGAGATGATAACTGAAAGAAATGTTAAATTGTTGTTTATAGTACACATGGTGGGGGAGGGGGAGGGGCACGTATGGTACTAACATTCACACACACACATGCATGCATACACTGAAATCAGTGTAGTGCGTGTACTAAATTTCAGACCGTTCCAGTGACCTTCAACATGTATGCATGCATGTAAATGTTAGCATATATATATATATATACATATATATTTACGTGCACATGTGTATGTATGTATATTTGTGTATGTGTGTGGCGTTGTACAATGTACGAGGTGCTGCCGATATATGTTTAATAATGCATCTTCAACATCATCTGGTTAAATTTTTCATTTCTTGTATTTTTGCATTTTTATAAATTACATTTTTTATTTTTCACTTACGACCTAAAGAACTTTACAAGATTGCACCACAAGTTGCAATTATTTTCATTAAAATTTAATATATTACAATTATATGCCAGGGGTATGTTCCATTTTTCAAAAATTTTTGTTTATTATTTTTTTCAATAATTATTATTAATAATTTCTACATCAAAATATTCTTAGTCGATAATTTTTTTCCATCGACAACAAACCGATGCACAATTCGATTTAATGTTCTTACACTTTTTCGGCAGAACGAGCTAACACATTTACACAACTCAAAAGTCAATGATGAAACAAACAAACATATGGAGGGGTTGAACACAACTTCTTGTAACGTGTGATACGGACTTAAATTCTAGATTTGCACATTGTGTGTATGGGTGACGGGGATTGGGGGAGGCTTAGAATGTAATTGCAACTATTTTAAAATTAATAAGATACAATTAAAAATCTAATAATATATAAACATTTCTTTCTATGTCAAAAAAAAATTACACAAAATTCAGGAACTTTGAAAAATACTTAAAGTAACGATTGCAAAAACAGCAACGGAATTACGAATTAAATTAAAACCTAGTAATACTTTTTCAGGAATGTCTTGTAATGTTCACTAGTAACATATGTACACACTTAAATCATTATAAACCAATAACCACGGTAGAGAATATAGCGAGAATCAGAAGCAAGGAAACGAAATACAAAGTAAATTATTCCTACATATCATCTGTCAATGACATGTTATTCACCTAATATCGTATACAATTAACTAAAGATTGCATTCTGCTCTAAACACGAAAAGGAACTTTGAAAAGCGTGAAATTAAATAAAAGCAACACATATAATCAATTGTGAATGATTAATTAATATTGATAAAAATAATACTTTTGTGCACAACCATTGTTGCCTATATCTAGTTTCATGTTACAAAATTATATCTGTCTGTCTGTTTGTCTATTTTGGACTATCCTGAGTTAGTTCAGAAACGGAAAATATGTACTTCATTGAAATGGAATAACAGAGAATTATCTAAGCAACTTTTAACATTTAATATTTATATGCACATACCGGTCAGTGTTGAGCAATACATTTTCTCAAAATAACAAATATTGTTTCAGTTAGTTGACATTGATTAGAACTGATACACATATTTGACAAAATACATTGCTAATACTGACTCTGGTTCAAAGAAAAACTATAAAACAGAAACTATTTTGTAACATTAACAGAAAATCCTAATGGCAAATATAATATTTACAAATTCCATTCACTACAATCTCATCATTTTCTGAAACGAATAATTTCAACATCATACATCTCGTGTGATTTCTATCGAACTAAATTAATTAATTAATTAATAATAAAACGAGATCTGATAAAGAAGAACGAGTAAATCAAAATGGTAACATATTTTCGTTTTATACTTTTGCGCTCACACCATCATCATCATCATCATCAACACTAGGTACCATTTACACAATCCGTCACTGAGGGTGACTAAATATTAATAATATACTTGCACCACAATTATTCATTATATATCACATGTTCATAATAATAATTATATAATAATAATATATTGTAATCCTAACATACCGCACATGCGTACAACAAAATACTTCCGTCATTTTGTTTTACATCTCTTTTATACATTATCATCACCATCATTCACGGTTAAATCTCTTAGCCTAGAGAAAGAAAAAAGAAACCTACTTTTAGATTTGCTCTGCATGGAAGCCTGACATATGACAACAAATAACAGTTTTATTCAAATAGTTGTCACGTTGACATTTGACGTACGTGCAAGTTAAGTTTTTACGTTTTTACACAGAGTGTGTGTGTGTGTGTGCACATGAATCTCTATGCTATTCAAGATATTCGGCTGTATCGTAAAATGTCAACATTACAACAAACTATTCTTCTTTGAAATTAGAGTACAAGTGTTTGTTTGTTTTTGTTTCCTTTTCTTTCTGACATTTTACACTAATGATGTGTCTGTAGATTTGTATGTACTGTTAATTATTGAAAGTACTGTCATACACGCAGCTGTGTATAATCGATTGATAGTAACGACATCACGAATATACGTACGTGTGTATGTGTATGACAACACTTTGTATTTACCCTGCAAGTTGCTATAGAAACAAGAGAACATATACATTTAACAAACACGATCGGCACTAAATTCCTAATGAAGTTTTTTTCATATCAGATTTCTTCATATTATATCATCATCAATGTATCATTATTATTATTATTATTATTAATTAAGTAATATCTATTTAAATTTATTCTTTATTATTATTATATTATTATTGTTCTCTATACACGACGATGCGACGATTTGTGAAAAATAATACCTGTTTTTAAGTTTCATCTTTGTTTTATAAATATAATAATCTCTTGTGCTATATAAATTAATAATTACCTATAGTATTTTATAGATTATGTGCGGCTGTATCATATCATCATCATCATCATCTTTATTTAATTACAAAACGTATGTATGTATGTATGTTCATCTATATGTACTCATATATTTATATTTATACAGCTCTAAGCGTCTGTGGATTTTTACACTATGTATGTATGTATGCATGAATGTATTTTTGAGAATCATCATCACCTATACGTTACGTTACGTTATTATCTGTTCGGAGAGATTTATTTATATGTATATATATAAGTCGGGGGATATTGCCTGGATGCATGCAGCAAGTGATTGTCGGCACGTCCCGGCTTGTTATACGTATGTACATGTCCCGCGATATTACACATGTTTGATCGCATCGTAAAAGCTGCACTGAAATTTGCCGATAATTTGGAACGGGCACATGGGCTTCCAGGCAATATCTATAACATGTGCAAAATATAAATTTTTGGAAAAAATAAAATCAAAACTGTTCAGCGGTATGTTATTATCTGTAGGCAAAGGATGAAGATGAAAATTTGTACATATAAAGTTGACCGTATACCTAAAGTGCCTAAAATTAGGTTGTTTTTTTTTTCTTATATATTCCGAAATGAGATAAATATACTCTTAAAGCCGTATTCAAAAAAGGAGTTATGGGCCGGGTTAACGGGTACATGGTTTTATTTACTGGTTTTTAAGAATAGACCGCGCGACCCCGCACTTTGCCCATGTCATTTTGTGAATACGATCGTACTGGAGTAGTTCGTTTGACTATTCCGGACATCAATTTTGTAATCTTAAAACTTGTATACAACATTTAATTATGTCAACATTTAATTTGTACAAATACCTATTTTATTTTTATTTTTTGTGTAATTTTTTTCTTTCCTAAAGGCCTAGTGAATGTCTTGAAACTTGTAATTTTTCTTTACTTGTATTTTCCGAGACCGCTTCATTTAGATCATTTTGCCAAAATCTGTATAAACCGCATGACGGGAATTAAAGATCTGTATTTAATATGAATGTTTATGCTGACAAAGGAGAGGAAAACGGATCAGAACTAACTAACATACGTCATGTAAATGTAAACGGGTAAATTCGTAACAAATACGATTAATATGTTTCAAATTCAAATCAGTCAGTTCCAACTTGAGTGAATTAGAGACGTACACGGTTGTCTGAGAACCGTGCTTGTGAATTACTGTTATGTATATAAAAATGTTTTGTTAGTAGCTGTACAACTACGTTTCCATCGTTCATATAAAAACATCTTCGGTCGGCGTCCGCTCGCTTGCTCCCATCGACCACTGTTCGCCCAAGTTCGGTTGTGTTCGTGTAATAAACAAAGAAAAACTTGTATATTATAGATATAGATGTATACATATATATATAGTTCTGTTATAATGTTTTTAAAATACACGTTAAATAAGAAAATATTTTATCTGCATCAGTCTATTTCAGTACGGACGTTGGTGGTCGACGAGAGCACAAATACGGACGTTTTAGTAATTATAATCTGTTTGTATGTAATGTAATGTACGTACTGTAGTATATTGTATTTGAAATTTAAACCTACGCAACATGAGAAAACATATTTTTATG
The DNA here is from genome assembly GCA_963422195.1 of Carabus problematicus. Classification (NCBI taxonomy): domain Eukaryota; kingdom Metazoa; phylum Arthropoda; class Insecta; order Coleoptera; family Carabidae; genus Carabus; species Carabus problematicus. The sequence goes on along the minus strand of OY728588.1, from coordinate 433,047 downwards.
TAAATATATTCTGTCACTGTACAAACTGTAGAGAACGAAGTTATTTTTTTTTACTATAATATCGCAGAGGTGAGCCTGCAACATTTTAACGGTCGGCAAATCAGAGAAGTTCGGCAAATAGTAGGTATGTATTATACTTGTACACACCGGAAACGGATTACCGGTGCCCGATAGTTTATTCCTGTTTACGTTTAAACAATTAAATCATTCGATTTACTGTAAATAAGAATTCTATTTCTGAGTCATTAAATACGTGTATTTGGAGTTGACAAAGGTGTCACCAAATATTGAATTACCGCGTTTATTAATATTTCAAAAACAAAACGTACATGTACCGATAAATATCGATAGTGATCTGTATTAATATCGAAATTGTATCGTACTCTTTCAAATATTTGATAACATCAAGCTTACCTCCGTTATTTAATAGTGAATTGAGTTTATTTGTGAGTATGTGTCTCTGATTTGTCAATCGAATTGTCACAGACATGTTTGTTGTATTGTAAAAAACTTGCAAAACGAAAACCGTTGTATATATATATATAGTATATATTTGGTAAAAATCTGTAAAATCTGTCACTAAAATATTGTATCAGGAACTGTGTACGGTAGTTATATAAATAATAATTAATCACTTAGTAGCAGTTTAAAACATGTTGGAACGTTGGCAATATGATATATCAGTCTTATTTCAAGAATATCGAAACGACAAAGTGGAGAACTCCACGTCTCCCCATTGCTGCATTTTACAAGAATATAGTAATAATAATAATAATTGTTATCATAGTGCGCGTGGTGGTAGTTGTGGACACGGCGGCGAGCTGCACTGTAACAGCCCCTATATCTCCTCCCTCTGTTCACATAACTACAACAACATCATCATCATATACGTATATACTGTCCAGGAGGGAGCAATGAATAAACCAAGAGGAAGCACAGATATGCGCGTCGTTCTACACACACGAGGACACGCGGAATTACGGAAATCAACCGGCAGAGAACAGCGGTCACCACATCATAGATCATCAATCAACGTACGTTATTTCATTATATGTGATAAATCGATAATATTATAGACCTCTAAGCACTAATATTGCCCCTAAAATGTACGATGACAACAGACAACGATTTGGACGCGCAAGACTTAATGAAACACACACACACACCGCGCGCGCGCGCGCGGTTACCTCTCTACCAGAGCCATCTCTAGTCCTGTCCGTTATGTTGTATTAGTTCTCGCCGCTCGTCACGAGATAGCGCCGGTGTTCGGAACAAGTCCGCGTGTTCGTCTTCCAGCTCCTTCTTACAGTCGTCGTCCAAACCAGCCGGATGGCCCAGTGTTTCGCGATTCTTCTCGCTCTGTGGCAGCAGGTGTATCATACTGACGGGAATGGGAAACCCCGTGCCAAAGTCGGGATAGAAGTTGGGCGCGAACGGATTGAACATTGGCGGCGGTAGATCCTCATTGCTGGACGGCCTCGTGTTTGGATTCAGATGATCCATGTCGCGGTCCCGGTCCAACTTGGGTTGGTTATTGTTGTTATTCCCAGCGCCCAGGTTCAACAGATCCAGCGGACCACCTGGTCCGCCGATACAGTCTTTTCGTAACTGTTCCAGTTTCAGACTCTTGCCATACTTTCCGCGAACGTACATCAGTAGCGAGTTGTACGGGATGCCGAAGATCCGAGACGCCTGACTGGTCGTCATCTTCTTGTTCCACACGTGTTGTAACGCCTCCGTTAACTCGGCGTTGGTCCAAGATCGGGGCGGGCCGCCACGGGGTGCCGAGTGTTGACCTTTTGGTCGTCCAACTTGAACATTAGATGTTAATGTTATTCAGGTATCAGCAATCACCCGTGTATTTTATTATTTTAAATTCGACTGATTACTATTTTCAAGCCATTTGTGTTCAAGCGTGGTATATTTGACGCGAAATTGCTGTATTTAGTATGTATACTAAATAACAAACAATAATGGAATATAATAAATGAAACATCACTTACTTTTTTTCTTACTAAACATCGGTGTATCAGGCGCTGTTCTTGGATCCACCAAGTTCATATCTAGTAGAGGATTTCGGCACCCGTCCAAGCCGGGTGGAAATAATCCCAAAGGGGAATCCAGCCCAAAAACTGCAAAACCATACGCATATATGTTATACCGTATAAAACATATTCCCACCCATATTGTAGACTATTTCCGAATATTTATTCATGTCTGAGAAAGTCCGAAATTCAATCATATCATTACGATAATAACCGTTCTGACAACGTATTAATTTGACAATCCAATATTTAAGCCTTCCGTATATTTATCCGCGAGACGCAATAAATAAGTAATTTAGAATATTGCCGCATTCAATTATTTTTCGTTCTAGGCCGCCGACGAGCGCCATTAAAATATTTACAAACTTAATCACCGATGCACGGACACTTATTAAGAAACGGAAATGACAGTGTTTGCTTGCGGCCAAACGTACACCAAGTATATTTTATCGACGGGAAATAATGAGACAGTATTTGCACAAGAACAAGTACACATACATGCGAGAGTACATACGCGCATGGCGGACGGAATAGTGCGATAATAAATAATTCAGAACGTCTGCTTACACTTACTATGCGGTGGCGTCATGGTCAGGGCGGACACGGAAGGCATCGGTGGAAACGGAAGCGGCGAGTGACTGTCCATATGGTGCTCCGGGTGCATACCCAACATCGGCGGTAGACTTAACGGTGGCGACGTGGCGTATTCCTTGTCAGGCATACTCAAATCAAGCTCGGGTGGACTCCCGGGGTCCGGTGTTTCTGTCTTCAACAGCTGCTGATGATGATGGTGGTGCTGCTGCTGCTGCTGTTGTGATTGTGACTGATGGTGAACGGGTTGTTGACCTGGATGATGGAGTGGTTGTGAACTAGGCAGGTGATGATGGTGTTGCGGTTGCTGGTGATGCTGCTGCTGGTGCGCTTCCTGAGGCTGTTTCGATTGCGACTCTTTCGCCGGTTTCTTCATGCAGAGATTCTCTGCCGTCTCTTCCAGAATGGGTGGCGGTAATGAAGGTGGCGGTTGTTGCTGTTGCTGCTGCTGCTGTTGTTGCTGCTGGGGAGATGTTGGTTTCGTGAGATCTTGTGCGCCGCACAATTCACCGGACCGTCGTCTCGGTCGTGCCTGCTTCCGTCTGGGCAATGGTGACGCGCAGTCTAGTCGCGGTAGTAGATTATCACTAAATGTCGGATGCGACATATGCGGTAACTTCAACGGTGGCTCATAGTTCGGTGCTGGTAATGGCGAGAACGGTGACGACCGCTCGCCGCCGGTTCTAACCGTGGTACCTGGTGTTGGAAACCGTCCGGACGGACAGAAACTTCGGTCGTAGTCGTTGGGCGACGTGGATGGCGTGAGTGTTTGGTTCGTGATCGAGTTGGATTCTTTGTCGACACCTAGTTGGTCTTGGTGCGCGAGTCCACGCACTTGCAGGCTTTCAGCGGCCTTTATCAAGTTCTGTAGTTGTTCCTGACCAACGCTGATCTCGCCCTTGTACATAAAGTCCACTATCGCTTGAACTTCCCAGCCGTGGAAATCTTTCAGCACAATCACGGGATGTTTGCACGGATTCTCGGAGAAAATGCGCTGGAAGAATGGTGAACAGGCGCTGAGGACTACCTTGTGCGCGCGTACCGAGGTCTCGGCACACACCAGGGTAACGTCGACGAGCGTTTCGGCTTGCAGAAGCGCATCGAACGCGGACAATATGTGGCTCTGATGGTTGTTCCATTTCAGCGAGTAATGCGACTGAGTCATCGTGAGCAGCTTGCTTGAACGGAATGTGCAATCACACGGAACTAGGCATCCTCACTCACTCTTCAGTTGGGGGCTTTGTTCCTCTGCTTGTATGTACCTGCACAAGATAAACGAGAAACACCATTGAAAATATAAACGTACTGGATCATTCGGTGTAAGAAGATAAGTGTATTAATCAGTTAGGTACTTGATTATTTGGCGATAAAATTGTAGTAAAAATGTCATTTAAAAAAGTATATATATGTTGCCATTTGGAATGGTATTCTTCAAATCACATTATTTTCTTAATTGTCATTGCTTTCAATATTTGAATAAAGCGAAAGTTTTTAAATATTCATTTCATAACTGTAATAAAGATTATATGTAACATTCTGATTTAATAACATTATACTTTGAAAATCGTTTTACTTTGTGTAATTTCTAAATACTTATATTTCTTACACAATATAAATACATGCACGCATACTAATCTATTGCTATACATGCAAAACAGGTTGAATACTTTGTTCCGTAATGACACAAATCTAGAAAAGAATATTTACTTGTTAATTAAAATATAGGATTGTATTATAACAGAATTATTTTCTAGCCAATCTTTGCTGTATTAAACGTAGTGTATTCGCGCACTTCAGCATATTACAGTACTTTGAATAGTTCGCGATGATCATCGATTCTAAAATCGTATCTACACCGTTATAATATTACGAGTAAAACTTTATAGCGCCAAAAACACAACTGTCAGAATCCACGTGGTTCGCGGAGAATCCGTATCGCGGTACACGTATACTCGTACAGTATAACATTATCTACAATAATACACAAAATACGCTCGCACGAACAACAATACCTGATTAATGACGATATAATGACAGCAATGGGTAGGTACGCGAGTCACCATGTGACTAATTGTTCCAAAACTAAACTGGGAATTGAAATAAACTTGTGTGCAAAGTTCAAAAGCGTACCAAGTTAACCTGCGTTATGTAATGTGTATGTATACATACATTTAAGTGTTTGTATTATACATAAGTTCGCGGCACTTCGCGTTCGTACGTACGCACGTGTGTGTGCGTGTGTGCGTTTAGGAAAATAGTAACATTGGCCCCCCCCTTTCAGCTGTTTACATTAGTTAGAAGGAAGGTTTGACCGGCCAAGTAAACAGTACCTATTCACTTTGTTCTTACAGAGGGCAAGCGATCTCCGAAACCACGCGCAAATAAGGACACAGGAATGCAAATGATACATCACTAAAATAAAACTATTGTTCGGAGCCGATGTAAATATTTGTTTAGTTATAAGCCAGCAGGCTCCAGAGTATGTTGCAATACTTTGCTTACGTTTCATAGCTGAAGCACGAAATTCTAATGATTGTTTTATAATATTTTAGCTCACACAGTTTAAACATTATTATTATGAATACGATGTACTGTTTTCAAGATCTTTTTTATGTTTCACCATTCATGTCATCACTTTTAGTTTAGGTAGATTGTTTTATAAATGTTCATTATCACTGTTCACTTTATGCTGATTGTTTTATTTATTATAATAACCACTGATTTTTGCTATATTATTTAAGTGCGAAAGTTGTTTAAGTTTAAGTAAAATTATTGTTAAAATCTACGCTCGCGAATATATTATCCGTGTATAAATATTAGATATTTAAAAGTAAAAGTTCAAACTCTAGTTTAATCGTTGGTGGCTTTTACCGTGACGATTAATTATTACTTTTATTTTGTTGATTTTTAGTTGCAAAATGTACACGTTTTCCGAGCGAGAGAAAACACGAAACTTAAACAACACGAGCAGAGAACACTCATGTGAAATAATTTGAACAGGATATATACATGCATATGTGCACGTATGAGAGGACTACACATATGAGTACTGGCGGTGGTGGAGGAGGAAGGGGACAGCGGACACTGTCAACACACGCACGCACAGACGCAAACACACATTCACAAAACACCCATATGTATATATGTATAAACGCGCGCGTTGTCACATGTAAACAGAAGAAGAACGTCAGGATTGGGACAAGTGTTGTTAGAAAGAGCAAGCGCGTTACATCATTCAGGATACACACGTGTACAACACACACACGCACACATGTAGTAAGTAAGTATTAGGTGAGTGGAGGAGAGTTGTGAGTGAGTGAGACAAGAGACTCTCGCGAAAGGGGAGTGCGCACACTTTTCAAACACACTAACAGAAGGAAGTAAGAACAAAACTGTCGGCAAACACTTCCTCACCGTCACCGAAGTTGTAATGTTGCTAGTGACGATTGTTGTTGTTGTTGATGCAGCTGGCGGTAGTGATATCCTGGTATTATTATTGTTGTTGTTGTTGTTGTTGATGTTATTGTTGTTGATATTGGTGGTGGTAAGAGGTAGTAGTTGTTGTAAAAGTAGTTACAGCAGCGCGAATAGTTAAAACACCGGCCGGTGCTGATGATGTTGTTACAAGAAGACGGCAGCGACGCAGCAGAGGACGGCGTCGAAGACGACGACGACGACGACGCGCGCGGCGGCAACTCTTGGTCTTCGTGTGTTGGTCCGTCGCGTCGGACTGCTTTCAAAAATATGCCAGCTCGGAATGGACGCATAATTCCCGGATCCCCCGTTAATGAATCCGATTAGACAAAGCTTGCAAGACTCAAGAACGCTTGCGCCTTACAGCATGCCACCCTACGTACACAAGAGAGCCCGCTTTCCTTCTGTCTCACTTCGGCCGTTCGCCCGGTCTCCTTTACTCTTACTGTTTTACCCTTAGATATAAATTAAGGGGCGGCGTATACTTGCCTGCCCGTCGTTACAATCACACACGTACATAGCGCTGTCCTTGTCGCGCGCGCTCACCACTAATTACTCGGCGAGAGAGATGGCACGAGAACGAAGCCGAGTTATGTAGAGCGAGACATACATACATACATACACACACAGTACAGTACAGTACGAGTATAGCGCGAACGTCCAAACCAACACGTACACACACACACACACCAATACTATTTGTATATATGTTTGTGCAAGTGTGTGTGTGTGTGTGTGTTCTTCTTCTACACCAACACTACGAGATGGTACCGGGAGCGCGGGGGCTGCGACGTTGAGCAACGGACGACGACGTCGCGCGCGTTTGCATAAGTGCACCGAGAAATGATGTACGCCTTAACACGTTTTCTTTTTAACGAACGGAGAGCACCGCGTTGTCGTCGTCAACGACGGCGGCGGCGGTGGCGTCGTCGGCGTCGCGGCGGATAGTGTCTACACACATGACACCGCACCGACGCATCTCGGATATCTACGGATAGGCGCGTAGAACACATGTGGACTAGAGCCCGCGCTACGTATGTACGCCGAAACGCGAACGAACTGGCGTCGGCGACGAGATGCACGCGTCGCGACGGCCAGGTGGATATGCTGGACTGGCGCGCAGCCGACGAGACGCCGCACATTCCGGGGGACGACGCTCTCACTGGTGTCCGAGGCACTACACACATGGTACAGCCACACATGTCAGTCACATACGTACACGTAAGAATCTCTCACTCACTCTTTCTTCCTTTCTTTCTCTCTTTCTGGTATATACAACTAAGATTTCATACATTGTAGAAACGGAGGAAAGCAATCATTCTAATACTACATTACAAAATAAATTTATCATAAACTTTTTAAATCTAGAATTTAGCTTTTTGTACACGGACTGGCTAGATATATGTTTGTTTTTCTCATTATCTTTGTATTTAAGTTATGACTTTCCTTTTTCTCGGTGTTCATTTCTTAATTAAAACAAATAAAGAAACCAACTAATTAACGTTTTCCAAAAGTAATTTGCCGCAAGTATGTATGTACATAGAAATTGACAGATACATTAGTAACAATAGTAGCAGAGTGTGTAGGTACTAAATAAAGAAATCCCTTCCAGTAAAGTGTTCCAAGTTTTATAAATGAAAAGTTCCACATGCAAAATTGAAATTACAAAGGGCCGATATTTCATCGGCCGGAGCGCGCCCCATATTAGAAATGTAACTCTGCACGTACATCTTAAATTAAAAACACCTCGGACTGTACGGTTATTGGAAAGTGGTGGGGACACTGGTCTGGTCTGGTCTGGTGTATGTGTGTGTTGTGCGCGCGCAACCTCTAAATTACACCCTCAGATCTTAAAACAAACACTCGACTAATCAGTCCGTCTCTCTTGCGCGCATTCACCTTGCACCGGCGGTACGTACGCGCCGACTTGATTCGCGCTTCCGTACAACGGGAAAAGCGAAAGTCTCGTAGAATAATAATCATGAGCTTTATTCCCAACCAATAAATACGACGACTGTGTAGGATTTTAAACTCATCTGCAGCACAATTATTCACGTTACAACATATTCCCTGGTTTTAATCCTTGCCGCTGTCCTTGTCCGCGCCGCGTACGCCGATCTCTCCGTTTCTTTTTAACAGTCAAAACTTTTAATAACCGCCGTGCCGCGGTACTTTCTTGTCTTTGCTCATTGCATGTAAGTAGAGAAGGAAGAATTCTCAATCAATAATTGTCACCGGGACTCACGAGTTCACATACATACGTACGTACGTACGTACGTATATATCGTATATAGGGGTGTTACAGTGTGTGTGTGTGTGTGTGTGTGTGTGAATGTGGGGGTACTCGCGCGTATATATATGTATGTAAGAGAAGAAGAAGTAGAGTGAGGGGAGGGGTAACTACCCCCCTACCGCCCGCCGCGGGCGAGGAAGAAAGAAGAGAACGACTGCCGCGATTAATACGCGCTTGCATGATTATGCTTTTTTTCTACAAGGCACGCATGCCCTACCCTGCATGGTAGCATGCGTGCTAACCATCCCACCCTTACGTCTCGCCCGCTTCTTGTATACACACATATATACATACATCCACCCTCATGCATATACACATGTGCCACCCACCCCCAACTCCTCCCTGTGTCGCTTTAGTTCTCTGTCTCACTCACACACATATATATGTATACATATGCATGCATATCTCGAACAACCCTCGTAATTTCTACGAAGCTTTCCAAGAAAATTTCAACTTTGAAATGAAAGTTCATTACGACAACCCCTGTTTGTACAGATTAATGAAGGTGGAATATGTATGCATGGCTAGTGTGTGAGCTGGCAACAACCATGGTTTTAATTAATACGTAATTATTTACAATAATTTCAATAACTGGAGGTATTGCGGTTTAGAACATTATTTAAATATACATTCACAAGAATTATCGTCAACATTTAACATTTGTGAACATAACTACCAGAGTATGCCTAATTTGTGTATATGTTAATTATTTTACGTTGGAATGAAATTAATAATTTTATGTGGTAATTTGGGCACGTGGCCTTGGTTTAGCATACACGATCATGCACGCACAACATACTTGATATATTGGTTGCCTTCCAACACGAACTGTATAAGAATGACGGTAGCGATTAGAGCAAAGAATTTCTCTATTTGCCGAAGTAAAAGTGTGGGTGTTAATATTTAATACTGCGTCTGTAAACGGTACAGATTTTATAAATCTTATGTTTATAGCGTTTTTAATAATTAATTGGTTAATGTTCGCAGAAAAGAAGTATTTTTATTTTTTTTTCTTAGCGTTTTAAATTTTTTGCATTGTCACCGTAAATAAATAAGTATGTTTCTAAAACGATTATATGTCATTTCTTTATAACTTTGTCTGGTAACTTCATACGGTATAAATTTAAAAATATAAAAGAACTACCTATGATGTACCTACATGTTTCTAATCTCCGTAAGTAAATAAACTGAACTCAGTTTTCCTATAAAAACGATGAATAAGTAAGAATGAGTGAGTGAGCGAGAGAGTGAGAGAGATGATGGCTGGAAAACAGTGTGTATAAAACAATAATTAACCGATTAGCCACGACCGGTCACCTGTCACGGTCAGTCGATCGTGGCGGCGGCAGTATTCGATGGTAGTCGAATCACAGTTCATAAAATAATCACAGATTTTTCAGTCTGAGATTCGAGGCCGAGTCGCGTTCGTTCATGTGTGTTGTGTGGTTGGTACTACGTAGCAATAATGCGACGAAGCGGGGCGGGGGACGGGGAGGAGGACAAGAGTCCAGTGGTACCAACCACGGTGTGCCAATTAATCCGCGTTTGTGCACGTTCCGAATGTTACGCCTGATGTAACATGTCCGATTGTCTATGCATTGCGTTTTGCATCAATGTACTACTAATACATTCTCGTCGTCATCATCATCGTCATCAACAGCAGTACACGGTACACACTGTTCGTTCAATCGTTTATTCCTTGGTGGTGTCTATGTTGATTTCTAGTCAAGGAAAAAGTGCACAGGAGTGGACTTGGCACAGATAAAGCATACGAGGTTCAACTTATATCGCGCGATCAAAACAAACCGCAGTTTCGTTTCGATACTGTTTTTGATTGAAGTCAAACCTTGTCCTAGAATCACGGTACATGGTAATGTGGTAATTAAATAGAATACTAGCTAGGTAATAAATGAAATACAGATACATACTAAGATTTATTTCGTATAAGACTAATAAAACTATGAAAGTATTTGTCATCGCTAAATGTCATATTGATAAAACTTTCTAGCACTGAATTTCATGCTATAATATTATAACAGGGGTACCACTGTGAAATCGACGAATTGCAACGAATATTCGAATGAAGTAGTTTTCGTCTAAATACGGCTCTGTACAAGCTATAGTGCCAAGTGCACAGGTGTTTTTATTAGCTAGAATGTCTTTTTCTCAATTGGTTATAAGAAAGCAATAAGGTTAAAACCGCAAATTTCCTGACCAAGATCTGCGACCAGCTACCGGTCATGCCTTGGCGGCTGTGAATGCGGTTTTTGTTAACTAGTGCATAGGTAACCCGGTGACAGATACCAGCAATAACCAAACACAGTCGCTGGACAATACGTGCAATCCAGTTGGCCAAATGTCATATCACATTTACCCTGTCAACATGGTTAATATATTATATTCAAACTAAAAAGAATGTCAATGCACCAAGAAAACCAGATACAATTTTTCTTTTAATTACGAAAACAAATTATTTTCTTAATATTCATGTCTTTGAAAAACAACAGCACTGAAATCCATTAATTTTAGTTTAAGGCCGTTTACACACGTCTGTTTGCATAGGCTTAATTTAAAATCTTGCAAAAAAAAAAATTTAATTTATAGTCGCGTACACAGAAAAGTGATAAAAGACATAATTCTTTAGGAAAAAAAAAATGTTAATACCGGCAACCGTTATACTTTTAACAAGCAGTGCCTATGGAGTATACAGCGTCCAAAGGGGGGAATGGGGGGACGTCCCTTGAAGCCAGGTCACTAATTATGTAACCTTCTAACTCTAAGCCCAAAATGTTGCACTGATTTTGAACCTATCAACATTTAGATACGCAAGATGACTTACTGATACATTTTACCTAGTTCGGAAAATTTAGTTTTTAGTTAAAATATTTAGCTACAGAGCACGAAGACGAGTGTATATAATCTGAAACTTGTGCAGTTACGGTACGCATTCAGAATTAATTAATCTAATTTAGAATTTTTTCTTCGACATTAGTAATTATTAGCATCGGTGTCAGATTCACAGTTCACGAAGCTAAACAGTTGCGGAAACTATTATATAATAGGAGGCTCTGGATCTATTATAATCCAAGTCAGCACAATATTACAACCACCCAACTCTTCATCCCCCCGCCGCCATCTCGCGGGCGACCGACTCACGTTCACGCCCTTTGTACCTGTGCAACAATGGATCGTAGCAAACTTAACACTTTCCATGGTGCCATGTATCTATATACGATCATAATTGAGAACATTTTAAACAAGTGACAATTCGACAGGTTCAGAGGCCGTGGAGAGATCACGGGTGGCTTTGTGTGAGACAAGCTCGCGGCGATATCTTCGTCCAGTGGTGGCGTGTGAGTACAGGGGGCACGGGTAGATGGATTATGCGAATTTACATGATAAACTACAGATACATGGTAGGCGTTATGAGTAGTGGAAGCGTGTATACTAGTCATTCATTTACTGCGCCACACAAATATACCATATTCTATTTAGGAAAATACACGTTACTTTTCCAGGCTTGCTCATGAAATAAACAAGTTATGTGCTTTTTGTTGTATAATTCACTGATATTTCTCTAAAGATCTATTACGTGATGTGTTTTGATTGTTTTCAGTCGTTTAAGAATTTTTTTCCGCGACCTAAACTGTTTCAAAATGAGGCAAAAGCAGCTCACTTTGCTATTAAAAAGATTCTCTTACATTCTATTCGAAGTTGCGGTAAAATTACGTACCAACTCCCGATTTCCCACCAGCACGTTACACCACTGACAGTTGAAAACTCAAGCGGGTGTAACATTGTGATGTCAAGTCACGCAAATGCGTTGATGTTGATCGGATTTGTCTCGGGTTCGTGTTGGTCGCCGTTCTAACAGAACACGGTGACGTATTCAATACACCCAGTGACGTCACACACTGCTGTGCGTACGTGTGTGTGTGTGTAATAGATATTCCTGTTTGTTTCTATAGATTGCAGAGTGCCAGAAACTCGGATGATCTGGACGACGACGACGTTACATGCGTTGACTATAATACCTGATTGTTCCCAGTTATGATTGATATAAGTTAGAAACGGTTATTGTTTTCCAACAAGGAAGTTTGGTAGAGGTACCAAACAGAACTGGCAAATTTGAACTCTCCAAGTATGTGTATAAGTGTGGGAGAATACTCTAACTACGAAATGACCAATTGTAAAATTGATTTGTAACATTATACATCTCTTATATTTTCCGCAATAAGAAGCATAACGAATTTACTAATTAAGTTGCGGTGATGTTGAAAAGGGTCAAGTCCTCGGATGCTGGAGGTGGTTTAAACCCGGCTGTAATTGTCTCAACAATGCAACGATATTTTCCATTTAAATTAAGTTCCGAGAAGTAATTCGGAAAAACCAATCCAGAGGCCCCATAAATTATTCGGTGCGACAGAGGTTAATATATAGGGAAATGTTCGGGCAAGTTACAGAAAAACTTGATCTCTAACTTTACGTCTCGCGGGATTCGCGTGTTTGCCGTACGCACCACCCTCCCCGTGTGCACTGCCACATTCACATCCTACACAGGATACTAGCAGGAGTAGGTACTACGGTACTACTAATACCAACACCAACACTAGTACCTACGCGTGTTGCGCCGGTACTTTGTGAAATTCACTTTGACAGCTACCTGGCCAGCCTCTCCTCCAACTAACCTCATGTCAATCTAAAATCCACCGTCTCTCTCTACTTACTAACTTCTTCCTACAAATTTTGTCAACCTGCATTATTTCCCATTTCCAAAATTTGATCGTTTGATACTTTTCTTGCCAAACGTTGAAAAACGATCCTTTTTGGAGTGGGCACATGTCTGCGCAAATGAGGTTCTATTTTTGATCTTTGATTTGTCGATAAGAAAAGGTGGTCGGGTTACACTTTGGCGATTGCAGCATTTTTTTCTGGGGAGTGAATGAGTAACCTAAGAAATTAATCACAAGTAGTATTTTAGTAATTATTGAAGGACATACCGTTTCCTTTGGTATTTCCCGAGTTCTACGTGTCCACACATACATCCTTATTGGTAGGTGTGTAATTAATGAGGGGTGGATGTGTGTTGTGGGTCATTTCGTGCGATTCACCTGCTGCTGCTGCTTGGCCAAATATTCCATGGCGGCAGGTTTCGGTCCGATGGCCGGTAAGTACATCGGTGTACCGGTGTGTCACGTACGTATGTATGGGCACATCTGTGAGGTATCGGTCGTCCCCGGCTCCGGCCAGGCGTGACAGATCTAGTGGGCCGTGGCACAGGATGTACGTATTTTGTTCTGTTATAGTACACTTGCGTTTACTGGCTACGGCACCCACCGATGTGCTCTTTACTTCATCTCCATCACCTCCACGCCTCGATCACCCCGTTCTCTTCTAGCTGCTGGTGCATGCATTCTCGTGGCGTTGCTCCTCTTCTTCTTCTTCTTCTTCTTCTTCTTCTTCTTCTTCTTGCAAGAAACACCTCGCGGCCATCCTCGGCCAACGATCATCATTTTATTGTGTGAACACGCCGCCTTGATCTTGTGAATTACGGATATCGGGTTTGTTTAACAGTCCGTTGTATAATATTAGTGTTATGTACATATTGTACGAAAATAACTGATATTACGATTTGATATATGAACTGTATGGTAAATTTAAATTGATGTGTTGTGCTAAACAAAATTACTATCACATAGTATTCGAATTCACAACACAAAATGATTGTTAATTGATCACTAACATTTCACACCGTATTTACAAAACGTTTTTATTTAAATGCTGGACTTTTGCGCATTTGAGTGAGAACTAGGAAGGTTCTTAATGTTTATATTATTTAATATTTCTTCTATAAAAGCATAATTAAGCACACTCTAAACAATACGCATACAACTGTGAAGGTAAAGTCACACTGTTTACACTATAAACTACAAAAAAAAATACGGTTTGTTTTGTAATTTAAACAAGGACAGATTAAAGTGAAATCGTCAGAAAAACTGACACATTCCATTTGCGCACAAAGTTGCTCTTAGAATAAACGCGGTGTGTGATATTTTTCCACATGCAAAAACCACAGTTCCTGGCTATTTAAATTTAATTGTGTTTATTAGTCATAATGTCTGATATATGCATATCGATTTGTGTTTTATAGCAATGCAGTGCAGAAATTATTTGCTCGTAAATAGTCGATACAAATTGTAGTAAAAGTTGTTGTGACTTGAACTCGTACTTAACGTAGCGACTTCAAATTACCAAAACAAAGTATATCTCGTCTTAATATTTGTTACGCTTAACTTTCAAATGGCCACTTTAGTTAAAAAGATTACTGTCTTGAACTTAACACGAATTGAAAGGAACCACTTTTAAGTGCAACATCATACATACATGTAGCACAATTGTGAACAAAGGGGCTCCCAGAGAACTAATGGAGGGCTGGTCACCCGCGGTGCAATGGGGTGTAATTGTACATATGGACTCGTCTGACACAGTGACAGGTCGCGGCGCCATCGACTACCTGTCTCAGAGTGGCTAGGTGAAAAATACGCCAGGCGTAAATAGTTTCATACCGATGCACACTTCTTAGAAATGTACCTGGAAAAACATGGATAGTAGTATACCTGTATGTTATAAACGACCGCTTGTTTTCGAAGCAATACGATTGCATTTTTTTCCGTCGTCGTCGTTTGTTTTTGCTCGCAATGCGGAGAAAGCAAAAATTATTTATTTGCTGGAATACTCTCTTCGGCTGTTTATATGTGATGAAATTATATTTGAACTATGCATGATTTATATCGTTATATGCAAATGTACATCACATTGAATTTAGCGATTGGCTTGTCGTAATACGTATTTATAATGGCTGATTCATCGTCTCGCGAACGTACATTACAAGAAAAATCTTGGTCAGATTCTTAAGAAATCGATACTTTCCACGTAAAGGTATGTTAGAGCTAATTACAATATTAAAATCATGAACGCAGATATGTAAATGAGTCACAACGGCTGTAAGATCAATGTGCATACACAATAACGCTGGACTGTCATCGGATTATCGATAGGTACGGATATAAAAATACTATTGCGCCAATAATATACTCTGCCGTGGAATTCAATGCATAGCGAACAAGTTGTCTTCAACAAGGCGTCATGTTGGAATTCGCATCTTCTTGGAAATATTACAATCTTCTTTGCGATTAGTGTGTAGAGTGGTCATGTTAATAAGTATACTATTAACTTTATACAACATGTATACATTAGTAACATCAAATTGACAATTGAGTTTGACAAGCACTGCCCGCTAGACCACGGAACTCAAACAACAATACCTGTTCGATAGTTAACAACATTGCAACAACGCTGTAAAGGTTATTTGGTTCACACACTCGTGTTCTAACGACCAATAAATAATAATTTTTCTACTTTTCACTACTACAAATATACATTGCATACATGTTCGCCTGCATGTATTTACGGATGTAAAACATATATGAATATTTTCCGTTGCACACGACTCATTTGCATGTACAATGAGGGGCTCGAGTATTTATAACTTGAAACAGTATTGTGCGTTTATAAACCAACACTGGTGTTGGTTTATTTAATATATAGTATCTGCCCAGTATGAGTGTGTGGGTTCTTGAAGCAGATGTTTGATTAGAAATCAAGATATTATTGTATGTGGAATTGTACGTACGTGTGTAATTGTTGTTGTTGAATGTGTCCGTATTGTTATTTGTAAATGGTGTTATGTTCCGTGTTAAGAAATATTACAAGATCTAAGATTTCTATACGTATGAATGCAAGCTTTTAGTCCTATCAAGATGTTCAATGTACAAGTTGTGATGCGCGTTTCTTCACAATATTTTACTAGGAATTAACTTGTACGTGAAAAATTAGTAAAAATCCTTTTATATATTGTGTAACGAAATAAAATGATCACATTGTCCCTATTGATGTGTAGATCTTCGAACAATGTAATAAACGAATCGTCTGAATTAACTATCGTAAAATATAAATCGTTTTCCTAATTTTAGTTTCTTTATGTTGGCCATAAATGCATCTTTAATATATTAATTCCACATGACGGATGTGCTTCGCGTGATCGCGCGTGACGTATGATTACGTCACGGAAATACAGAGGTTCCCTCTAAATGGAAATCATAGCAGGCGGCATGACCTTGCACTTGTTTCAATAATAAACTCATTCCCCCCAACCCCTCCCATGGAATTCGCATTCTAATGTCCACCTTACAAGTAGTACAATATTAAATAAAAACCCGTGTTTATTACTTATAAACCAAGACGAAGTCTTCCTCACGAAGATGCCACTCCGCATGGTGAGAATATACGGTTATACGTGTTGCGTCAAATTTGTTCCCGATCTGAAAGATGCAATCCGATAGTACATCATGTAACTCTTGTATGATTGTACGTACGGCTGTTGCTGTATGTCGCTATAGTTGTGCAGTGTGTACGTTCGTATGTACACGTTTATGTTGGTACTACGAGCGCTGGATATCGTCAGGTCTCCACGGTTGGCTGCATGCGCCTGCTTACAAATTGTGTCCGTTCGCTTTATGCATACATGAACTATTGTTTATTATTTTTAAGATTTCGCGGCAACTCAAATATGAGTTATCGCGCTCGATTCCTGCCTCATATAGCACGACGACTCGTTCGCTCTCGCTCGCTCACTGACTATGTCTAAGGGTCTAGCGTGTGTACAAGTGTATGTATGTATGTATTTGTGTGGAGGAGTGGAGATGTCGGCACAAGGAATGAGCAGATTACAAGCGCAGAAAGGGGGTGTCGGGGGGAATATGAACAGTACGCGGACAGGCTGGCGTGGTGTAGCGTGCCATTCCGAGACACGAAACAAGACGATCTTACTGGAATATTTATGTTGATATTGCACAACACGTATAATAATAGCATTGTTAATTATGCAGGATGACCTTTTAATAGTTTACACTGGTATTTAGACGAGACCGCGCCGTTTTAAACCTATCGTTCACATACATACGTATGTACGTACGTAGAATCACGGAGCACGTGTGTATACAGTGTCATATATCATCTATCGTATGCCACAACAGTAGAAGCGGAACTGTCTGGCGATAAATGACTTGAACCCGGATCTAACTACTCGTACGCACTTTATACGGAGATTTAAACATATTGTCACGATAAATCTCAACAGCAACACAGAATTCATCAGATATCGTTGGTGATTCGTAAGCGCTAAATTTATAAGATCGGAAAACATAAACAGAGAAAACAAAGTTATAAAATATATGTAATCTTTAGTTGAAAATATAACTAAGGTTATTTGACATTATTATTGATAAGTATTTATTTTCCGTGGTGTAGTACAATTTTGCAAATTGCCGTGTGTCAATGTTCGCCGCAATCTAAGAAACACAAATATGGTCGGTAGGAAGTTACAATCCTGAAAATAACCCGACTGTTAAAAATCGATGTGTACTAATGACGGGGCTCATATAGCCGGCAAGTAAGCAGACATGAGACTTGATGTTAGACCTGGACGGTGAGGAGGGAGCAGTAGGGAGGGGACTGTATGTACACGAGGCAAATGAGTAAGAATTGCCCGTTCCTACGGCATAGAATTAACATTAAACAGTGATCAATATGACCGACGATTGCCTTATATAAGTCACATGTAAACTTTTGAAATATATATCTGGTGGATTCAGGAATACAGCTCGGTGTCTCGGCTTGTTGTCGTGTGCTGCTACTGTCGATGTTTGGCTGGCCCTGAGGTACGGGGGGAGGGGGGGTTATGGGAGAGTACGCGTGCCAGGCCCGGGCCAGCACCCGGCATCTACATAATTGCATGTTTTAAACAAATTTAGCCGGCAGGTTAATTTGTGTGTCGACGTACAGCACTCGGTTGTAATTTAGTGCAGCAATCAGTGCACGTACGCTTAAACGCTAACTACTAATAGCATTAGTTCGATAACAATATGTTGGACTCGTGCACTACCTTTCTGTCTGGAAACAGAGACACGAGCCAAACATCATACATGCACACACACACACACATGTGTCCACCACCACAAGTTCTAGACATTGTCGCAGACTTACGTACAATACTAATCACGCGATACAATACACCATATGTGTACCATCAACTCGTAGACACCAACCTGTCTACATGTATGTCTAGATACACATATATGTATAGGAAAGTTAATATTTGTTAATGTCGAACGACACGCAACTCCACTGCAAACCCGCTTTATCGACGCGTATATATCTGAGTGATTTTGATGGCTAGTTTAATTAAAATGTTCCAATTATGTACTTTAATGAGAACATTGACGAGAATTCATTTTCACCTTCATGGTTTCCAGTTTATATTATACCGAGTGCAAGAATAAAATCACAGTGTACAATTAACAATTCTCGGTATTAGATATTAGTTTACAACTGTAACGTGATATTTGAATGAATAAGAGTTGGTGAGATATTAAAAAGCATAAAATATATATACCTTTAGTTATATTGTGTGTATTTAACTACTGTATAACTGACAACACAACAGTTCCTGTACATTGAAGAGTCACTAGAACTGCAAATGCTACACAGTTCTGACAGTATCACAATAGAGTTATTAATTCAAAAAGCAAATTTTCTAGCCGGAGTATTCCATACATTGCCTAAAGACAAAGACAATTAATACGGCTAGTCTGTAAATTATTCCAAGAAGATTTTCTCAATTGATTAAGAAATACAAACACATGCATACATGTATATATGTATAGATACACATTAGTATTCCTCCACGTACTCATATACACAAATGTACACACGCACACATACACGGATACATACACACATGTTCTCTGTGTGTTCTGTTCAAACTCAAGTTAGCGTACAGGAGAGAGCAAGTTTGGAAATCATACTGTATTCATAATTCTCACATTTAAACGCCATCATAATATGACAATGTGAGTTCCCCGGCAGTCTGTTCCTTGCAGTTCACATTCCACAACCCCGTTATCCTTTTACACATCACCGCTACTGGTAAACATACATCCGTCTCTCTCCTACCGGCGTACAAATAAGGAACGCCGTGACGGTTAAGACATACGTGGCACGGGTGATACATGAATACGTTTAACACCGTTTCAGAAACATATTTGGATGTTCAGTTGGAACAAAGTGTGTTTAAATAACGTTATTGTTGTTAAAGAAGATATTGTTGGGCCAATAGAGTGTTGTGTCGTTTAGCACTTTGTGCGGGAATCGTTTTGTGCAAAAAGCATAATATGTACATATATAGAGCGTAAATATGTAATATTATCCTTAATTACGTGTGAATAATTACTTAATTATGAATTGTACTTACAACAGGAACCTTACGATAATACTGAGCGACTCATCTGAAACGGAAAAAGAAAAATTAAAACCTGATCGAATGCAAACAATTACATGCAATATACCATATGAATACAATGAATAAAAAAAAACACACAATTAAGAACATATACTGGCCATCTGTACAAAAGTGATCGACAGTTGCATTCTCTGTTATGCAGGTCAAACGAACTATACACAAATGTAAATGAATTTGCAGCGTCAAAAATGAAGCGAGTGATGGCTGGTGCTGTTGTTGACGCTCGTGGTGTTGGTAGCAAATGACAAACGGACGCAATAAACAAGTTGACTAGATTTAAAGGAACTCTTTCCGGGATAAAAGCACCGATAAAAGTTGCACAAAAGTACAGCTCACAGCACATCGGTCCTGTGATTTATACGTTATCAAGTTAATATAAGATTACAGTGGCGCTACCGGCGGCCGAGAGGGTGTGTGAGAGAGAAGCGGTCCCGCGATACCAACCAACGAGAGCCAACGAGCTCACGCTTACACCACAGATATTTAGTTGTAAAAGTTTAAAACTATATTTTGACAGTTGGCCTGGTACACCTGGCAGAAATAAAATTATGGAACACTCGATTCCAACCAAAACCGTACGCTGCACAGTTGTACGAATTATTATGAGATAACTATTATTAGCTTAGCGGAAATTTCAAGATATTTGATGTTAAATTCTGATCAGTTCACATAAAGAAGTTACCCCATGAAATACAGAAAGTTTCTGACTAAAAACAAAATCAATTAAAACCAATTACACATTATAGATTAACAAATAGAAGCCACTTGTGAAACAATTCTAGGATTATATTTTTTTCTTCTCTTGGCTATTTGTAAAAATATTCTTATTCGATTACAGAGAAAATACGGATAAGACATTGGTAGTGTATTGTCCCGGTCGAGGTATGGCTGAATGCACAGTGCAGACAGATATCAAAACTCCAGTGAATTATAGCTCGTTACATCGAGATAACGGTAAGACCATGTCAATTAAAGATAATAACATTGTGTGCTCTATTTTCAAACTGATTGCTTATCGGTCAATAATCAAATGCAATTATAAATTAACCCATCGGCTTTCATTGCATACAAACGAGAGCCTTCGACTCCAAACCGACCGACCGATCGACACGAAATTTGAATGCAAGTGGATTTTATTGTTAGCAATTCTCTTGTTATATTTACATAAATAGATATTGGCTTTCATCTTGTAATATTCGACAACTACCAGGTAATTATATTAAAGATCTATTGTAATGCACAATGTTGAAAACAAGACGCACAAGTAGTTCAGTTGAAAAATCTTCTAGAGATTTTTTAATTGACGCTTTGTACGTACATATTTAGCTTGAGTTGATATTTTTATATATTCATCTCTCTTAGAACAACGCATGTACAATGTTCTGTTTTTCAGAGAACAAAGTCGAGAACTAAATATTATATGGAGTGTGGTTCGCGCATGGTTTTTAAAACATCAGCTTGTTACCTATTTGAAAATAATTATAAAGCACGAAAGAAGAAACCATACACTCGGTACAGTCGAAATGAAAGCATTTTTGTTTAGAAAATAAATAATTAGCTGGTTCTTTGTGCTTCTGTATACGTGAATTATTGAGAACTGTCGACGTATTTGCGGCGGCGAGGGTTAAGAAGGGAAATGAGAAAGACGGTGAACGAAATAAGTAGCTAGTGGAATACGAATGTGTGGATCACAAATTATTATCAACTAAACGAATATTCAAATAATACAAATACTAAGATATGACTTCGGAATAATACGATCCGAATTTTAAAACTCAGTTTTATCGTTTTAATTCACTTACTAATCAATATGAGTTACACTAACAAAATTACAAGAACTCGCTGCAATCAACATTTAAATTAAAGAAACCCGAATTTGCATTTTCACAAAGTGTTCGAATAAAAATGAATAATTTGATTTCGCGAATACGGGAAGAAAATTTCGTCAAATATTGTAATTCCGGTGTTATTATAAATGAATCAAATAATATATTAATTTCAAACAAAACAGAGTTTATGTACTTATTGTTTATACAAGGCAATTTATATTTTGACATCGTTAAGATAATAAAAAAAATTCTGTAAATAATTACGTCAATATGTCAATTATAAACCAATACGTTTAGCGCATACTTCTGTTAGAAATATTCATTAAAAATTCCAAGATTTTTTTTCCGTAACTCGAGGAGGTGAAAGTATGTCTTAGTACATGGTAAGAAGACAGACTTTTCACCGGTACTCGCGGGACAGGGAGGGACGCGCGACGCGGAGGGTTAAACGAGTGTTAGGGAGAGGGTTCTGAAGAAAACACATCCTTGTTTTATTTTAAATTAGCGCCGTAGCTAACGCAGATGGAATATTAGAGAGTCAGGCCAGAGTATGCGAATTTTGGCCAAGGTGTGTTCCAGCAGTATTAGTAGCAATATATATGTTGGGTATAGTCCAACTGTTTCATTCAAGGAGAGTGGGGGGTAGGGAGGTGCGTATGTATATGAGTACAGAATTCCAGAATTGGGTTAAGGAGAACTTATTAATATGTTTACATATGCAAGCGCTGATTAAAGATTAGTTTTTGTTTTTCAAATAAATATATGTATCTACTTTTTTAAAACTAAACTTATATTTATATTTATAGAACGATATTGAGGATTCTAAAATATTTATTTCAAGTTGTAAAGTAGAGAAGATCCTACTATGAAAATATAGCTATACACCTAATCCTAGTTATACGGCCCCTCTTTATACGGCATTTTGCTAGAACGGCCTTCTTTAATTATGGCACTTTTTCAACTTACAGCCCGCAATGTTTCGTTATACGGCCAAAAAATATGCTTGATTCATTACAAAAAAATGCATAATTCGTTAAAAAAAATGCTTGATTCGTTCTACTGCTTTACGGTCAACTTTTCCGGAACGTATTTAGGTCGTATAACGAGGGTTGGATGTATAAATAGATAAAAATTATTTAGTTTTCTTTTATAATTACTTAACGTACAAAAAATAATAAGAGTACTAATATACACAGTGGTATATAAGCACAAAATCAATGGCCATTCTTCCTTTGCCAATATATTCCGGTACTCATGAAGGAAAATTGTGATCGAAAATATAATCCTTTCTGCTTCTTAATTTTAAACCTAAACACGGTTCTGTTTCACGCTGATGGTGTATGCGCGTGTACGTGAGCAAGCTCGAACGAACGAACATGCGTACGTGTATGTACGTGCGTATGAATGTATGTGTGGGTGGGTGGCAATGTACAAACGCGCGCATGTATATGTGTGTATGTGTGTGTGTAATGAAAGACTGCACGGGTGTAGAAAATTCGTTTTCACGAGGGGAACTTTAATTTCGTCTCAACCTGACGTCACATTTCCATACGGCCAGACCGTGCGTTTGACAAGGCGCGTAGATCGCGTAACGGGTAACGTGCACGAGCGAGACGGAAATTTACTAATTAAGAATCCGAAAGAAAAGGGGGGCCCCGATGTTTAAAATGCGTGAGCCGAGAAAGTATATACGTATATATGAGAGACAAAGGAATAAGACTTGTGTTCGTTCCAAGACGAGAATTGAGTTAGAAAATGGCGGATTGTACATTCTTTGTAAGAATTTGCATGCAATTAATGAGTTGTACAGCCGGGAAAAATCTCGCCATTTCGGTCTCGCTTAGAACGTACACTGTTTTAAATTCACTATTATATGTAATGTAAATGTGTAATGGACGGATATAGACGGATATTCGCGACAATTGTCAATAACAAATAACAACTGTCAAGATTATTAGCCACTCATTTCATATATGAGTACATTATGAAACACGATCACGATCCTGTAGATCATATATTTACCGTTTCGTTGGAAATATGTTCAATAATACTACATTAGAATGCATTGCGATTTTGAATGATGTCTGTCAATACGAGTGCTTCAAGCGGTTTCCCGTCATTGGAAACAGATAAATTGTAATTTAATCCATGCGAAAGCATTAAGAATATGCATATGCAATATTCCAAAACAAAGTTAGAAAAGTCAAACAGTGGTTAGAATGTGTACCCAGTAACTTTCAGCGTGGAGAATGTCCATATTTGCAGAGAACAAATTTGTTCCAGCATTATCTGTCAGTCCCAATTCAAATCTGTCCATTCACAATGATTGCCAGCTCAAATATAGTGCCAATACGTTAATGTACATACTGCACAAAAATGGGTAATTTCAGTATACCTGTGCTAATAGATCGCGCATTGGAATATTAATAATTAAACTAATTCAATTGTATATTATGTATATTAATTAATAATCAGGTTCTTTCGATAAGAGTGTACCCCGTTAATTTCTGATAAAAACCTACTTGAAAATAAATAAGCAAGAATGAAATAAGAAAGTCTGTGAGGCAAGGGTGCACAGTACACAGTAGAATGAATCAAGCCAATGTGAGGAGCAGGAGGGGGTGGGGGCTCTGTTCATCGATATAGCGCTTTTATTATTGATGTATGGCAGAGGAAAAGGAGGAGGGTGGGTGGGTGGTTGGTAAAAGGAGGGTAGGAACAGTAGAGAGAGTATTAGTACAGGACTTCGCCATCCAAGAACAAAAAAATTTATTCCGCACCGAGCAAAAACACGCCTGCTTAAAATACACAGATCGATTAAAAATTCCTCCCGATTAATAATTAAACGTTTTCTTTCTGGAGTGTACCTACCGAAGGGGTTGCAAACGAACCAACGACGGCACGGAGAGTTCGCGCGCGCGGAGTCTTCGCGCTTCTCTTCCACTGGGCTCTCGGTAGGTGTGTGTGTGTGTACATCTATAATGTCTATGTACGCACTCGTACATATACGTGTGCATGTGTGTGTGTAGGCGTTTGAAAGGGAGGAGGACTTGGCGAGGCACAGGCAGGGTTTGAGGGTGTGAGTTGGTGGTCGACGTAACGGAGGAAGGAGTTGAAGAAGACTGATTGTGCTCAGTGTGTGTCAGAGTAAAAACAGTAAGGGCGAAATGAGATGAACACCCCCCGTCGCTACCACCTCGTCTACCCTTCATTTACTCTTAACCCCGTCGACCCCACACCCCTGGGTTTCTTTCGACAACCCTTCACAAGCCGGAATACACGTGTTCGCAACGCGACGATCTCTCATCATCGCGACTCCACTAGCATTGCATGTACGTACTCCAAATTGTCATAAAACTGACGCGACTCGGTCAATTTGTAATCATTGCCGCGGGGGGACAGATGGCAGCATGGTCGGTCGGTTCGTGTCAAGGATTGTTACAAATATGGGATGCGTGCATGGTCGAGACACATGTGTGACAACTACCTACTGACCATGCCTGTGTAGACGCCAGAGTAAATTGCTACAAATGGACCACAATTTCAGGGTGAATCCAGAGCTGTATTTATTAGGATAAGTGCGTGACTGAATGTTTGTCCAGTCAGGCATATTAATATGGATATGTGCGAGAGGGTGAGAGACAGGGGAGGAGAGAATAATATTGTCGTAATCTCTATGCACGCATTGTAAGTATGTTTACCTATTTGTATCGAACGTTTGTTATTAGTTTCTTATTAATAGTTTTTTTAAATCACACGTTTCAAGTTTCAAAGGATGTTTCTCTATAATTACATAATTAATATGCATCGTGGTCGAATGAATATTTATTACGCTCAAAGATACAGAATATTCTCATCGTAGTTTTCCTGTTATAAATTCGTTATTTATTAAGATTTATTTTGTGAAATCCAAAATTTCGAGTGTTCTCTATGGGATACATACCAATATATTTTATTGTATATGTGCAAAAACAATACACGTATTTGTGAAGTAGAAAATGAACTTGTAATACACCAGCTACTACTGCAGATACTAACGCAGAGCCTAAACTCACCCTATCTTAATTATGACAAAAAGAACGGCGTGTAAAAAATTATGAGCCGAGGTTTTATGAGCGTATGCGTCGTGTGACATGGCGACGACGACGACGGCGAAGGCGACGGAGACCCGTCGGTTTCGCGAGGGTCTTAGCTGCTCCTGCCTACCCCCCATTCCCCATACCGCGCCCCCTTCCATCCCTTGGCCTCTTCGGCTCATACGCGACTTGATAATTAACAAAAAAATCGTTATCGCAACCGGCCGTGCCGTGATGCATAAACGGAGCGGATCTCAGAGCAGCGAACGAACGAGCGAACGAGCGAGCAGGACGCGCAGAAATAAGAAGCAGGAGAAGAAGAGGAAGAAGTAGAAGAAGAAGCAGCGAGTACGGAAGGGGTGCGCACAGGGTCGGACTCACTTACGATTATTTGTTATGTGTCATTGTGTTAATTAATATTCAGGAATTAGGTGTATATATATATATATATATATATATATATATATATATATATATATACATATATATATATATACATATATATATATATATATATATATATATATATATATATATATATGTATGTGTGTGTAGCGTGAATGTTTGTGTATAGAATCGTATGTATAGATGTTTGCTAATGAAGTGTATGACGGTGGTAATATTATTAACAATTAGTGAAAGAATATAAAACAATAAAATGTATTTGAAAGAAACGCAGATGAAAAAAAAACGTTGTCAGATAATACCGAAATAATTCAAAATAGTTTTATCCATTACTTATATATTTTCAAAACATATCAATAAATCAATCATTAATAAAAAATCTACAACATGAAACACAAATACTAGCTACAATCGAGAATGATGTAAGCACAAATACAAAATACTTGTCGTCAAAGATTATACGCAACAAAAGTCCTCTTCATCAAACTAGATCTATTTGAACCTTGTCTCGTAATCATGTGTTACTAATGAACGTTTTTATTTTTCCGTTAAAAGAACAAAGTCGTTACAAAATCAGAAAACGGCGCTAATTATTGAGTAAAAAATTACTCTGACACCGTCTCTGATCGACGTACTGCGAGAGAAGGACGGCACGATCTTTCTCCGTGTGAATCCACCCTTTTCAACCCTGCGTCTTCTACCAGCCACCACCACCTCCTCCTACAACCCCCTACCCCCCACTACCGTCAAGTTACTGGGCGCCCATGTCTCTGCTCGCACACTTCATTTTCCTGCCAAGCGAGCGCGCCTGTCATTTTTAATGCGGCCTATTTTTGCATTTTCTTCCTGCATGTGTTAATCAAATATCAAATGCTATTAGCGCTCGTCCGATTTCTTCGTTATAAGGTCGTGTTTACACAGGTAGGGGGCCGTCGGAGAGACGCGCGATACGCGATGTGCCGCGCCTTCAATTAGACACCCGAAATGCACGTGACACGAAAATAGACAACTATACACTGTTAACCAAAGCGCGAATAGCTAATATGCGTATTATATTTGGGAGTGTATAGATTTACACTAACCAAATATAAAAGCATATTGATTCACGGCCAAAATCATAATTAACTTTGGCCAAGAATAGACTAGAATCGAATGATGATGACTGTAACATATTGATACGCGTATGTAATCATTTAACCGGTAATCCTACATAATGGTTTCAGCAGTAACCCTTGTGCTCTAGAACCACACACACGCCTGTTCTTGCATACTGTTCTCGCTTCATCTACATTCAGTTCAGGTCATACATCTTGTCATACAAGCTGTTTAATTCATCATACATCTTACAGTCCTTCAGCACGTGCCCTCATACCAATCTAATTATTCCTCGGTCGTTCCGTCATTCAAGAATATCACATCTACAACCTTTATAGATGTATAAAAATTCGGCAAAACCCATAGATGATCATCTATGTTGAAACCTATTGTGTTTGGTTGGATATACAAGCTTGGAATTATAAATATTCAGTCAGATTTTCGGTAAATGGAACAGGGAAAGACAGAATAGTTACCGAGTCATTATCTTTGATTTATAAAAGCGTTTATTAGCGTAGTGCTACCCGCGACTAACAAAAGAAGAACATAATTTCCTCCCTAGTTAATTTGTGATACTGTTTCTGGTAGTAAAATAATTTTCAAGTTACCGTGTTTTTCAGAACCAGATGTACTAATTAATAGATTCGGAGTTGATAAATAAAAATATATGGGCGAAATAGTTTTATAAAAAACAAAAACAAATAACGTTATATTCTGCGTCTAAAATAATTAAAAATCTCGAGTGATAAATTAAAAACTTACGTATATTTCAGACAGGCACAAACATGTCAAAGCGGATGAACTCACCTGTAAAAGAGGGAAAAACGATAAATTAGGAAAAAGGGTAAAAAGCAAAAGAATCATTTGAAGTGCCAATTTCCTACTTGTCTCAAAAAACGAATTTAAAAAGAATTAAAAATGACAGCTTTCTCCAATAATAATCAATAGACTTTCGCCCAGATGCAAAACAAATTGAAACTCTGTTAACCAATGAACACTGCGACTGAACTATTCGCATGAATAGTGTGCAGTGAAATACGGAGTGACGCAAGTTCTTACGTACATTCAATCGGATACATGTGACATTTACTTGCTTGACTGGCTGTTTACAAATAACACACGATGCATCACAATATTGTATATGTACATAACATACACACTTACACATAGCGTCTGTATGTATGTACTGTGTATGTATTATATAGAGAGAACTGTATAAAACATTGTTGTTTAAAATATCGAAAAGTACAATTTTGGATACCACGATGCGGTCATACATGTAACCACTAGAAAATAAAATCATGATGATAGATACCCGACATGACCAACTCTCTGTAAACATCACAGCAACCCGCACACTCTAACCAATACACATCTACCGAAAATACCACGAAAATGTGGACGAAACTTCCGGCCTTAGACCAGACGCAAAGCCAGGAATAATTCTAACCGGTAAAATTCAAACTTGCACATACATTTGCGGTGTGTCAAACGAGAGGACTTTTTATCTGTAGACGAAGGGTAAATTCTTTCAGAGGTTAGCGCGGAACACCGCATCTGCAGGTCTAAACTAAAAGGGATCCCCCCCCCCCGAACCCCGTTAGTTTGACGCACGTGGTAGATGGCAGTCTTTTAATTAAATGCTTAGAATGTACAACGTACAAAATGTACTTAGTATTTTGAAACAATGAATGAAAATATATTCATGTTCTGACACTGTGTCTTGTTGCAATTATAATTAAGGTAAATGCCAGGCCCTTGGAGCTCCTCCTGCATGTGGCGCCACTGTCTAGCAGTACACACATGGCCCTGCTGTGCGGCGCACGCTTGTACGAGCACGCATGCAAATTACGCGTAGATATATTATTTTTGATGCTAAACAGAGACAGTTTAATTTAATTTAGCTTAGACTTATGTTGTGCAGGTGGACGGGCACGGGAGACGGGCGTCGGTTCGCGCGTACACGCATACGCATTCCCACTCGTAATTTAATTCCACGCTCGCGTACGTAAGATGATAAACGTATGCGGATTTTGTAGAAGTAATGGTGTAGCTCTGTTACTGTTACTAACCGATTAATATACATAAAAAACTATTCTCTTTTAAACACATTCATGTATAACTGATACATTTATAGTATGTTATATAAAAGTAGACAATTTCACAATTCGATATTAGTTCAACACTCCCACACTTCCCGATCCCATACTGTTTATTCCATAACAGCGATGATGAGAGGCGGTAGATCAAGTGAGCCTCGCTGAACATTCCGGATATCTAAGAATATGATTTTGTGTTTTGAAATTGAGTTACACACAGAGCGCTATGCGCGCTCCCTGATTACGTTCTTCCAAATGGAATCTGTATAATTATGTATTTAACGTTTAATATAAAACGTCTCTATATTACAGATTTTAAAAGCATCTCTTTAACTTGTTATCTCCATCGCGCGCATTCGTTCGTTGGCTCTCTGTCTGATTAGATTAAGTTTAAAACTGTAATGCGTTTTCAAATACCTGTGTGGTTGTCTCTCTGTCTCTCTGGCTGTGCACGCGTGTGTAAGGATTTAAGACTTTGAGTTTCTTTGCGGGAATCGAAATTCTCATTACTAATTGCTATATGAGCGTGGAATTTTGCTTCGCGAAGATTAATTACTCACAGATGTGGCTATGTGTAAAACGGGATGAGACTTGTGTCACGAGAAACAATTGACGTATAATTCTTCAAATATATAACCGCGGCAAGGGTTGCCATGTACGTAGATATAATATATATAGGAGAATGTATTTGCTATGATCATCGCAGCGTTTGAAAGTAGATTAGTGTAATATTGTTTGAACGGGGGACCATAGATAATAAAAGCTGCTGCTGTCGTTGCTGCTGCTGTTGTTGTTCGAGCCATACCGTAGCTGTAGTGTTCTCTCCGTGTTATAAAATCGAGTTATATTAAACAAAAGTTTAAGAAAACCAACAGGCCATAACTCTGGTTTATAAATACGTTCATCGGTTTTTTCTTCGTGTTTCAATTTCCCCAGCGAATTAAGACACGGATAAGTAGACTTGGCCTCAACTTCTTAATGACTTAATGGCTGTTTGGTACAAGTTGTATTGCACAGGCCCCGCTTCTATCGCTCGTCGATGGAACGAAAGAGTTGTTTATGAAAGAATAAAAAAAAAAACAACGCCACGATGTCTTAATTATGTGCAAAGTTCGAATTTCTTCATCGCCTGGCAATAATGCTAAAATAAATCTCTGCAGAGATTATTCAAATAGCAAACCTGACCACTACACCACTTCCTATACCCACCCCCTCGACCAACCTACTGCCGATTTCCCTGCCGATTAATTAGTTTTCAAAAATAGAACAAAATTGTTTTGTTGTTCGGTAAGAACTAGTGATTTTTTATTCGTAAAGTTCTTTTATTATTATCGTTGGAAAATTCTATCCTTAATTTGAACGGGGTTGTTGATGAATTATTTCTTACTGAAAGAAAATCTACTTCACTGCAATAATTATATTCAGTAATATCAGTATTGTGCAATACATAGACGAACAAATTTCAGAGACCATAAACAAAAGAGTGACATACAAATCGATTGAACAATATGGCTAGTAGCTGTTTGACTGTTTATACTGAAAAGTTATCTCTGGAATTAAAATGTGTGTACAATATGTGAATTATTAAAAATGTATCATAAAATATGCATGCGCTATTATTATCAGCTGTGTGTCGTTTAAGCATACGGATTTTGACACAGACTGTAGGTAACGGCGTAAGTGCCGCACGATTGAATAATTAATTGTCAAAGAAACCTCAGTGTGTGTGTGTGTGATTATTTCCATGTTTCATTGGAAATTATCAATCGATAGTTGAATGCACTCGCTGAACGAAATTTACGAAGCGTTTTAATTTCAAAAACTCACCAACATTAAACTTTACAAATACAATATTGTAATGATATGTCAATTGGTATAGTTACACGTCTAGCTGCGTGTTAATACCGCGTAATTAATTTAAAACGTGTCTGCTAAATTATTAAGTTAACCCTTTACTAAATGTAAACAGTAACGCGCCGGCACGGTATGGTATCAAGTTTAATTCAGAATAATCTTTCATGCAGGTGCAAATATATACCTTTGCACGGAGTACGTACCGGAGAGCGACACATTCAAAGTAAGCGGTGTGTGTGTGTGTGTGTGTGTGTGTGTGTGTGTGTGTGTGTGTGTGTGTGTGTGTGTGTGTGTGTGTGTGTGTGTGTACGAACTTTGCACATCGACACTCGCGGCTTTATGACTTAATTATTCGTATCATCATTTCAGATTTCGCGCACAACTGCACAACCATTGCATAAATGTGTTTCGAATGACTGTATGATGTGCGATGTGTGTTTTGCACATATGTTATTATAACATAAGGCGTAACGGAACGGCCGTAAACGTAATGACGCTTCGTGTTTAAACAATTTACATCAACCTGTACTAGTTGCAGCATTATGGAAGCAGGAAACTACGGACACAAAAAAAAAAATACGAAGAAAACTATCCGTATATCCATTCCGGGCGAGAAGGTTTCTTGCTGTTTAAATGAACGAAAATATATGTAGTATTTTAGAAAATAAATATTCTAAGAATTACATACATTGCACACATACACACACACATATATACCTAACCGTACCTGTCTAATATTTTACAACCCTAAAAATTCCCCATGTCCACGAAGGGTCCACAATTTCCATGGAAATTCCCCTTCGCTGGTGGGAAGTGGTGACGGCGGGTTGTACATAGATGAGTTTACAACCGATGACAGGTACCTATACCCGTGAACGTGTTTACTTACACACAATACGCACAAAACGTATTCTACAAGTCACGTATGATTTCAAAAACACTAATCTCCGACCAGTCGCCGTAACCGTCTTAAACTATGACTCACATCTGCATGAACAACAGACTAGCATAGACTAGTGTATGTATGATTTGATACATTGGCACTTTTTGTTTTGACTTTCACAATTCGCACAAGAAACGCGCGCGTTTTTGAGACATTCAGTGTGTTTGTTACGGAGGAAATATGTACATATTTGTATAAATACTTAATAAGTATTATGATTAATATTATTTTAGCAATTGTTTTTAGTGGAATGTACATTTATGTAAGCGTAAATAATATTCACATTATACTGATATGAACATTCGTGTATAGCGGAATGCTGAGTTTCTATTTTTAACGGGCCACTACAGGAATCTCAGAAACTATACGAGATACAAAGCCGGTTAAATTAGATAAAAATTACAATGCAAACATATTACATTGTTTACTAGGTAATGACGAAAGATTTTAAATGCATCTTTAAAAGTCAGAAAATTAAAAAATGTGACAAATAAATATTTCAGCATATGTAACACACTTTTCGATGAATTTTTTACTTGATGTTTCTACGATTCTCTCCAAAAGTGAATTTCGGACAAAGAACAATTGTTTGGTGCGGTATCTCGTAATTTGTAAGAGACAAAACGCAGAATTTTACATAATATTCTAGTCATACATTTGTATAAATGATAATAATTTTGTGACCAATTTGTCAACAAATACTAATATTTCAGCGTCATAAATTTCTAGGCGCATTATAAATGCTTTAGGATTAATATTTTTCACGTTATACTCTTGGAAAATTGGGAAATTCCAGTGCATATTGTGTTCTACATTGATGAGGAGAGATTAACATGTGCTGAACATATTTTTCTTAGAAATATACATTACTCCAAGTGCATGATGCTTCGTTCTAGAAGAATCTTATCTGCTACGCATACATGTTTACGCGGAAGGCCCTTAATGACCTATGGGACCATACCTAACGGTTATTACCTACTGTACCTACGTACTTAACATGAGGTTTGAATGAAAAATTTTGCCGGCACATTTTCCAACAAAAACGTTTACAACACATCTGGAAAGATTTAGCATTTGTTGTAGAACATGTGTCGAACCGTTTCGCTCTGTACAATTCAAGAAAATGTAACAATTAAAATATAATAAAGCATGCATGTGCAAAACATATTTACCGTGTACAATATATGAACTATCAACAGACTTGTCTTTTGTGTATTTACGGGGATTGGTTCGTACATGTTCCAATTAACGTATGTGTGAAACAGACGTGTATATCGTTGATTGTTCACGCGTTATAAGTAACAGACGGTTCATTAGTATCTGTGCTCATTGTATTGGATTGTAAGAAGCCAGGAAAAAAATAAAAGTTTTCATCTATATCTCCTTAACATTAGCTTATTGCTGAATGTGTTTGGAAGTCGATGTTCGGGCTCTTCCCTTGGTATGTTCGTGTGGATATATGTTTGCGTGGATGGTATAGATTGTAATGTATATACATGCATCTATGGTATGTTATGTGTAACTTCATGCACCCGTATGTGTGAATATATGTACATTTAGCCGTTGTTATTTATGTGTACATCCATGTGTGTGTGTGAATACATGCTAGTGCATGCGTGCACGTATATATGCTATATGATTCTATATGTTAGCAATGTGTACGAGTGTATTTAAGCTGTTTGCTGGTGTATGTTCCTAAGGTTTTAGCATGGCTATATACAACGTATACATATAGGCACTATAAGAATGTGTGCATGTATATGTGTGTGTATGTACAAGGTAGCTAGTGTGAAGGTCGTTCAACAACTTCGCTTTACCCTATTCGGACAACGGACAAACATCAGATGCATATCTATTTCAATTTAATTTCAAACAGCAGATATATACTAATCGTCCTAACAATTCATTCACGTTCAAATGACAATAATATATAAATATATGCTAGGATTAACTAGCACACAGAACCAATCTAGACTTATTATCTAAACAGTTCATATCATATTCATATCGTGATAAATGTCACACTACAACAAGTCAATAAATGTATGGTAACACTTGCAGCATTAAAATTACATACCAACAATTGTCCAATACGATACGATCATCTGTTGTTCCATTACATTAGTGCAACAAACAAACACACACACACACACACATACACGCACGCGTATCGCGAAATATTCAACAGTTTGTCGTACCTTAACCTGCAAACGGTCGCGTACATATCCCAATAAGCTGACGCTTGTCACACGGCTAATCCAGCGTGCCGGTTCCACTTTCGTACAAGCCAAACTGGCATGTGATGATTGCACTATCTCAAATCTCACACAATGTTGTCAGGTGCCTCCTACATATGTACTGCCGGTAGTACAGTCGACCAACTGTGGTACTGCACATACAGTGACACCGAGTGTTTGTACTGGACGACTGTTAACCGCGCTCCGCCCACTATTGTATGAAATGCCATTAAAAATTTCACATCGCACTTGCTCTTTGTTAAGAGATGGCATTTAAAGTGGGGGTCGCCCCACTGGGAGTCGAGCGGGGCACATTTAACTGGCCAAGAGGTAGCTGGCCAACATTTCCGTCGTGTATATACGCGCGTACCGCACGATTGTTACAAGACACGAATGTACATGTCACTGCTACAATCACACCTACATATGCGAATATATTGTAACCAACTATTATTGTTAGTTATTCAATTTTACTAATTAATTAGTTAAGAATCTTCAACATGTATAATTAATTAAAGGTTATGTTTCAAATTATAGAAAGAAAATTCCGTCGATTGTTTTGGAAAAAATGTAATGTAATGTTTCATTACAAGTTGCAGTTTATAAGACGTTGTAGCACGTTTATGCAAGTAAAGTTCTATATATTTATACAGACACAAATACCACACCTACACACGTCTCATTACATCCGTAATACCACGTATACCAACTGTTCGGAACAGTCTAGTAATAAAATAAAAACAACCAAACCAACAACGATACAATAAATAAACAAATGAACAAGTTCAAACATTAATAGGTATTTAATACAAGCGATGGGAAAGAAAAATAGACGACGTCTTATGGCTGACTGTACAATTAATCATTTCTGCGGCAACTAATGACTAATTAATTAATGGAATGTACACACAATCAATTTTACTATCAGACTGAATCAATACGTTATTGTGGGCTCGGTGAAAAATTAATAGAACCATATAGTGCTCAGGTATAAGATATCTATCAAAATTGAAATTTAATTGATTTATATATCGTGCTATGTCTTTTCGGCTTTTCAACTCTTTTATTGCCGCACAAAGAAAGAAAGACAAAAAACTTTAATAGTTCGTGTGTGAGTATGTACGTCCGCTATATATATATATATATATATATATATATATATATATATATATATATATATATATATATATATATATATATATATATATATATTTGATTTGATTAATACTGGATAACGATGTATCGTTTGGAAGTGGATCGAAAAAGACGGTTACACATTACTCGTAAGAATTGTGACACTTTAATAAATTGATAATCAACACTGCGTATTATCCATTGTAAAGAAATGCAATGTTAATAGTTGTTATAATCGATTTCATTTCAAGGAGTTAACTATTATTAATATATAATCATCTTGGTTTGCTAGTAAATTCATTATTAAAATAAACAGTAAACAAATAATACCATACATCTTGTGATTATGTACATTCGTAATTAATCGAAATGCGTTTTAATCAGTGCACAAGTATGGATTGTAGCGTGAAATAATTTCAAATTCTTTACGGCTCGTAATAAACGTAATAGGTATCATACATGCAAAATACTGTTATTTATTATTAAATTAAATATATGTATTCTACAATTCTAAAATTCATTTTTCAAGGCTACAAAACCATTTGAACTGAACGGTAATATTTTACAATTAAACAATTACAACTACAGTAGCTTCCTTATATGACCTAAACTAATGTGGAATTTCAATCTAATAAAAGAGTGAAAAAAATCAGCAGCTTGTATTGATAGCACAGTGCAAACGTATAGGGATAGTGAGAGAGATAGTACGATAATCAGTTAGATATTATCAGCCACAGCTTGGCAACATATTGTCAAATGCCGGAAATGATTCACATATACACTTATACAAGATTACCAATGAGCTTCGTTCTCTAGCAGAAGAAAACGGTAATACTGAATTACCTCTTAGCTGTAATAATGGCGTGCGCATCATTATATCCTTTCCTGTAATGATGTCTAATCACTATTGGGTGTTAATCACACACATACACAGTCACAGTCATGTGTACATGAATATCACATGCATCACTTAATATTATCTATACTATAATCCGTACTCTGCATAAGCAATCAGCAGTTATGAATTTATACATGAAAATGTAGCAAAACTATTTTCATTCATACACACGTACAAGCACTAGATCTTATTAAATAAAAAAAAAAACACATGTTCAATTTAAACAAATTATAGTAAGTATGTTTTTTAACAATTTTCATTTCTGCTCCGTAATTGTAATAATTGCTTTTTGCCACACTCATATATACGTATAAAAATATATGCAAGTTCACATACTCAATTGCTAGGTTGGCAGCACTGAATGTGTGAAGATGGTGATATTACGTAGAACTAATTGGCAAGTTTCGTATTACTCGCGCGGAATCGTGAAGGAACGAGCACAGCCTAGCCATGGAGAAATGTGTGTATTCTATAAATACTCGTACATAATTCCATACATAGTACACACATGTACGGATGCCGTTGTCTTAATGTTTGGAGGGAATGTACCTACAGATGGGAAATACAGATTTACATCGCTGTAACGAGGATGTAATTATGTTTATTCTACATATGTTACAGTCCCCTGTTCTTAAACTTTGTTTAGCTTTCATTATACATGCATTCTTGTCAAATAATGTTGTATGCTGGTAATGATTATAAATATGATTTCTACTTTAGAATTACACCGGAATGAATGAAAATAACAATATGAGGAAATATAACATATTCAGATGTTCAGTTGCAATAATCTCTTGCAGTTGAATCGTACATTCAAATGTTCCTTTTAAAGCTGTGAACTTTACAGATATTAATCAAACGTTAATTTCTTTATATACATTTAGATTAAATACCTTTTCCGGTACAAAAAAATAATAACGCTGAACGTAACCGTATTTAGTAGGAAAAAATGAAAAGCAAAATTTCATATTAAAAATTATGACAGCGTCATTAAAAACACATACTATATTCTTTTATTTTTTGCCCGCAGTAAATTGTGAGAACTTTGGAAATTTTTCTGTTACAACATTACGCAAAAAAAAGAGTCACTACTCGTATTGTTCATAACACATGCACATGTGTACTTAGTGCGTATGGTGGGGCCCATGTATACATTAGTGACATTACAAACAAACCACAGCCTGCTGCGAGCAGGAATGAAATTAAAAAAATACGAACTTTCTAAAATACAGCCTCTGTGTGTGGCGGCCGTATTTGCTATAAGGTTCCGCGATGCACGAATTAAATTTCGGCGAAATTGATTTGTTTTCGAACATGTATTTATTCTAATTGAATTTCAATAAAGATCTTATAGTTTAATCGCTTGCACCGCTATTATTTAGCAATTTAATAAGCGGGGCTGGGTAATTTTCGTGAAACAGTTATGTTTTAAGAAATTGACCATTTAAGCAAATTATTGTTCTAATCGCGTTCGAGTTGCGCAACTGTTGATAGTTTTATATCTTAATTTGTCCAACAAATTATACGCATTTGAGTTCAAGTGAAATGGACTAGAAATCTGATTTTAAACTGATATGGTAGCCTTGATATTTCATAACATAGATGTATTGTTAAATATGTTGTCAAGTTTAGACTACCATCACACTATTTTGAACAAGTGTAAAATGTGATCTATAAATACTATATCTCAATTCGTTTACGATATTACAAGATTCGGCACGCACGAACACAAGAGGTAAACAAAAATATTATCTTTAATTTAATAATAATATTTTTCGTTTAACTTTTGTACGTTTTATTATATTCTGTTAATGTGTGCGTGTATACATGTATATACTATATCACATATAGATGTAAGGATATTCATATTGAAGGCGTGCAATAGGTAACTCTGTTGGAATTTCAGTCATTCGTGTAAATCACATGTAGGTGTGTATGTGTGTGTGTGCGTGTGTATATGTTTAAAGGCGTCTGCTCTTTCACATGTATTACAAATATAGATATTTGATTAATATAAAGGTGAAAGAAAATTATTATAATTGCTTTGTTATTTGCAAAACGCGCGCATAGGTTAGCCTCGCGACCGAACGTTCAAATCTCCAGGCAAAACTGTACGTGTCTCACAGTATTCGACCGCGCCACGATACGCTGTTAAAACTGATCGATTTACCTTGTTTTTCGTGTAACAATTCGAATAGACACTGGTCTAATTTCTAGAATGTGTGGTGAATTAACTTTGTACAGTTATTGGATTCGATAGAAAAAAATAATACTCTCATAATATTACGTATCATCATTGAAACTCACAGTAAATAAAGTTATGAAATACAAATCTATATTGACAAGAAATATAACTGTATCATTTGCGCTTTCTAAATTAAATATGAAAGGAATCAAGAGAGCAAATAGAAGATAGCGTTTGTCAACGCAGATATATTTTTCTGTCTCTCTCTCTTTCATTGAACGATGATAACTTCATGTAGAATAATTATTGTGCGGCTATTAAAATTAATACTTAATTAAGAAACTGGGTTGCACACGTGAAATGCGTAATTATAGAATTACGCACAGATGTATGTATGTGTACGGTAGCGAATATTCATGCTGAGTGAATCAATTTCAACCTCGTTACATGTGTGTGTGAATATGTCAAAACACTGTCTATATAAAATGCATGTGAAAAATATGACTACACAAAAGACATTTCAAATGCACGTTAATAGTGGAAAACTAATGGAATATTACGCGCATAATTAAATCTATATGACCAGTTTATACTTTCTCATTTCTGATCGATTGTTAACTAGGAGATTTTTAATTGTGGAAAAAATTACTTGCCGTATGTCAAATTCTTAGAAATATTAACATTTTCATTCAATAATTATTCACATATATATGTATACCTCTGTATTTGAGTTATCATACGTTATAATGAACACCGCGTAATTGAGATAAGCAAATTACTATTAATTATAGAACAAGATTACAAGCCGATACTACTTGTGGCATTAATAATTCATAACTTGGTGTAAAAATATTAATTCATTTCTCGTTACTACTCCTATATACACACTCACACACAAGTTATAATGTAAATTTGCGTGCGTTCACACTTTTGCATTGCAGAATTACACGTTGAAGATACAGTTTTAGTGATGCGCATGTGCACAATTACACACGAAAGCAATTACATCCATGTAATTTATTACACACAGATATCAGTCCGGATAATCAATCAACATCTTGTAAGCATTAGGTAGTAGTTGGTTCTCATAAAGTATAACGCTCGTTTAGTTCTCATTTTGACCGTGCAACGGCGCTGGCGAGGACGGAAATGAAAGAGAAAAAATCAACGTTGGCATTGTTTCATATATGCGGCGTAGATGGTTATTATGCAAATATAGATTAGTTAATTCGACTTCTTCCTGTATGGTTCATGAATAGAGTTACACTGGGTCAAGTCACTAGTACGTACGTACGTTGTTACACTTACATGAGAAATATCGCTTGAATAATAATAATTGTTATCGGACGAGTTTGGAGACTCGTACGAGCGGGTAACAGACGAACCTGCTACCGAAATAAGTTCTCAATTCTACAATGTTTGGAAATGAACAAGTGTATGCAAAATGTATGTAGATATGAATGTAAAGAATAGTGCTCAGAATCACTGTATGATTCATATGCGCTGTCCGTTTTGTGATAACACGTGTTTATACAAGAAATTCGAATAGATTCATATGTAGGTTTACGTTATTTCCTTTCTTATCATGATAGATTTATCAATGTTATCATAATTGTATTAGTAGATATACTACAAAGCAGTACTGCACAGTATAATACTGTGACTGAACACATGTATACAATTCAGGAAATACTGATTTTTCCTGTGACGTCAATAAAATACACCGACGCAATAAATGTGATTCACAATGAATAAAAAATTGGTTCAAATTCTTAGAACAATAGCGCAAGATTAAGCTATCGCCTTATACAGCTAGTGAGGAATGTGTAAGAAGAATGTATGCGTTATTATGTTAAATAACCAGGACTCACCGATAATTCCGCCGGTAAATACACCCTTAGCAAAACGAACTGAAAGAAGTTGACAGTTGTACGCAAGAAAGTACGGCCCATGCGCTACGAGCAAGCAACGCACTAAATCACAACTGGTTAAGGGTGTGTCTCAGTTATTAACGCCTAATTAAACAATCAATTAATAACGCCGGCAACATGTCCATTCCCGAGTAACTATAGTAGTAACTATTTGCACTGCATTGTCACTAAACTAAACAACTGGAATAATTATTGTTGTAGACGATATTGTTGTAATGTTTGGTTGAAAACAATTGTTTTACATCACTTGTATTAATTGTTTCTAGACGTTATCAACAGACTATTGTTAAAATCAATACACTCGGTAGAATAACCAAACATACAGCGATTTAAATCACCAATCTGACGTATGATTGACGTATCAATTGAATCAGGTTTAATAAATTGTCACTGTTTAATTAATCTGTCACTAGGTTCACATATTCACTGTATCCTTATTGCAAAATGTCAAACGTGTACAAGCAACACTAGATGCACTAACTTCAGGCACCAGTCACTGAATTCACACGGAACTTTGACAAAACAATCGTAGGCAAATGTTGATGCACACATGTACGTAATCACCAACTAACTATACTGCGCGAGGGCTGTTACATTATGTAGGTATTTGTGTTTGTTTATCACGTAGCAAATGACAATGATGGTAGTGGTGTGCGAGCGCGCGCGAGACCCGGCGACTGTATGTATGTATGTATGTATGTAGCCCGGCCGAGTGACGGGCGGTGTGCTGGTATCGAGAATCGGAAGGCAAGTGGCTCTTGGCCGAGGTAAAGAGAATGTTATAGCCGTATAGAGCACATACCTGGAAGATGCACACACCACACTACAACACAGCAACCGCCCTCACCAATAGTAATTCGCCACTGACACTGTAGCAGTTTGTAGATGTCTTCTGCCGTAACACACACATACACACACACGTGCACACATTGGAATGAACCACTACGCCTGCAACGCAACCGTCTGTAACAATATAACTATTAGTAATAGTACTTGACTCGTAAATAAAAGTGGTGTATTACCGTCTTAGAACTTTAGTGTCAGCTAAGTATTCTTTTGAATTTCATTCAATTATAATCTAGATAAAAGCACATAGCAATGCTAATATATTAATTGTTAATATTCATATATTATAGGTACCTATAATATGAGTTGCTTTCATCTACAATATGCAAGCATATTTATTTTCAAATCATTCTTATATGAACTACACGATTTTCGTTTGTTAAAAATTTGTAAAAGTGCTTTCGTAGAAGTGAAATTATTTCGTATATCGAACACCTGCAGCGGGTCCACAATTCATTGTGCTAATTGTGTAACCTGCCAAAAACAAATTAGTAACAAATGTTAGTTAATTACAATTACGACACAACTGTTATTACAAGCAAGATATGCAAAACAGCCATCAAATATAATCATACGCAACACATTATAATTATAACACACGGACATACGTACTGATGAAGGAAAGGTTGTTCCACTCATATATACACACACACTTGGTAGCGTATGCAAAATTAGAAGAACACACTGAAACTTTTAGATTCACTGTAACTGTATATATTAACTAGTACACACATACACACACACACGCGATATATTATTGCTTATATAAGATTAATGTTCACAATATGATATTCAGTAGATATTTTACGAGTGGATGTGAAACACAGACTACCACTAGTTTAAGTCAAATGACAGTAAAATCAGAAATTCTTACATCTCACTATCGGACCTGCACAGGAATTCTCAAAATGTTCCTCAACCATACTTATAGATGTATATATTTGTACTTATTACAGTTTGAATGAATAAACGATAGATACAGTGTCACTATTCGAAAAACATTTCTATTCTTTAGATCTAATATAGTGGTTTTTTGAGAACCACTGTCCAATAAATCTGTTATATAAAAAAATATACAATATTTTTTGCAGAATTACCAGACAAGTTTCTTAAAAATCTAATTTCTAGAGCTTTATACATTTGTATTGCTATTTTAATAAAAAGAATTATATTAAATAATATTTTACACACTGTTGAAGCAATAAGAATCAACCTAGTAAAGATTTTGACAAACACTGGTGTGAAATACACCCCTACCAAAATTTTACAGGTAAAATTTCCAAGGTCCTCGCTGAGACACATACTACATATGTTTCTGCACTTGTCAGACAGAGACAATGCATACATATCTTCGGGGGTTAGACAGAGATAGCCATAGATACATATACAAGCGTGCGCTGAGTGTAGATATATACATGCATCCTAGTATGGCAGGTGGCTGTGGAATTATTCCGATGTTTCAACAAAAGACACACGAAAACCTTTAATTTTCCATATTTTGCTCGTAATACTGGAATGGTTTTAAGCTCATTATATCTGGAAAAGGTTAATATGGACAGGAGCGTAAGCTATACACCTTGTATAATGGAAGATAATTGTGGTTTCCAGGAATTGGAAGCGTGTTTCAACTGGTCTTGAGTAAACATAACTAATTTGTCACGTACGTTTCTTGTTTTTATCGTTTATCTTCTCATTACAGCGATATGTAATTATTTTTATCGGTACAAATTAGTCCATTAAAAAAAAACACACACATTTAAACAGAGTAAAGGATGTATTATTTCAATAATTTGTTCAAGAAAGTGAAAATCTAGAACTAGATGCTGTGTTCGGGAATAAGTGCAGTAGGTAACTATGTAAACTGTAGCTTATTTTTCGTATTATGAAGAATACGTATTCGCTCAGGGTATTATAAGGTATATCGTCTTCTAGAAGGTAGCGCGGGAGGTACAGGGTTATACGACTAGGTATTACTTTTATGAGGACCCCCGATACCGCTAACTTCAAGGAATGATATTTGCCCTGGCGGATTTCCCTAATCCCTTTAATATGTACAGGGGATAATCGAACTTGTTCCCGTGTTGTTCCAGCCTAATAGCGATGTCATCGAAATCCGTCTAATAAGAAAATCGTCAACTGATACGATATGAAAGTGGAACATGGTAAAAATTGGACGCATTTATAAAATAGATTACGATTCGTAATTGTAGATATATATATATATATATATATATATATATATATATATATATATATATATATATATATATATATATATATATATATATATTAGATGTCAGATGTCATAATTCGTTGAAAATCAGTTTACTGTTGGTATTATTTTGTTAATGGTACGGGGATGGAGTGCCCAGTGTATGGATGACCCTGGAGCCATTCGTACTTTCATTTTTCATTGCCGTGGGTCGTGGATATTTTTTACCGGCCTTAACTGTTCCAAGTCATCAACCCTTGTGGTAGGGCAGTTCTACCTGTGCCTACCTGTCGAGGTCGTTGAACGGCACCCGAGATTAAAAAGGTAAAACACGGCGACAGGTAGTTGGGAGTGGTGCCATTGTGACGCACACAAGATGCGAAGTATGTATATGTATGTACTGTATCATTATACATACATATATAGTGTCAGTAAGGGTACATTCTTGCATGCACAGTTAAGGGTGATTCTTGTTCTTATACATAATTAAGCCAGCATTTGAACGATATTATCGTATTATTCTTGTCCTCGAGAAATATTATGCAAACTACAAATATAATGTAAATATGTACAAACTGTTTTAAATAGTTTTACTTACACAAACTACTTCATGATGTATCACTGCTCGCAATGTGCACCAACATATACAG
The DNA here is from genome assembly GCA_963422195.1 of Carabus problematicus. Classification (NCBI taxonomy): domain Eukaryota; kingdom Metazoa; phylum Arthropoda; class Insecta; order Coleoptera; family Carabidae; genus Carabus; species Carabus problematicus. The sequence goes on along the minus strand of OY728588.1, from coordinate 388,831 downwards.
TTCTGTATGTGCATGTTTGTATAGAATACATACATATATACACGCCGTTACGGTTCTACAGAACAACTGTGTAAATTCACCGCTCATGTAGTGGATGTCGAAACTGCATATATACAAGTCAAGTTTTCACTTATGCAAACTACAATGGGGGCGCTTCGTGTATATTTGAATGCGCGAAAAATTCAAAACAGACACAACCACCGACACCGACGGTAGCAGATAGATAATAATTTCGGGTTTTAACAAATCCGCGCACTTAAAATGTAAATCCACGGAAAACAACCACGACCTTCGCGCTCTTCTTTTTCTCAGCAAGCAAAGCGGTGTTGATTTTTATTTTATTTTTTATTTTTTGCTAAAAGAAATCCAATAATTATGGTGCAGTATAATAAATCAGGGTGGGTAGTCGAGGTTCCTCTGTGCATACGACTGCAAGTTATTAATGGAATTCACGCGACCGCATTGATTATACGAAGCAACCAGAAGCAACGAGTCTAGCTTAGGACTGTAGTTAGAGTCTAGAGTTCCCGTACAAACCACTAGACTTCTGGTAACGATGAGAACAACATCGTATTCTTATCACTGTAACTGGGCCTGTCTTCAAACTAACACACCACCGTCGGCAAGCTTGATTTAGTGTCTGTTAGGGGGAAAATATCTAGGTCTTTTTCACCGCAATGATATAGTCAAGGTCCTCGTGTACTTTATTTTCCATGGGGCCGAGGGTGGAATATTTGCTAGACTATAACGTTTCTTTACGAGTACTTCAACGCAGGTTAACAGAAAATAAAGACCCTCTCCGCTAACTTGTATAAAAACTACCTAGCCTTTCCAAATCTGTGAACAACAATAATTTATCGTGTCACGTTAAATTATGTCCGGTATGTGTTCATTTCCTGATGAGAACTCTAGCAAAAGATAATATTTGTTTTGTAAATGAAACGGTAAGGCGAACACGACGGGACATACATCAATAATCATAATAACACATCACAGCGCACTAGCATCGCTCTAACAAGTAACAAACTATTAACAAGTCAGTTTTTCACCTGAAAAATTACATGAAATTACACCTCCGCGTCGGTAACATCATAATCATCAGCTCTAACTGTTATACAATGATCCATAAATTGCACCGGGCCATTTAAATCATTCCAAATGCCATCGGCTTGCGCAAAACCGGGAATAAATCACGAAAAAATGTTAACGAACGATTGAAACGAGTTGCACGGACTTTGAGAGAAGATATTTCGATTGCGCGATATCAACAACAACACACACACACACACACCCATACATGAATAAATACAGAGATAGAAAGAGCAATGTTATACTAGACATAGTTGTGGTACCTGGCATATAGTTCCAGAGCAGAAAGAACCAATACCAAACTTTCAAATCTATAAATTATAGGCCAAGATAGCATCTGTAAATGCTATATATTAGGGTGATTAAGATTGGAATCGGGCCTATCAAGTGATCGATGAAACCATAAGTAGATTGGAAACGGCTAAACTAATAATAAACAATAATCGCTTGAAATCACATGTGAACTGTTGACCTTAATATGTTGAGGGAAGAGAACATTGGCGTTCGTACGAATCTAATGGGACTTTTGTACCTAGTCTACTTCATATATACATGTATTTATACCCGTGCTGTTACTGTGTGTATGTGTGTGTGTGTGTTACGTTATTGGTATGTTACGTTAGCATTAACTTGCCGTGCCGTTCTATCCACGACTAACGTTAAGTACCTACCACTACCTACACTGGTAGTTCTCACGATACAACCAGTGTGTACCAACGTAGAAAAAAATATTAGTTATTAGCAGTGATATCTACCGACCATCCCAAACAGACAAAAACATACAAACACACATCACCATCACCCGGGCATTAACATTGATGTATAACACATATTATTATGTACTCTGCACAAGTCCAAGTGAAGCAATTATGACAAGATTTTAATCTACTTTACCTTTATGTATATCTGTACAAGTTCTTGTCATCGTCATATTACAGTGAACGCACGATGTATAACAAAGTGAAAAATTCTAATATGAAATATTAAACTTTAAGAAACGTGTACTAGATAATTTGCAACAGGAATCGTAGGAGAGTGTTCCGTCCCGTCCGGTGCATATTACCGGGTCCAATGTGCTTGTGTCCGAATCTCCTGCAGCCGTTCCCGTTGAGAGTGTACACACCTATCACAATGGGGTTACACCCTAGAGTTGCATGCAGAATAGAGTGACGTGCATGATCCCGCCAGCCAGTCGCTGTATAATTGCACACAATCCCCGCACTCCGCTGTACTCGAGTGTAGTGTAGGTACCAGTAGTGGATCTCCCCCAGGTACCCCAGCCCTACCCCTGGCACCAGATGATGATGATGGAGGTGGACGGACTACTACTTCCTCCTGCTCATCAACGTTACCCACCTATCGTCCTCCCCCAACCTCTAGTGTTTTTCTTGTTTTTGCCCACTCGTTGATTTGCATTGTTGCTACTATCATTATATACTCTCGCTTGCTCGTTCTGTGTGCATTGCGTATGCAGATTTCAGCATGAATACGGAATATTTCGTTCTTTCAATGCAACGAAGGATTGCTGCTGCTGCTGCTGCTGTTGTTATTGTTGTACGCCGTAATGGACCTTAGATGCAACCGAGTTTTTCTCGCGAGATTATTCTATATGAATGATACACTCATCTCTGAACGCAGCATGTTCAAATGAGAATTCATTTTCGCCGCAATATATACAATCTGCTCGTATTAAATGAATCCAGCCACACTGTAGTAACTCGCTGATAATTATGTACGCGCTTGATAATCATTATGACGATTGCTATTTGCGATATCGTTGGTGTACTGTTGTTCGCTGGTAGGTAAGGATTAGCTGGTTGGTTTGGCTTGTAGAAGTCTCGATCCGACCGTCGCCGCGCATGGTGGGTTCGTGTCGACGGTGGCGGCGAGACGGAGGGACGAGTCATCTATCGGTGATTTTCCTGATTATTGGATCGTATCAGATGCCGAGGCGAGCGCGGCCGTATTGTTACAGTAAACGCTCTTCTCTTCCCACGGTCATTTGCTTTGCATTTTCGTGCTAATATGTTCAATGTTTATTCTACATTCGCTCCAAGTACGTTTACATTCTACTAGCAATCGTCGAATCCACTTGTAAACTTTACAGACCCACATACATGATGTAATCGTGTCTACATCTCGTCAAATATACTAAAGAATACATCACTTAATAATCTTGATTATATCGGTGCGCATTTATTACACGTGATACATTGATTGAAAAATAATTAACTTTCACATTTCATACCGTAGTTATAGTATTAATAAAGCAATTGTCGATTTAATATCGCGTTGACATCATTATTAACTGTGATGCCATTATTCATGAGTTTACATATTTTCTTGTACAGTGTATCTAGTTGATTTCTGCTATGTAAACGTACCCAAGCGGAGGACCTGTGTAAAAATCCGTTCGATCACTTATGCTAAACGATTGGGAACGGTCGCCCGGGCGGCAGATGTGCAATTTGCTCCGTTACGGCTCTGTGTAGTATGTTTCGAAATATTAATGAGGGGTTGAGCGGCTCCGTGTAATGTAATGGCTCACTTGTTCCATGCAGCGGATTCGGAATCCGCGCGCGGGGTCCAGTCGTGTTACGACAAGTAGTGTGGACCCAGTGTTTATATCGTTGCGATATCTCGGCGATATGCAGCAGTAGCAGCACCTGATTACCCTCGATATCGTCATCGAATCATCATCAGATTCACTCACTAGAAAGATATCATTCCGGCGGTATGGTATTGTGCCAAACACACATCAGACACACAACCGAGAAAATAAGTAAAGAAATTCGCCAAACAAAACACATTTTGTCCAAGCTCACGTTCTGCGCATAGAGCACCGTAGACAATTGCCAACTTTCATGTCAACTCAACGACGACATAAACGTAAACAAAATTTAAGAAAAAAAAAAAACATCACTGTAACGTTGGCATAATATCATTTAATCCGTGCGCACGTGCATCATGGAACGGAACACACACACACGTGCAAATATAACGTAGCGTTGCGTGCGCGATTCGTGAAACAAACATCGTGTTTCATTTTTCGGAAGAGACGACAACGTCGACCAATCAAAAGCCGGATTTCTTGAACGTGATCTCGCCAGAGTAGAGGGCTCTGATCTCTCTCCTCGAATTTAACTATCTGTGTGTGTGTGTGTGTCAGTGTGCAAAGGTGCAGACTTACGTCACGTTACAAACGCACGAACATGACCAACTATAATAATGTCATCGCTCTATCTTGCCTAGATGATTTGTGTGATTGCCACAAGAGCAAAAGCTCTTGCTTTTGTCCAATATAACGGGTTGAGTTGGCCGAGCGAACGTTGACGATTATGTGCTAACTAGCCGAGGCAAAGAGGTGTTTAACTGTCCTGTCAATATCCTGCTGCATCACACTCAACATTAACTTACAGCATCGATAAAAATGCACACATGCAGTTATATAATTTCAAGAAATAATTATTACATTAATCCGCAACAAATGTCAGGGCACATGGGATACAGAATTTGTTTTAAATCTAAACAATGTTCTCATCTTGGTGCAGATTCATATGAGTCATAATTAATTTCTCTCTCTCTCTCTCTCTGAATATTATTATACATCTGTACAGAAGACGAATAATTCGATATAAGATTATAACAGCGAGTTGTAATTTGAGCCAAGCGTATTAAAAAAATAAATTAAAAATAGGGTGATCCCTCCGTCTGCTTTTGATTATTTTACATTCTGCCATTTTGTAACATGATCGAAAGAATGCGGAACAATAGTTAGTTGGTGTTGAAACAAGGGTGAACGGTAACAAAAAAAAAATTATGAAGGGGACATGAATAAGTATATGTATCTGAATTCATATTTAATATGTGAATGAGAAGAACTAAATTAAACTATTCATATATGAATCAAAAGTTAAATTAACTTTCTTGATTTAAATCTCGTTCATATCACATCGTAGTGATATCCATTAGAATGAATAGCAAAATAACACATCTACACCCTAAAATCTAAACTGTTGTAATGTAAATAAATTCTCGAAATGAACTTTTGTCTCTTTTATAATATTTTCACGTCCATAAAATATGTCGGTATGTCGTGTTCGCATACGCGCATGTATTTAAAGCATCACGAGGTTTGCGGCAAGCGGTTGTAATATTTGAATCTAGAAATTAAGCGTGTCATACAAGTTTTTGAATTAATTTTGTGCCTCATATAAACCGGAATGAACTATTTCCTTGACATGTTTCATCGCAATTAATCTTAAGAGTTAAATATCTTGTTTATTTGTATCGTTAAACTTGCCTGAACATTTTGGTCGTATGCCAAATACACTTTATATCTTTTAATGTAGAAGAGATAGAATTTCACTACATATATATATATATATATATATATATATATTATATATATATATATATATATATATATATATATATACGTAATAAAGTTCACAAAGGTTCCGGTAATGACGATCGCGATGCAATCGGATAATAACTGAGATTTAGGCTATGTTTGATATTTCAAACAAAATTAATGTAAATACTTACTACAATGTGCATTGCAGCTTAAAGAGTTTGAAATTATTTATTTGCGTGTAGAATTCTTTGTATCGCTACAGGGAGCGACATGTATCGTGTGCCGTATAGACGTGTGCAAATTGTTCAAAGATGACGACTGCCATTGCCCTTTATTGTAAATGACTTTTGACTTGTGTGTGCGCCTAAAGTGCATGGTAATAAAATCGTACAATTGCCGTAATAAAATGCACTCAAACTTCGATTTAGAAATGTACTTGCAACGAGATTAGAATCTGAAAAGTGAACTGTACGAATAGACTGACGGAAGACATATATTTTACAAAATGGATTCTGGACGAGCCAGTTGAAATTAATCTCGGGAAAGAAACATAAAATAATTTACGTCAGGATCGTCTTCTAAACTATTCTTGTTCTATATACGTGTGTATGTGATATTAAAAGTTTATATACATTATAAATTAATCGATATATCAGGTGGGTAAAATCTTCCGTACAAGTGATAGCAATAACAGCAGTAGTAGCAGGTTACAGCTGCTATACACCACTACCGGTCCGAATAACTTAATGAATTCACATCAGGTCGAGCGCAATTGTCCCGACATCTACCGCCTTCCATATAGATACGTGATTACTTGTGCGTGCACGTGTGTGTGTGTGTGTGTGTGTGTATCGATGTGCGTATGTACGTGTGAGTACATCTGGGACACACAACGCAACGCACGATTTTCGGGGGTATGGAACTGACATTGGCAGGAAGGGTTGCTTCGACCGAATACGAGAAATCGCTACAGTACTACTTTGCGGGAGGTGTGGGGGGTAGTAGTTAGCGGGTGTGTGGGCCAGTATCACTATCGAAGACCTTATACGCATCTCCATATACATACAATATGGTATACAGGGTGATCAGTACCGTCGTAAGTAAGGGTAAAGTGGTGATATGTTCTTCAATTCCGTCATCATGCATGTTTATTCATGTTTAGATGTTCGCGATATTTTACTAAATGTTTCAGTACTGGTCAAAGTAAAAATAAGCAATGATAAGCCCCTCTGGAATTTGGAAATTAACAAAGAAAAGGAATTCATAGACATAGGTTATTTTTTAAATATTTAGAGTTACATAATCATGGCTAGTTGGTCAGCATACTTTCATTAATAATAAATATAAATATTCCATGTGTTGATTCTAGTGAAGATTTTCTGTAGATTGCCTGCTATACTGATCACCCTGTATGTACCATATGTTGTGCCAGGCGTGTACATGGATGTGTTAGTATTGGTCACATAGTGCACGGGGGGTGGTGGCGGGGTAGGGTTGTATGGCATCCACCACCAACTAGATTCGGTTGCTTGCTTGCTTACTTGTGCTTCTCCTCTGGTCCTAATCAATAGATTCATACATACATACATATATACATAGAGAGACGCGCGAATGTCTGTACGGCTGCTGGCCCTTCCTTAGTAAGCTCTTAGCTCTCCATATCTGCATATATACACGTACATATTATCCTTGTCCGGGTTGTGTGTCCCTAACCCTCTCGTTCTCTTATATACCCTCCTCAACCTCACCCACCGCCCGTCTGCCGTCCCTGTCCATGAGTTCGGAAACCTTGGAGAATTGCCGCTACCGCATACTACGTAAGTGCACGGATATTGGTCGGTTGTTCTTACACAAACACACATGCATACCTACAGATATGTGGAAACTTAACATACAGCGAGCAAAGCCACATACATTCATACACACGTGAGCACAAATACTAAGAATTTAATTTATCTCTAAGGGTTTTGTTAATTCTTCGCTTGTATATAACGCAAAGTGAAAGTGATTATATACTGTTGCAAAATTTACCAATGCAATTTCAACCCTCAACAATGACCTACATATTACGAAACACACTTTAACAGACTAGGTGGCTAGTAATAAAATATGTCTCTATCTGGCATTTGAATATGAACGGTATATTGTAAATGTGTGTACTTGATCGATATTAACACGATATGTAAATGCGCCCGTGGCTATTTGTCGCTTAATCTAAGGATTTCCTTAAAACTTCAGGATCACACGATAATGCGAGGTTGAAAAGGGTCGTCTGATCGAAACATAGGCATCATCTTTAAGGCTCTATTCCATTTGCATACTATACATACATTTGGAGGTTTCAGTGTTGTGGTAAAAACTGCAACTATCAGATACATTGCAATGCGATAATTAATTTGTTCCGAATGTCATTGGTTCTGCAAGCACCTGAGCGCGCTATTATTCACCGTACCGACATGTGCTGGGTGCACGCGCGAACGTGTATTGTGTAGGCTGGACTTTAGACGTCGTACATCATTTGTTAGTGAACGTCTCAGTGGAAGGTGGACCTAGGCACGTACGTATGTGCGTTAGATCTGTAACGGCACCCTACAATACCTTGCGTACATGCCTGGTTGGCCGCCCGCGGCGACATTATCGAACACAACGTGCCATTAATACATATGTACATATTGGAATATTGCGCAGATGAGAGATCTTAGTTGGGTACGCGCTTTACATTGTTATTACAGTTCATGCAGGGTTTGTCAATCATTTTCGCAGAGAACATTTAAATAAACTGTCCATGTAGTATACTCTGCACAAACTGTATAAAAGTGGTGCAAGCACAGAGTGACTGGTCGTAAGGGTCGAAAGAACGAAAGCATGAGGCGGGAGAAACATTGAAGTGAAGAAGAGCCTATACTGTGGCTCTGTGTGCTGTGCTGTTGGTACATAAATCAGGCGCTCGGAGAGGTGTGAAACGAGAAGTGTATTTACATGTAGGTGCACACGCTAATAACAAAGTGTGAACCGTGGGTGTGTGCGTGCTCCAGGCGTCGGGCCACCTGTACACAACACATTCATCACGGATGGGTGGATTTTTAAATACACACAGCCACACAGACAATAAAATAAAACAGTTACATATTACACAGGCATACTGTGAGTGGTCGCGCGAACTATCCGCTAATGTTACTCATTCGTTAATCGTTAATCTTGCATTAACACTGTACTTAACCTGAATCTTACGATACAGTTTTTACCTTTATAGGAGGTCATCTGTGTGGGCCGCCTGCTTTACCCTTCCTTGATAGAAGTTCCGATATTTTTATACAACATTGAAATATATTTGCGCTCTAATTGAAATGTGGTACAGGTTTTATAAAAACAGTATGATTAGAAGACACTTCGATAGCTGAATTTTGGAAAAAAAAATCTAGTTTTGTCATGTAGCACGGTTCAAATTAGTATTAAATGTTCTATCAGTAACATACACATAAGTAGTTGAAATATACAAATGAATACTTTTCACATTTTATCAGACTGTAATTTAAAAATAAAACAGTTGGCGTACTTTGATGGACTTGTACACCAATTTTTCATCGAGTCAATATTCCAATTGACGTATTTAGCAATATTCAATACATTTAAGTAAGCGTCATGTGTACTATGCGCGAGAATGAAAATGTATTGAAAAATTAATTCCAATTATTTCGGTAAAAAGTGAATCTATTCGAAACGGACAAGAATATGTACACTAGTCCAAGCCAATGCACATTTAATTTGCTCTAGGACAGTTATGTTAAGTTACACGCTTGCAAAGGTTAGAAGAAATATTAATCTACTTATATGATCAGAAACCTGAGATATTCTTTCATAGAACTTCTACTTAAGGAACTTGCACATCTAATCACCAGTGTAGGAATGCGAGTGTATAATACCGAACTGACCTGTAAACAATTAAGCATATCACGCATTGTACATACGTCCAACCCCTGTCCATCACACTATGGTTCTGTGTACCATTACCAGGCGGGTGGTTGCGGGGAGGAGGACGAGGAGGATGTTGAGTCGGTGAGTCGGGGCACGTGACACCCCTGATTTAGACGTAGTAACACACACCCCCACCACCCTGCTGTCGGTCGGTTGCATGTAAGGACTGTTGGCCGTGTTGCCCGGCGAAGGACATGCGAAGGATCCGAGGAAGACGGAACAAGGAACAGCGGAGACACATGCATGGTGTGGACCCGTCGTCAACGTGGCCACCCAGGACCGTAACGGTAGCAGTTCAGTTACAGAATCGTATCTCCCAGAGAATAAACAAATGTTTCTCTAGAACGATTATACAGTTGATTTCTTATAAACCATACATTGTTATACCGCCGAAAGTGCTAGCGGCAAAGTAATAATATACATGCAAGTAGATGTGTACTTGTGGCCTGTAAAATCCTGCGCGTGCCGGTCCTGGCTGTTAAGAAGACAGTGTGCAAGACGCGAGTGAGTGAGCCGGGCCAGGCAGGGCGGTGAAGCAGGAGCAAGGGCTCCGGGCCAGCCTAGCTCCGGTCCGACCAAAGCAATCCGCGATGTGTGGACGTGAATATGCAATGGGGGATGGAGATGAGGCAAGATTAATGGAGCTACCCTCGGATTGCCTTAGCCTAAAACAACCCTTAGTTATACTCTGGTCCACTCACAGTCCGCAGTCCCGTATACACACACACGACCAATACATACATGTATGTATGTATATATATATATATATATATATATATATATATATATATATATATATATATATATATATATGTACAATAAACTTGCGGAGAATATTAAAAATGCTAAATCAAGTTCAATATATAAAAAAAGATTAAAAGATTTTCTATTGGAAAAAGTTTATTATACTATAAATGAATATTTATCTGATGTGTAAATTATTTGTAAAGTAATTGTTAGTTATGTAAATTATTTGTTATATTATACCATTTAACTTGTTCAATATCTTTGTAAGATCAAATGAACCAAATAAATACTATACTATACTATATATATAATATATATATATATATATATATATATATATATATATATATATATATATATATAAATAATTATAGTTAGTTGGTAGGCCCACACGCACAAATGTTTTCAAGTGTGGTAACTTCTTATGTAGATAAACTTTGTGACACACATACGGATATACATCATGCCAAGACTGACGAGTAGAAATATCATGATATAGAGATGATACACTACAATATAATAGTATAAGCTGTACTATAAATGAATCTCTTACAACTAGTTATTCCAATTCAGCGATACAATACGTTTGCACGTAACACTGTGAACTGTACATTTATATTTCCATTTAATTAAACCGCACAACTGACACATGTGCGAGTATGTTGTGTAGAGTTTAATTAATAGTTCGTCACCCTGCTAGGTTAGTTAGCTAGTAAGTTCTGGCCCTCCTGTGTACATGTACTCTATGTGTGTGTGTGTGTGTGTGGGCGCAGGACAGCGAACCACTCACCTCATTGTTTCTGATTAATGTAGGTGCAGGTCCTGCTGCCAGCTACTTTCACTGCAATTCGGCGAAACACACACCGTGCACGCTGTGCTCTTTGTCTGCTGAAAGAATGAAACACTACGGCGCCGCCGGCCAACCAGCAGACGCCGTCCAGCACCAGATTTGACCAGAATCAAAAACGTGATAGCCACTCTTGATCGGTTACACGTCAAACTATATTTCACATTTAAATTATTGTTATTATTACTTCAGTTGGTATTGGTTGTGTTTCGTTGAAGATGGCTTTGTTTGTAATGCGCAAAAGTGTATTTGATTTCTTCTTGGCCGGCAACTTTTCAATGTAACAGTTTTGACATTTAAACTTTTCGTAGATTGAATAGCACAGATAAAACGACACCCATTAAAATAGAATTTGGTAAATCATGCTTTCAATTGTAAAACGTGTAATTATAGTAATAACTTACAATTAAAATATTATATAGTGCAAAAGGAATGTTGCAGTGATTTCAGTGCTGTGACTATATGAAATCGGACATATTTTAACGGTATTTGAATTGCATGTTACCATATAGTATAAAAGAAATTAAGATTGTGGAAGTCATGTCTAATGCATAGAGATATTGCTGTCGTATAGGTACATATATAGCTACAGCTATGGAACTGTCCGAATTGTATGGACTGTCTGTGTGTGTGTATATGTGTTATGTGGAAGCGATTGAAGGCGAGGGTGGCACAGATACAGTATACTGCAGCCCAGCTACGCTGCCACCAAAATACAGTGGACTGATAGCCCAACTTTAAACTAATTATACAATGTATGATTAATTATGGGGGCCCGACTGCGGACTCGAGATGGTTCATAGCATGTCCGCCCGGCCGCGATGTCTTACTGCAGGCCTGCCAACCACTGTCTTAGCTTGCTAATGTCACCAGGCGACGTTATATATCGCTCGACCTCAACCCTGTTACAGTACTGCTTACACTAGCGACTCGGCATCTCTGAACAAGATCTCCACCAGTCATATGGATATTTCATGTATTCTATCAGAGTTATATAGATGTTATTAGCGTGGTAATTTAATAATGATTGAAGTATTCTAAATAGAAGATAACTGAAAATAATGAATAAAATCAACCTTGTAGGTTATAGTAAGAATGTTATTGTAAATATGTAGGTATAGCTCTATATTGCTCCAAAAAAAGACACATTTCTGTGCTACTTAAATATCATGTATACAACTATAAAATGAAATTAGATATGTACATAGGTATCTATTATATTTATTATAATATTTGTGATCCTCAAATGTAGTACTATTCAAATTCAGCCTAGCAGTTGTGACAATGTACATCTTAATTCTGATAAACTGCCTCGAATGATTAACTCCGCAGAACATGTATGTATATGTGTGTATGGAGATATGTAGAATGTTACTCATACGGTGAATAATCGGTGGATCTTAGTTGCGTTGACAGTCGGATTGGGGCGACCATTTGTCAGATGTAATAGCGGCTTTAAGATTCCCGCACATCCTTTGGACTAACATACACTGATTTCCATACTGACTGATGTTAGTTAGCCCTTCTCTATAGTGTTGTTCAGTGTACATTCCCCGAGGCAAATGTGGACTTGAATCAACCCCTCTGGAGGTACACTCACATCTAACACACACACACACACACACACACACATACATACTCGTACATGTACATGCTCTCCGTGGCATTGGAATTGAATTATGCAATATTCTAGCAATGAAGAAGTTTAGCGAAATTGATTTCAAACCGAACTAGATATATATATTACGAAAATATTACAGAAACTACTCTGAATTTTTGTACAAAAAGAAAGACAATAAATATATCCGTTAGCCTTCGGAACCATACCACAAAGAATATTACAAGCGATACGTCAAAAAGATAAGTTCACAAGAATATTTAACGCAAAAACCCATTTAAAATCAATTACAAATTTTGCCCAAGACAATATACGAACGGTGTAGTAAATTCACTTGCTTGCGCCATAAAGTATGAGAAGAACGATGGTGTTTTGTGAAACGTCAGTTACGTTGGTAAAGTGTACTTGCTGCAACAGTATTCTCCATGGAGTATACATATGATTCTGCCTGGCGCAAGTATCAATACACATAAGTGCACTGTATATATATATATATATATATATATATATATATATATATATATATATATATATATATATATGTATATAAACATACACTTGGAGAGAAACAGAGAGATACACGTACGCGTATAGATATATGGTATATGTATGAAGACATCTATCTATCTATCTATCTATCTATCTATCTATCTATCTATCTATCTATCTATCTATCTATCTATCTATCTATCTATATGGTATATGTATGAAGACATCTAAATCTGAAAGAGCCGAGTTATACGATCAAAGCGCGCGGTATGAAGCATGCAATTAGCGATACAGTCTCGGCATCTCGATGGACGCTAACTCAAGAGTTCCACGCACGCGTAACTTACCGCGTACAAATCTGCACACTGCGACCAGCAAGATAAAATTCGCGCCTATATCACAGTGCATATCAAACAATTCACATTAACGGACCGCACAACATATGCACTGGTTTGATAAAACTTTGTTTTCTCCATACACTACATTTTTGCAATTGTTAATAGCCCGTGATTAACAGTCATATATTCCAACGCCTAGCTGATTTAGTACCATGTTGACAATGTTATGTGTGCAGTTTTAATAATGCGAATGTAATTATCATGTCAGAGTTCGCGACATAAATTTGAAATATGTTAATATGTACAAATGAGGGAATGGTCACGGTATAAATAACTGAAATATATGGACGATATATGTATGAGACAGGCAGTAGGTATCAATAGATATGAAATTATTCCAACACTTAGAAATTCTACTTTATAATGTGTATGAGCAAGTAAAAAGAATCTTATGTGATGTATGATTTTCAGAAGAGGATCTCTAAAGGACACTGACAAGTTTAAGGGTGTAGATTTAAATCTAAACAAGCACTTGTCATTCCGATGGTTCTGTATGGGTTTCGCAGGCGGGGCCGTTGCCGTTGTTTGGTGACCCCTGTCGTGGAATACTCCGTGTGCCCGTTGGCAATGTCCGATACATATTGCACAACACACATACACACGTACAGGCCAGGGCTGGAAGAGAAGTACAGCCCAACCATTCCACCAGGTCTCCGCACCCGATGATGACGGCACGAAACAAAAGACAATGATACGCGCAGCGTACCTGAAGTATCTATGTATATTTTCGTGGGAGGCTAACACACCTTACATACACTCAAATCGCCCGGGGCATACACAAACGGACAAAAATACTGAATAGATTTCAATTCGAGATTTGCTTAAGTCGTAGGTAGATACTAGGTTCTCTAGCTAGCTAGCTAGCCAGCTAGATACACACACACGCGCGCGCACACGCTCACCGTTGCGCGTACAATCTATGCACAATAATATAAATGGATTGTATTGATTTTTTTCTCTCTTTATTTTGTTACTTAACAAATTTACACGTTAACCAACCCACATAAGGCGTGTGCCGTCGAACGCTCTTCCACGTTGTGTTATTTATATACGGCGGTTGTTGCAGTTACTACTAATTTCTAAACAACATCACACACTAACACACGCGCACAGCGAGACAGAGAAGACTGCAAGTATGGCCAGATAAAGCCTGGTAGGTGGGCGGGGGCGTCAGAGATCTGTCAGGCGATAAGTGACGCTGGAATCTCTGTGATTTTATATTTAATAATGTTTAGTGGAATAACTAAACTCTGTAAATACTGTACACACATACACAGCGCAGAGTACTGTCTTTCCTGGTGGTGTGTCCATAGATATTAATGATGCGAGCGCTGGAACCTTGTTGTTAATATTATATAGAGTCCATGTTCTGTAAATTACTACATATTTCTCTAATGTTGAACGGCAGCAACAGTAAAACAAGAACTGGCCCGAATAAGGATACACGCGCTCAACCAAATATTACAACAACAAATGCTAAAATTATCAATTTGAAGCGTAGTGTGTTTATAATCACATAAAAATGTATCCATTGCCTGAAGATATTTGAACGTGACGCGTGAGGGTACGTATTTAGCGCTATCCGTTGATCACGCCGTTGTATAGTAACAACGCGCGCCGCGTTGGAAATTCACGTGAACATGTAGTAAATACGTACACCTATTCACCTGCACCGAAATGAAAAATCCTTTTTTAATTTTCACGCGCGATACACTTGCGCCGATAAGTATCCGTGTGCAAAGTTTGTTTTAACACGACGGGGCCCGGCAGTTCTCGCACAAATCCGAGGCGCGATCTAAATGAGATGAAATGCCAGGGGCGTATTCACATTATTTAATAAGCACGGGAATGGTGAGTGAAGCCGAGAGCGTCAAGGCGAGACTGACTTATGTGGGCACATCTAGATAAATTGTCTTGTCTTACACACAGCAAATGTTGTGTTGTGTTGTACTTTGTACATTGTTGGGTGCTGCCTATAATCGAGTATTAGTAGTGTACCTATGTGTCTATCTCTCTGTGTGTGTGTGTGTGTGTGTGCATTGGTGACTCAGTCGCTATACACGCGTACGCACTTAACCCATGTTTACTCGATCCTGCAATTTTTCAACCTCGACATGTTCATCGGATTTTATCACTTATCAAAATTCCAAACAGCGTCATTCTTCACTACAGTTACCGGATATAATGAATAATATTTTACAGTTGAAGATATACGAACGCTAAGATTTCGTATTGATGTGAATATAAATGGAACTGAGAAATTAAACTTTAAAATAATAAGTGTGCGTGTGTATTACTTTACAGAACGTTTTTATTCTTTCATATCGTCCGGAGTACAATTCACGCATGCCACACACCTTTGCTGACTGTCCGTCTCACCTGAACCCCTCCTCCACGCCCCGCATACTTCACACAGACGGGATGAAGAGAGTTCTAGAGCAACGAGCGAACGAAGGTGGAGAATATTGATAAAAGTAATTGTTTGATAATTGTATGCGATGGACTGACCTCGCGAGAGCAAACATTACAAATTACAAGGCATGTGGGCAAAAATACAAACGGCCTTATCGGTTGCCGGGCACAATGTGCATCATATTACATGCTTGAACCCGAACCGGTGCATGTACACTCCCCGGCAAAAGGTATACCAGAGTAAATGCAGAGATTTACGTACTGTCAACTGAGCTGGTTAATGTGGAATTATAATATTCACATTTACATACATTATGCTTTGAGAGGTGCGATAATAAATACTGAATTAAATACCTGCATGATATAGTTATGTCCTTATTGCACAGTTCTAATTTATTAGGCATTTTCAAATGTCTCATAAAGCTTGCTATACATATTATACAGTTCCTTTTCCACATTCGGTTTTCTTAGATATCTACAGAAATCTGGTATGTTTTTAATAGAATTTTAAGTGTGTTATTTTGTATGCGTAAATTTAATAAATCTGTTGCAATGCAATAATACAAGAAGATATGATTGTATAAATTCTCTATATTATATTAAGAAAGGTATGATGCGATGTATGTATGAGTTTTAAATAAATATATTGTTACCGGCAATAGACATCAATTATATATTGGAATCTAACACCACTACATGACCACTCTATACACCGCGCACTAAATACTGACAGATTTACGATATAAACTCAACATTGGCACACATATATCGTAACAAATAACCGCGGCTATGTGCAAATCTTCGCATATAATAACACACATCGTCCGTGGTGTTTCACAAGCCGAGTTCGAAGACGACCGTTATACGAGTAGAAGAAGACGAAGAAGAAGAAAAGGAAGAAAAGTGAGATTTCATACGATAATGTACGGGCTGCCACGGGTAAACGTTCATTACTATAAGTTCTGTCATAAAACAAATCGATTATAATTTACCAGTTCATGTAAATACTAGTAATAAATCCATCAGAAAGTGGTAAGTACTTACAGGGGAATGGTGGAGAGGGGGAGGGAAGGGTGTACATACATGAATGTGTGCTGAACAAACATACCCACGTCAGGAGTTCATGTTTGCATTCACTACACACACACACACATACACACAATGTTATATGCATGATCTGACATACCCACAAATACACACATACATATGTACACACACACGGAATAATGCGTACACGCCCCGTTAAATACTGTAAACCATACGCGTACTCACAAGGGATGCCAAGGTTGATCAAAATTAATATTGTAACATTTACAATGACATTACAACGACTCGTTTTGGCAATGAAAGTGGTAATGCATTACTGGAGAAGATACAAATATGGTAATCAGTCCAATGGCATTAGGATCAAGGCCACAGTCGAAATGTGCCACGATAAAATTGTAATTTAAATCACTCGCTGATAACTATCAAATCGGCACCTATCAAATAAAAAGTGTGAGCGGACAATAATAGACAATATGATTGATACGGTCTCAAAACTCAATCGGCACGACTTCACACGTTCTTCAATGCAATGATATTTGATCGAAAATGGAATGAAAGGCATAGTTGAGATTTGATTCATAGTTATATTTCATGACATGATCTTCAAATCGACAAATACAGGTGTGTATGTGAAGATTGTGTTTGGGAGTATACAGTTTACATGTGAGCTCCCATTACAACGTTAAAAACAAAATACATCATCAAGATCGTGTCTCGCCACACACATAATAATGTGCGCGTTCCAGCACTGACCGACTCGATGAAGAAGACGAGGAAGAAGAAAAAAACGCCAAACACGACGACGAGGTGAGACGAAGCGAAACGACCCGGTTTGTGCACCCTCCACCCGCTCTCTCGCACCGATTACACATTGCTCGTGATTCCGGGCCTGCATAATAGCTATTAAATGACCAGGGATAATATTATTTATAGCTTATAACAGCCTGCACGGCTATTAGTAATTATTTGTTTTGTAAATTATCATTATTAACGTGTGCATTAAGTAAATATAATATAGATCTTGGAAATTATGTACTTGTACTAGTGCTGAACAAGTAGTCAAACAGTTCGAATTTATACTTCTAATAGCTACTTGTTAATAATTGTAATTTTTCGACCATTAATCCTAATACATTCCGTTAATAAATATTAATATATTCTCTTTACCATGGTACTTGAGATACTTCGATAATTTAAGAAGTCACTACCATTGCGATTGAATTTCGAAAATCGTGATTATTCTCACTAAACCGCACAGAAGAATTCTATATCTTAAAATAAATACCACGTTTGAGTTATTTATTGATAACATTGCACCGGAAGTGTATTGCTATCTATCTGTGTGTGTGTGTGTGTGTGTGTGTGTGTGAGTGTGTGTATGTGTACGAGTAACCAATGGACGGATACATAGTGGTGTCGAAGGCGTTGCTACGATACACTGGATGCACAAATCACAGGGAATGCATCAAATTCACGAGAACGCGCAACAGTTATAAAAACTGGCGCTAGAGGCGCGATAACCATTATTGACTTACCCGGTACTCAAAACATTACAACATTATTATTACAAACTAAGTAATAGTTATTGCAACTCGGCGAACGTACCAACATTAGAACGCAACACGCGCGCACGAGTCACTCGCCATTGTGCGAGTACGGCCGCTATGGAAAACTAATGCTGGTAAGGATTATCGAGCGTTGAATTATCTCGGTGTAACATGATGTTGACTTTTAAAGAAACGCGATCAAATAATTCAGAAACACTAGGCGAACTCTTGACACTTGTCAGTTAAAAACTGATGTAGTTAATAGTTCAAGAACATATTGTACTATATGCTACATGCATATATGTTACATACATAAATATACGTAAATACATATACGTAAATATATGTACCTACATAAGTTAATCCTTACAAGGTTAGATAATATTACTACAACATTAAGAAATAATATATTAACATCAATCTTCTGTACAAAAACCAAACTCAATCATCTGCATTTGTTCAATAATAACTGTGTGACAGAAATCACTTGGATACTTCAAAGCACGTATTAATTCCTATAGTTGCAATTAATAATAGATTAAAAACCATTTAATTAAATACAAGAACACGAGCCATATATAATTAAGGTGCAGCCCGCGAATACACACGAACACATGTATAAAACACCTACACATTCATACACGGAAGAATATGTAGATAGCGGAAACGTATGTGTATACATACACATACATACGTACCAACACATATGTGTGTGTAGACAAGAGTTTGCAAAAGCAGTACCACATATTATGAAGCATTTCACTTTCAACCTCCGGTAAGGCGTCGAGATCGTAATTATAACCGAATAACAAACAAACAACGCACGCCCTCACAGAAACGAGTTAGTATTAGAGAATATAATATCTCCGTATGTACAACACAAGTAACGACATCGGTACATACACTCATTCTCAGCAAATCGGAAACTATTTAATAACTATGCTTGGCACTGTGATCTAACGTTGTTCATTTTAATAATTTATTTACACAATATTGCTGCGGTACAATGGAAAAGTACGTATGGGCACTAAAAATACCGATTATATTTTGCAAATATAGTTCTTTCAACAGGAGATTGAAATTGATTATTTATATGATGTATAATATGCACTTGCAATATATGTATTCAATTATGCACGTTCATTTATAATGTGATAAAAGAAATCTGTCGACACAATACACGTGTAACAATAAAAGTCATTGCTTTGATGTATGCCGATATAACGATTGTAATTCTTAGAATACACTTCGATCGTTAATGTCACACATTACAAGACAATTGTGCGCCACAATGTCGTTAGATTTTTACCAAAAGCATGGAGTACACTACAATACGGTATAATTGTTGTATTTATCAATTGTGCGCGATATCAAAACATTTTATCTAACCATAAATAACCTAAATATATAATCAGTGAACGCTTTTTTTAAACTATTGCAATATAACTTCAAACTGTACTCTAACAAACATTACAGCAAAGTCGTTAAATTGTAAAACTAGTGTTTTCGAGAAGAAATACATTCATAAACTCTATTTAAAATAGTCGTTTTAAACTTGGCCGTTGTGTGAGCACCTTGTCCGCAAGCACATTGACAAGAATTGCTTCTTGTAGAGCGCATTTTCAAATTAAATGCCAAGTTTGTTTTGTTATCGGAAGAATAACTAAAGAATGCTGGGTGCACGCCTTGGAACAATTAATTCTGGTTCCGATGTCGTTAATAAACGCGACCAGTGCACCTAGTGCCGAGGCTACTACGGCCATGCTAAGTCGCGTTTGATACGGCATTTAACACTTAACCTGTCACGGTTTTTTTTTTTCGCTCGCCATTATCTGCACGCAAAGAATTTGTTTTAGAAAAGTATCGTATCGATTCGGAGAGCTCAATACGGTGAAATGCTTACACCCCCACACCACCCCGTCATCCCTGTGAACAACGGTCGAATTAATCACAGACTATAAAACGGAAGGGTTGATTAAAATTGGATTGCTAGATGCAGTCGGTAAAAATAGTACGAGTAATAATGTTCATAACAGGTATTGTCGGGAGTGAATCATACAATCTTCACCAAGTATGAATGTGTTCTCATTGGCAAAATATTATCGAAACTACACGGTGAATATAATTCAATTAATCGCATTCCCATATCCGGTCACTTCGTGAGTCTTAGCGCGTTCGCTTCTCGTTACACACGTGCCGCACAACTAATGACACGCGGGGTGGGGTGGGGCGGGTAGGGTAGGGTAGGGTAGGACTACCACCACACGACCTTACTACACTCATGTGCAGCACTGTACCCACATATGAATCCGTAATACATGTACAGATGCCATGCCATTGTTCTCGCAGGACTACTCGTTAGAGTGCAGAGCGGGGCGCGCGCGGGGGGTGTGAGTGTGGTGGTCGAATATGGAAGGGGTATGTGTGTATGGCAGCCGTCGAGAGGAAACGGTAGTGTACCAAGGCTTAGGCTAGTAGTTATGCGGATTATTGATTCGAGGAGGAGAAGAGCGAATAAGGAGAATGAGGTCCTTACTGTTTGCAAATACATATATACATATGTAGATGTATGTGTGTGTGTGAACATACGCATGAATACTAGGGGATATACACACATACATGTACAAGTAAACGGAAGTGTCCGTACATATGTATATGTGTATTGTTCAGCTGAACTTACAGTATAGTTGTGTGTGTGTCTGTGTGTGAACCCACATGTATATATGTTATATCCTTTGTTTGTGTTCACATGTATATGAGTCTGTTTCAGGATCAAGTATTACATTTGTAAATATATAATATTATACAGCATGTACATTTCGAATAAATGTTATCCGTTCCTAAAACTATAGTTTCTTTAAACAAAAGTTTTATCAAAGCGGTTACCCCGTTAATATTAAATATATAATTCGTCTTAACATTTGGCGAAAGGTAAATCACATAATAAAATCTGTTCACAATCTGGTGAATACTAATTTGTACTGAGAATATGCAACTGTAATTGGAAGGTTTGTACACATACTGTATAACGGGGCATATAACGCGAAATAACTGCCGCTTGGCATGTGGCCATTACATACCTATGGCCACACGATTGCATGCTCAACTTGGACAACTTTATCTGATGCATTATATTTGGGGAAAAAACAACGGATGTCTATGTTAAGCCATAATAAAACACACACACACACACACACAGCCATAATACAAACACAGGTACACCACCAACGACGACTTGTACACGTAAATTTACAAAAGGAACTAATGCTACGTATGTATTGACCTAGTTATAATATTAATAAGTTTACAATTTGTACACATATATCCATGCTAATATCACGTTATTCACATTATTGCACGAATGGAATTTTAAACCAATAACGTGCTATGAAAATACAGTAGATGGTAGGTATAACGTATCTATTTTCTGACATATATTCCTTAAATTGTTCCAAGAGGAAAATACAATCAAACATCTATTGGTAACTTGTTAATCGTTATAATAGATTTAGTTTAGTGAAACCACAATGAGCTCTAAACGGAAATATCATGATACACGGTCAGCAGCGGTATCTTGTTTACATCGTAACCAATATCCGTATCGGTACCAAAACAAGATTCTAGGTACAGCAAAGATTGGTAAAACAAGAGCAGAGAGCGTAAAGGATAAATGTATGTGATGGACGAAGACGGATGTAGTGAGTGGAGCATAATATGGATCAGTGGAAATCATAACGACGTCGTTCTTGTTGTCTTGCTCGTGGTATTATCGAAACTGTTAACAACCCTATCTATCTGTACGTACACGTATCCGATATAATCGAAGTAATATCCAGAGTGAAGGAGCTGGTCGAACGGGATATTCGTGTGCTGCTACTGTAACGGACGAACGGACGGACGGACGATACGTTAACGCCCCCGGGGGCAAGCGCGTCAGGCGGTCAGATTAGCGAGGGCGGCCGGTAATCAGCCCTAATTTAAACAGTCCACTAATCTAATACGATCCCAGCAACCATTTAACGTGTCTGTAATTGAATTAACGATCTTTCATAGGTTGGGAATGTGGACGGTACACACTGATTCACTCGACTCATATAATTCATATGTCGATAGTTGCAGATATGTAGGTAGGTATATACTTGCTGAACATGCACAGTTGTTTTTGCAGGTACCCTGTAAATCTACGTCGTTTTACATCGTGTATTAGGGAAATATAATCGTCATACCATCTCCTTCGCATTAGCTCCTAGATGTTAAGTGTACGACTGGATATTACTTAATATAACATTGTTCACTTCCAAACATTACACATTTGCACGTACCTACTACATATGTAGTTATTAGTTGATGTTGTTACAAAATGCTGAAGCAGAATACACTTGAAAGTATTTAATTCATATGCATATGTAAAGTTCGTCCACCGTTTATACTGGTGCATGTGTGTAGGAGAACACATTAGCACATCCTCGCGTGCCTATGTGAATGATGAGAAAAATTAATGGAAATATACGAACACGCCGGACTTATGTGTTCCTATCGCTACTGCTGGTAAGCTAAGCGCAAGGGTTCATGTTTAAAGGTACAGGGGATGATTTAAATGCTTCGTGTTAATTGCAGCTAAAGTGTTAAGCACTTTGTATGACACATGTTTACTTTCTACTTGTTTTGCTTCTGTTTCTAGATGAAATTATTAATTATACTAGAACAAAAAAAATACATACTTCTTCTCTGCTTTGGTCTTACAATCAATCCAGCGTCAATATCGTTACCAAATACACATTAGCTCATCCCTGTTGCCTGTTAACAACATAGCTAAACCTCCAACCCCTCTGCCGGCTTCTCTGCCCCGTGTAAACATGCCAAAATCCCACTCAGAACAGCGGACGTACATATACACCTAGAGACATCAAGAACCGCGTCTAAGATAATCACCCAGATCAGGGGCACCAGGATATCATCCTTCGTTAGCATTAGCACCGGGCCTCGGCAGCCTCGTGTGTGCACACACACACACGAGCAGTAGTGACAGAGGCCAGACTGTATATGTATATACAAATACGTACAGAACTACAAACACATATATACCTGGGTAGGTTTCTTGTATATACACGGGAGTAAGGTAAGCTTAACGTTTACATATCCTAGCAAATATGAGAAGCACGCATTATTCATGCAAATAATAGCACTAGTTCTTCCCGATACAAGCTAAAGAAATATTGCTTGACAACAGATTTCAACATCTTCAACAAATAGAACAACAAAAAGGTAGACTTATATGACTTTTCGTTAGATGAACAAGAATGCTACACATTATCCGTGAAAATTAGGTTCAATCATTGGAAATTAGAGATGATTGCCTGGTGTATTTTTATCTTTATCACACTCGGAACATGTTTTATCAAGTGGCATGATATTTTATTAGTTTTCATACTCCGTTGTTGCTGCATGTATGAGTGCCAATGTTACTAATAGGTTTAATTTCACCTACGTACGCGCATGTTCAGCTCTGTGTTGGTTCTGGATGTACGGCGTGACCCTTGGCTATTCAACGATCAAGGAACCACGTGTGCACGCCAACTTGACGTGCACACGTGTGTGTATGTACATGTATGTGTGGTTGAAACACTTGAAGGGTACGAGGAGCAAGGGACGGGTAAGGACCGCAAGCCCGTAGGGGCGCTAACACACACATACATACATACACATGTTGTTAACCGTGTGCTCTACTGAACCACGACAGTACAGTGGCGGCGACCGGACATTCTCCCACACGGGCACTTGAATGAATTATCATGGCTTCTACAGATCTATAAGTGACGATGTGTTTATGTAATTTTAATATAAAATCAACGAAATAGTTCGAATGACAAAATAGAAGAATCAAATTAAGCAAATAGAAACAAATTATTATTTAGAAAGAAACATGTTTTGTACTCGCATGATCTCCAAATCTACATTTATAAAGATATAAATACCTTCATGTGTTACACAGTTTCTGTATCATTCTTCTGGGAAAGATTCGCAAAACATATTAATGTATTGTAATGGCCGCCCGCCCGTATGAATGCACGCCACTGATGCAACCGTGCAACCCGAGAGGCACAAGCACACGACTATCCACACACGCAGCGGGCATTAGTGAGATATGAAAATCAATACCCACCATGCTGCCGTGTTATTAACGTATGGAATTATACAATTTGATGTGCTCCCTACTACATATACATACATGCACGTATGTATGTATGTATGGTATGTTTGTGTTGGCAGTCCATACAGTTTCAAGTTGTTCCGACCGTAACTTGCGTACTGTTGTCAAACAAACTTATTAAAACGCTCTCATCCATGTGCTACCACCACCCCGCACTACCGCACCACACTCTCGGTATACACACATATATATATATATATATATATATATATATATATATATATATATATATATATATATATATATATATATACTATACAAGTGTGTATGTGTGTTGTGTACATGTACAACCAACACCACCTATCATTTGGCATAACACAACGCGCATACCGTACTCTCGACCCTAACGCATATGTAACTTCTGCAAACTGATCGAGTTCACCAAAACGTGTGTCAAACTGTTCGGTTCACCTTGCCTGGCATTTAACGACAAAACTTCCAACACATAAAGCCAAAGAACGACTTTTACTTTCTTCAAATCCAGGTAGCTATGATTTTATTTAAAAAAATACCATAGCACCCTGATTCAGTGATTACCAATTTTACTCCAATTTTCGCCACAGATAACTCCGACCAATTAATCACAATTATTGGCAAGACAATGGACAAAACAAAAACAACCCGTCAACAAAGACAGACGTACGGAAGTTTTCGGTGTGAGCGGGTGAGATCGGACTAACGGGGGTTTGGTGAAAACACATGTATACGTCGAGTTTTTGTGCAATTTTCTACTTAGTTCCAGCACCACAGTTCTTGTGTGAGCACTGCGAAAGGTAAATTGTCTCGCGTTGTGCATCTGTCAATCTAGACCACACATAGCCAACAGTGGAGGGTCGTTTGTTTTTTTCTCCAAGACAACAATGATGCCGGCGATACAAGCGCGTTCTGTACCGATGCCGACATGGTTGCACAGCGGGTATCAGCACGCACTCATTAGCCAAGTCAAATATGTGGATCGAAGCATCCAGTACAACGATACAGGATCTACCGTGAGTGATACATTGGTGGATAGCACCGATTCTACACACCGAAGCTCGCTTCTAATGCTCAAGATTCGCACATTTTAAAACGTATTACATTCAATGCATACTGGACAATGATACAAGGATCAAGCACAGATAGCTTTTTATCATATTTCAGGACATTTACCATGCGCAAAAAGTATCGCATCCACTTATAATAATTAAGTACAGATAATCGCAAGTAATCTTCTAATAATTACATTAATCAATTAGTTGCAAATAAACTACAATGTAAACGCAATAACCGTATAATTACTAGCTTGCAGCTAAGCGCAGTGCGTATAATAAAACTTGCTTTATATCATTTCAGTTCAGTACGAAGCAACAAGACTGTGAAAAAAAATAAGTAACCACAATTTTGTAGCAGCTTTGCGAACATTTGTGCTGACATTAGAATCTATATCACTTTCATTTTGAAAATATTCAATTCATTACCTAATGGCAACGATCGGCTAACAATGAGAGGTGTTACACGAAATTCTCCGAACCAACAACCAACAATTAACCGTTACAAATCGGACATTGCAGGCGAATGAAAACAATATAAAAAAGAACAAGAACGAGAAAAGGAATCAATAAAGCGAATCACACACACACACACACACACACACACGCATACATACACACAGACCTATTACAATACACGACGTTTGCTTGAAAGTTTGCGCTGACACGAGTACACTAGCACACCGCTAGGCACACCTTAAACACAAAATCTCCGTAAAACGTAACACGAAAAACAGAATCTGGCTTAGTCAGTACCGGTTTAAGAAATATTCTCTAACCGGACATACTCTGCATATTGTGTACATGTATCAGAAAAGTAAATGATAATACGACTACAAAATAACATAAAGGACTTCTTTGTTTTTAACTTTTAATAAACAGAGGCAATTTACGGTAAAACTAGTAGCGATATTTCTTTAATAAAAGTATTTAGATAATTTTCTAAAGTATCAAGAACAATAAAATGAGTTCGAGATTGAGGAAATAAAAGAGTGGCCACTCCTAAATACATCGCTGACGTGTTGAAGCATTGAACGATACGTCACAACACCGTCCTCCATATGTACTGTCTAATGGGGTACATCTCGCGTCGCAGCATGTTCACAAAATAAAAGATAAGTTGAAGAATAATACAAAACGAATAACAACAATAACACCAGAGAGAGAGAGAGAGGAAGAAAGAATAATCATTAGACATCTGCAAGGACGTACGGGAATGCGACAGTCAGTAATGTTACCGCAGAGAATGAAACCGAAGAGGAGGCGGTCAAGTCAGGTGTGCAGTATATACCTACACACAGTGCTTGTCCGCATATACTTATGTACGTACGTACGTATGCATGTACGTATGTATGAGTGCCATTGCTGTTGTACATTTATAAAATTATAGTCAGCCAGAAACGTGGAGTTATGGTACAGGTGGACTTGTGACAGAGGCGTACAAGCGGGTGGGCCGGTGAAAAGGATAAAATGTAGATTCATAGGAGAATCTAGAAAACGTTTTGTCCTTTACATAGTATGCATGTGTGTAGGTTAGGACATTTATCCCGTTTCATGGGACGATTAATTTTATGTCTTGTATGTACAGGTCAACGAGTCGGCGGATAATTCTGAATAAAGATAACGCATGTTATCCCGTACAGTATAATCACTATAAGGATGTATATGTTATTATATTTAAGAAAAAAACACCGGCCCTCCCCTGTCGACCCCCCTGATGATTATGTTCGTGGACCGCCACTGTTCGTGCGAGCGCGCATACACAGTATATATGTAAGTGAATAATTATACTGTCGGCTACTTAATATGTAGGGGAAGAACGTACGGAGCGAAAATGGCAAGTTTGTTCTCTTCTTCATAAATCACAGTGCCTGCACACTCACATCTACCGACTTATTCGTACTATTATTTTATTTTATAATTACCCTTAATTCATCCACCCAGCTATGCATATATATATATATACACTCATATATCGTAGTAAACTTTTGTCATAAGCATCTGTGTTGTACTTGGATGTTTCCTAATAAGAAACAGATTAATCTATCTTCCGAATATCGTCGGTGCGTATGTGTTTATAAGGACACATTTACCGTAAAACTTTCGATATCCACGTTCAGCATTTGTTTCTTTCTTGCCTGGAAACCAATTGTAAATAAGTGTAAGTAGTTCGTTGTCATAGGAAGACAAACTATGCGTTTCCTTATTTGTGTACCAGTGACTCGTAACTTTTGTGATTATTTTTATTCTCCACTGGCTTCGTGTAAAAGAAAAACCAACAAGAGTAATAATACTTTCGTTAAATGAGTGAGTTTCGTTCGTCGCGCAATGGTGCACCTGTATCTCTGTGTGACAGTTAGGTTTCTGATTGATTTTGCATTTATTTATTTACAATGAGTGTCATACTTGGAGGACTTCCTGTGGTGCGAATGTATTTAGAGCAGAAACGTGAGAAATGCAAGGCGATGCTGTGTTTTTCTGTCATTTTTAACTACTGACTTCAGTTCATTGCTGTGAACAAATCACACCGGACCAAAATGTGCACATATTACAATTACATGGATTTCTATTTTACAGAATTAGCAACGCAGATACTAGAAAATGACACAGGCTATACTATTTGTAAATTTTTATTCATATACAGTCCGTAGTCTACATTATAGACAATAATACTCTTTTTACTAGCTAGTACAGAAAAAGATTTAACTGTCTATAAAACCAATACGAGTTTACCGCTTTACGCCAATTGAAAAATAAATAAACACTATGGTATAACAAACTTAATTATTATTCGATTATGTTTTTTCTTTTTAAATAAAATACACGTTTAGTGTAAAATTGTGGCTGAATTTAAATCAATGTATGATTCAAAAGTAAACTTCACTTTCCCACGACTTTTTGTGAAGTGAAGTGAAAGATTACGACTTTCTTTTAAGTTAAACATGAATGCACAACAAAATCACGTGGTGAATTGAAATGAAAAAAATAGTATGAAAAAATATTGTTACATTGTGGAGAAAGATAGTACTAATAATAATACCGTATTGTACTAAACTTCAGAGACATATACTTTAGATAGGTAGCTTATATCACAAGAGAGATATTATTGAACTCAACATTGCAGGGGATTGTTAAAATAAGTTGATCGAACGACCAGGAGTTCCCCCGTCCCCCTCACGCCCTGGTCGGTGAGTTGATAAGCACAGAGAACAGTTAATTAGGAAGGAGAAACTTCAAAACCGACATTAAAATCGTAAAATATGCATTAATCCCGGAGCCAAAACAAAGTTTTATGAAGTCTTCTGATAAAATCAGACCGAATAATAAAATTGTGCGTTGAATCGAGAATCTTTGTATAACACCAACGGTTGCGACATTTTTGTGCGTGAGTCCTTTAATTTCCTTTCGCGCGTACGTGAAGGAAATTGATTCCCAAACGGCGGCGCACCGTAGCCCCTCTCGTTCTATACACCTACATATATACGTACATGTGAAGAATTTATATATTTAGTATATTAATGTTCCTACATCCTGATTTCGTTCAAACAGGAGATTGCGTATAAATTAGTTACATTTCAAAAACATACTTGCATCAAGTTTAGAATACTGATTTTTTTTTTTTCGAAATTGAATAATAGTTTTTGAAATAATTTCTCGTTGCTAAATAACACTGTGTTATTAATGTCTTGTAAACGTTTCTTGTTCAAATACCATGCATGGTTTAAATGTTATGTTTATAATAACGTCGATGCTTGTCGCAATGGAAGCAGATAACGCTAGGTATTTGTTCGTTTTACATAAACAAATAAAAAAAGACGCGCGCATTTCATGAAAGAGTAAAGCGATAACATCACGAGAACACCTTCATCTCCGTATTTGCTCCTAATAATTTATCACGTTTTACAAAACTCATTACGATGCTATTGCATGTTGATGAACTTTGGTGCTTGTCTTTTGAAAAAATTACATATTATTTTCTATCTGTCATCGGCACAACAAATAACCCACCCATATAATGTGTTAGTGGCACGGCGATAGAACAGTTTTAGAGCCACCGGGCGCGAAGCAGTAAGACCTGTTATACAAAATACAGACTCAAATCATTAATATAGAATTATTGCAGGAACATTATTCGCAAAGTATTTGGGGAGTTAAATGTAACGTGCACTTCTTTCCCGTAAGTATTCCTAGTCAGGCCTGGCATAAGGGGTGTGAGTTAAGGTTAGGGTGCTTGGCGGGGCACGAACAATCACCCCAACCCGCCCCTTCCACATCGAGGTCGTTGGAATATGGCCGCGGATTCCTCTGTTCGTGTTCATCCGGCCAAGAACAACTTTTAATGTGCTTGTGTTACTGATATCATTTACCGACTGTTGCTATCTATTAAATACGAATGTATCCCCGTGTTCATATTAATTTAAAAACTCCCTAAACTAAATATCACTGCATTGTACATGAATATGTAGAAGAAGGTTCGCACAGTTTAGTAAATTTTGCACATTTGAACGTGTTACATGTGTCACACAGCTATACATTTTTAATTTGCTCAGGTGGAAATGTTTCAAGGAACAGAGCGTCAACTTGTTAGGTGTATACGTGCCTTAACATTCTCACAGTGTTGATGAATTGCCGGGGTAATGGCTAAGGTTCACTCGTGCAACAAATTGCTCACATACACACACACACACATATATATAGTTGGAATAAGACAGACACCTTGATCCTACATACCTAGTACATACATAAATGTTGTTATAGTATCTCTATAGCCATGTGAACGTGTATGTAATCTCTGCCAGTCGATCTACGCGCATTGTGACAGTCTGGGTGCCTGTGCCGGGCTCGAACCTGCACAGCGCACTAATTTGCCGGACACGAATGCGCCGAACTGTGCACGAACGCTGCACATGGATTGTGCCGATATCTTCCGCTGGCAAATGTGTGTGGGAAATTAAACAAATTTTGACTATTTTCTAGGAACCCCATACAATTCGGGCTTGTGACTCATAGTGAAACAAGTTCGCTTTTGTCATGAAACCCAGACACAGGCGGATATATATAAGTATACAAAAAATCATCAAAATTCAAATGGCATCTTTGCTTATCGCTAATAATTACAACATTATAATCATTCAAAAGATAAGTATTATTATCTAGCTAACCACATCGAGACACAGAGAGAGACAGATAGAGAGAGAGAAAGAGAGAGAGAGAGAGAGAGAGATGGTATGTATGTATTGTGTAACCTTTCACCACTGGTACAAGAAGTTAAGGTAACAGATTGAAAGGTCAGTCAGAGTCTAATGTGTTCGCTTTTACGAATCGCCAATATCTATATCAATTTACTCTGAATAAATTACAACTTTGGTTCGAAATTGTTATTTTCAGAGTTACAGTCTCGTGCGCGCGTGCGCCCGTCCCCGCCAGCTCAGACTGATATTGTACGCATGTGCACACGTTCAAAGGTGCGCCAAATGTACACGTATCGCGAAACATGTAAGGTTATGGGTGCATGTTATTTTGTAACTATATAACGCGTGATCTAATATCTCCAATGGCCTCGTGTGCATTTTCTCTTAGACAATTTCAGAAGGTTAATATTATTAGTTTAAAGAATTACAGATATACGGTTGAACTTTAGTTATATGTATAGTAGAAATGAGATTATAATACCTGTATTACAGACAAAAGTTATCCGATCATTGAATGTATATCATTATTTGAAATAAACTAATATTAATTCTTTAAGCAAAGCACATAGTGTAAGATACTGTGTATTCCAATATAATAACTAATCTTAAACCATTCCTTACCCTGAATTAAAATTCACTGACTTCATTTAAAAAAGACCATAAAAGTTAACGATCTGGAAATATGGCCATTGTAAAAACATCAATTCGCATACACAATGATGGCTTCATATATTAACCTCCGAATAAACTTTCAGTAAATATGAAAGCGTCTTTAAGATGTATTGAAAACTCGATGAGAATGCGAATAAATACTACATCAATTACAGAATAATTCAATTAATAATCTACAATCAAAACTACTAGGATGAAAAATTTAGAATATCAGCAAACACAGTGTACGAAGATAGAAAAGCGAGTAAATAGGGTACACGCACAATTTGGCAATCAATTAATTTCCGGAAACCGTTCAAACACTCTTGCTCGCAGACAAAAGAATTTCACAGTGCAACGTTTGAAAAACTATACAGGCGAAACTTTTCGCATCAATCACGTGTCGATATAACAGAGTGATGCTCAAT
This sequence comes from Carabus problematicus, assembly GCA_963422195.1. Lineage (NCBI taxonomy): Eukaryota > Metazoa > Arthropoda > Insecta > Coleoptera > Carabidae > Carabus > Carabus problematicus. Next base: position 356,795 of record OY728588.1, on the reverse strand, counting down.
TTGCAAGCCATAAAAATCGCTGAGGGTTTAAAACTGTGTGGAAGGGATCGGATCTCAGCGACGGCGCGCTCGTATAACAGCCAGAAAGTGCACAGTGTGACGTATTCTGCAACAGGGTTTCATTCACTCTTGCTTTCATGTCAATGTTAAACGTCATATAATACTAAACTCTCTCTGTCTCTCTCCAGTAACCAGTGTTGCGTTGTTTGTACATTACTTACATAATTAATAAACGGTAACTAACATTATCAAGCTTGGAATGAAAATTAGAAATTGATGAATGATATTTAGAAGAAAATTGTACACGACAGAGAAAAGTATTTTATGGTGGTCGTTGCGTGACAATTTAAAGATTTAGTTACTAAATAGTTGTGTTGGTTAGCGGGTGTTACATTCTTGAAAATTCTTATGTTATCTGAGCCAAGTCGCCTAGCATTTCTCACATAAAAATGCCAAGGTACATAATAAACTACATCATCACGCCGCCAGCATCACGACCACTCACAAACACTCCGTGAGGCACTTCGTGAATGATACGAGAGATCCACACCCGTCACTCACTCCCTCACATTCCCTCACTTGTACCATTCTTTCACGTTTTCATCTCTCTACCGGAAGTAACTAGAAGTGCAGTGGATAAGCTATTAGGAAAGTGGTAATACAAGCAGAATAGTTTGTATTACTAGTAAGTGTGTAAATTAGTAGCTTATTTCCAAATAAAAGTATGCTAAAACCTAGCTGAATCCATCAGTAGTTAGTCAACATTGTACACTGTTAAATAAAACCGGCTACTTATACCCTAAACCCGTGCCTGACCCTTGCGTACCGGTCACTCGTCGTCGAGAGAGAAAGAATACCCGCCACACCATCCCGCACGTATATATCCGAGCGAGATGCAACGATACACCAATGGCAAATAATATTACTTCCAAAGGGATGATACGGCCGCGCTACAGGGGCAAAACAAATTCAATTTCGCGTTTATTTCGGCCCATAAACTCATCAGTTGTTTTTCCTGAACGATTTACCACGAGTTAGCCACATTTCATTTAGTGGCGAGGGCAATTAACGCGTTACGAAGTCGGTTGCGTGGCACAACCACCACCCCCGCCCGCCTCAACCGGCATCACACTGGTTGTGTACCGGTTACCTAGCTGCTGTATTATCAGTTACTGGTTTTTCTGATTAGGTCAGTGAATTAAACTTTACACAATTAAAGGGTGAGTTTGTTTTATAATTAACCAGCGCGAGGAAACTGACTGGAATCCGAGAATCGCAGTGCAACGAAGTGAGAATCTGAAGAAAAAATGTTTGCTCGGTCATTCGTGTATATATGGGGCTATTAATTGAACAAACTTTACCAGCAGGAATACAGCCTATGTTTGCCGCGCTACTAAAACTACGGTTAATTGTGGAAACGGTGCCAGCAAGTTTTTACTCCAATGTGTGCAAACTTTGAACTGGAATCTGCACACTCCATGCAAGAACAACTCGTAAATAATTTATTGTAACAATTATTAGAAAATTTGTACGTAAAAGTAAAATGGATTTCACTTACCAACTAATACAGCATTTGGAATTCAAAGAACAGATAAGTGACCAGTGATGATTTATTTAAAAACGTTACAAACAATAACCGTATCTATACTGTAGTATTCCCATCATGTATCTAATTAAATACTCATAACTACCAACACCCATAATTTCCTTCCATAATTACTACCAACACTTTTATTCATTTGGTCTAGAACAGAAATTCAGCTTGATCGTACCATATAATTTATTATCAATAAAACCGGGAACCTGACCTTTCATCAAGTAGGTATGTATGTGTGTACGTATACACTATGCGAAGCACCCGGTATATTATGTTTGTATGTGTAGTTTGCTTATAAGAGATTAAACGCTTAAACATACAATCGACATGGGATAAAGTTATTATTTAATAATAATTTGCTCATGATAGTGAAGCGGTACAGGAAAAGAATAGCTAATGTTGTTTGTTATTACACGGCGATCTGTTCGAAAACTGACGTGGCCAGCAGCAATGCGGCTGAGTATATTCCCAAGATGCGCTTATAATTCTTCGGCTCTTGTATTTGATCTTGTGATGTTTAAAGTGTCGTTATCAGTTAAGGATCATCATTGGTCGCACTTTAAAGCGAATTTACACCGTGCAGATCACTGTTAGTTTAGACAAGAGATCATATTACACGCCTGTGTGTATTTGCTAGCAATATTAACGTATAATAATGATAGAGGTTAGCTGTCAAAATTGTAACAAAACGTTCCCGATTTGCCTTCTAAATGATTAATTCTAAAATGTGTTTCATCTCGATGCAGTTAATATGTAATTATACACTATATTAATCTTTTAGATCACATGTTCATTGCAATTTAATCACTTGTCAATGCACTATTTATAATTTACTGAACACAATGTATAAATTCAGTTTAGCAACTACAGAGCATGCGCATTTGCAGTTATAAAATGCGGGAAATTTAAATCGACGAATATGTTATAGTAATAAAATAGAAATAATTGTGATGTATGTATAAAGAACACCTACGTATGTATAAGCATACATCCGTACATCTGGACAATTCTGATGTTCTTCTCGAGTTTCGCTTGCGGTTCGGAATTTGAAAGTAAATCGTGTATTATTCTTAACGAGTTTTTCAATAAAAGGTTACCGCAGTGTGTATTTGTTAAACATAATAATAATATTACAATCGTTTACTGTGTACGGGTAGGTCGGTAAGGTAGTGACCATTGTGATGTTAGGCGCAGTCACTGCCTCGCCTCTAGTCTTGTAGGGGACGCACCCAATATCTAGGAAGCAACCATCTACAACACCGACTGACTGGTCATTCTCCGCGAGACAAACACACAATGTCTTCAATTACAAAATCTATTTGTAAATGTAACTCAATCGTTTCGGCCACACAAAAGTTCACGGATCTCAGGTACAGTTCGGTTAGTATTCAAATACAATCACTGTTTATAAATACGACTATATAGTTTAATATGGCCGAGTAGTGGTTGGAAGAAAATTCCGACTATTAATAGCGTTTTGTTATAGCAATATCTGGGGAAAATGTCACTCATTGCGCAATTTTCTCAGCACGACAAATGAACAGAGGAGAGGCAGTTTATTTACTCTTAATAATGTTTCTGCCGTTGCCAGCGTATTTAAAATACAAACAAACTGGCATCGTTCTGCACATGGATGGCTGTTGGAAGGCCTGCTGTTGAACAAAACTCACGTAGCAGAGACATGTAGACGTGACACGAGACACTCCATATTAGATTACGGGGTCTTTTCCAACTCTCAACACAACCGTCCCGCGCGTTCGTCGAATGTCGTGCGTTCTGGTGTACTCTCACCCCAACCAAACCCCGCCTATGTCTCGTGTGGTTCTCAAAACAGATTGCTATCTTTTCAACACTGGACGCTCCAACCGTTTGACGGTTCTACTGATAGGGATGTTTTAGTTTTTTTTTTTATTTGGCTAGGGTAGGGTGAGTTATGATATTGCCGACTTGTAAATGTTAACACTACATTGTTAGCAGCTAGTTTTAACTCCGGAACTCTCCGGATCGGCGTGCCAGTAAAGAATTTGAAGCCGGAACATCGTTCCGGTAAATAATCACCTGGTAACAAAGAAATTAATAATTAATTTTTTGTTGATAAAATTTAAAAAAATATTTTTTTCAATCACTGAATAGTTCGATGTTGTCAATTATTTCATGTTACAATGGGTATTGAACTCATTTTGAAATGCGATTGCCCTTAATTTAACCAATCATCATCAAAATCACATTATTTGCCCATGGGTTGGCCAGAAATAAAAACACTGTTAAACAGACCATTTACGGGTGGGGGTAAATGTTGTGTTATGCCAGGGGTTGTACGGTATACGGTGTACAGTGTAACATGAAATATATTCAAATTTTAACCTAGAAAGAGCTCGTAGTCCGTCGATTAAGCACAGCACATGCACATATGCTGTCCGTCACGCACAATATCTCCGTGATCTTGGTCGGATAAGATCTCTCTGCACGAGAGGAAAGAATGCGAAAACATACCCCTGGGCAAGTGCGGGGGTGCAGACGTAACGGGCAACCACATACATACACACACACACACATATACATACCATAATTGAGCCTACTGCATGCACCAGGGGAATTTGACTATATAACCAACACAACACAGAGCGAACGAGGCTAATCTTGGGACGTGCGTCGTAACATTATATGCCTACCGTGAGACTTTGAATAAATTGAAACATGTGCATGTGAAAATATGAAATGCGTTTATGGGCCATTGCAAATAATATTCTTTTTATTATCGTAAAACTCCTAAACACGGTTCATTGTTACGTTGACTAATTACAGTTTTGTTAATGCCTTTGTTAACAAGACATTCACTCTCTCTGCCGAGTCGTCTATTCTTGTTGCACGGATTGTTGTATTGTATAGGTATGTGCGTGTTATTTCAAATGTATATCTTCCCTCTGTGTGTGTGTGTGTATGTGTGCCCTGCAGTGTTGTGGGTGTGTGCGAGGACAATGCAAGGCGTAACTCACGACTGCTGACTGTGGCGAATGTGTAGAAATGTTGTGATCCATGTGTTATATGCTAAGACGTGTCGTGTCAGGCACATCACCGCGATCATCGGACCAGTTTTTATAGAAGTCAGAGCGCAAACGATTGCCTTCTGGCAACGTATAGGGTTAACGTTTTAACCATTTTTTTTTTTCGTTTGAAATCTCGGAATATGAATAACCTTTAACGAACAAGGCTATGGAAGGTCTAACGATGATTCTTATGCAATTGTCATTGTTTTGTACATACCTTGTATGTGATTTATGTTGAACAATTACGTATTATTGAAACTATAATTTTAGTGCAATATAAATAACATGTCTATGACGATAGGAATATAGATGGCGCATAAAATCGAGCCATATGTGATACTAAATAATATTTAGTATCGGAATAAATGAAAGATTTAATCTTTCCTACAACTGGTATAACTGTATCCTTTCTCTGGTCTGTGTATTGAACTAGGCATATGGAAGCCCAACCCCAATTGCATTGTACACTTAAATGGCAACAATATAAAAAATCAATGTTGCACAATGCGTACAATAATAGCAACAACGGTAATAAACAACTATTAATACCATCAACACAGCAACTACAATAGCAGGTGAAAAATTAGTATTGCATTCAAAGTAATACGATGACACTAATAATAATGTTAAATACCTTTTTGTATTCGATTACAAGAACATGTTAATGTAAACACGGAAAAATATATCTTACGCGAATATCTAATATGAAGCGAATGGTTGAAATCCCTTTTGCTAAAACACAAACGCACGATAATGGCTGCGTTTCGTATCGTGACCTGTGAGTTCTTAGTGTGAGTCAACTTTCTTGTAAAGTTAAGTTTTCTGCTCGGAAAACATTCCAAACGAAATGCAGGTTCTGCGTAGTTTTAAATGGAATTTTTGTAATTCTTGTTTTATTAATTACGAGTGTGTAGTCGTCGAATGGAGGATCATTCCTGCTGCGAGGAAAAAACGAACAGAAAAAAAAACAACAACTTTAGAGTTGAGTTCAGTTGAACTGGGAACGTAGTTTCAAACAATGGGGACCTTCTTGAAGGCACGAAGGAATGTATTATACTATTAATAATATATGAAGGTAAACTATCCAAAGTCTCCGGAACAATAATTATCTTCATACACATGCCACATATAACGAGTTACATCGAGCCATATAATTTCATATATCCCAGAGTTTTCGCATTATTTCCGATAAATATTTAAAACAAAGCCGCTATAATGTACAAAGAAATATACGGTTTGTTCTCGTGAACTTTACAGTGACCGTGCAAGGAAAATTATGTACTTCAAGAAACGTATTATTCATATATTCATTTGCATACGTACATCTGATAATCGAGCAAAAGTATTAAACATTTATGCAAGGTTTTGCAGTACAATATATTATCAGCACGCAAAAATATTGTATACATGTATACACGTATACAAAGTCGCGCGTGCGCGCACACACACACACACACACACACATCATACCATAGCGCACACCGTGCGATATTCGCTGGAAACGCTAAAGTTCACGGGGCAGTTCCGTTTCAAGTTTAGACAATCACGAATACTCACCGCCGGAGATAGACGCAGTGGCGGAGTCAACATTTACTTACCTACATGCAGACATGGTTGTATTTTGTTTAAACTATTTCTTCAATCTTTGAAAAAATATCTTTAGGTGATTCGAACTGATGTATTTGTTCCCCAACACAAGCACGATAGGAAAATGGTTGCTTGTGATATGATTGCACAACAATTCCGCTAATTATACATACTCTGAACAAAACCTGTAACTCCGTCCATGGTCTCCAAGTGAGAAAATTGTTCTAAGTTTCCAACAAACACAAGTAAGCACACGTGCTCACATGTTATATGTGGAATACGTTATTTTACTGTGTAGAATATAAATGGTGTGTATGTATGCATTTATGTGTAACACTATGTATACGTTACAGACAAACACACGTGCACATGCGCTAACCTACGTGTGATGTATGTGTGTGTGTAAGGAGAGCGGGCGCATCTTTCTGTGAAAATGTTTAAACCTTGATTTATGTACCGTTCACGACTCAAGGTGGATTCCTTGTGTTTTGCAAATACATCTACCTATACATGTATTGTGTATAATACACGTACACACACACACACGTATGAAGCCGTGAGACAGGCCTAATAAGATGAGTGAACAATGTAATTACAAAACCGGCCGCAGTAATAGAATCGAACAATAATGTAATTTCCTTCTCGTCAACAGTCAGCTGCAATTCACACTGCGTGTATTTAACATTACTTGCTAGAAATTCTCTTTTATTATTTATTGGCCTCCTTATTACATCGACAGCTATTTTATATAACAATCGTATGTACTTACATCACGTGATAACTACTATCTAACGTACTATTCTTCATCGTTCTGTATCACATCCTTTGCAGATATTTTTCTTCGTTATTTACAGCTAGCTTTTCTGTGTTCATAGTACGTTATTATTTTATTTATCATTCTTGCTTTTTTTTCTCTCATGTATGTTAAACTATATTTCAATGTATTGGTTCTTTAATATATTTTCAATTTCATATTTCTATTCGATATCTATTCGCTATTAATAGCAAATCACCCCACTGCTCTGCACGTGATGCACTAGTCGATTTGAACAAAAAACAAAGCCGGAAAATAAATTATACACGATGGCCGTAAAAAGTTCCATTGTAGTGTAATAGTCTTAGTATAATTTGTAGCATCCGTTCACATATCCAACGCACCGAGGCGACGTTGAAGTAATTGAGAATGGTCAGTTACCTGTACTAGGATTTGTAGAACTAAAAAGTACCACTACTGCTTTGGGTAAATAAAATCATAGTCATATTGATCCTTTTTTTACCGGCAACAACAACAAAAATACTTAAACTCCGTCTCCATTTCGCGTTGAAAATTGATTAGGACGTAAGTATGTAAGTTTTGGTTGCGTGTACGGCATCTGTTTGTTTCTCAGTGTTGACAAAAAGCGTAGAAATAAAAAAAATGTCTCTTATCTGACGCGGTGTGTGGCAGTGTATAAATTAGGCAGTAGAAGAAGATAACCTATACGGTGTTTTGTGTGCGCGGTGCGAGAATAAATGGTAATGCAGACAGCATAATTTAACACTACTGTCCGTCTGTATGTCTGTTTGTTATAAGTGCCCGGAACGGAACACGTGATCGCGTCTCTGTTGTTTTGCTGTGATTAAAAAAAAAAACCCGCATCGATATGGAAAGGTCACCAATGTATGGATAGTGCCGTAGGGTAGTAAGCGTAGCGAATATCATTAAACGTACACCATACGCGTGAAACGAAGGGTACACACGCGTATACGGCGCGTGCAAATCGTGATACGTGCGCTTTTTTTTTTCATTGAACATGTTAAATGTTAACAAGCTTATACTTTATAGTTGGATTATTTTCGGAATAAAATTAACATAGTTTAGCATATAAACATAAGCATTACATCTATGTCATACTTCTAGTGAAGTATGAGGTAAAATGTTAAAAATATAATAGTACAAGACACTGCTTGAGATATATGTGTGTGTGTGTGTATGATTATAGAATCATTGGTACATAGAAGTCCGCATGTGCTGCTCGTGGTTGCGACGGTGAGAGCACATGCTCGTGATGGGGGTGGCCAGGGGCGGTTACATCTTGGCGGTCCCGTCACTCATGGTGAATCCCCGCCGCTGACTGACGTACGTTCCTTAAACGCTGATAATTATAGTGCTTACACTAACGTTGTTTATTAAACGATTCTGATTATTATGCGCAAGCAATGTACACGCTACGCGCAGAAATACACCACCGACCACTGTCGACAATACTGCAGATTCTCTGGACACCCGTCCAGGCTAATTATGGATGAAAACGCTCTAACCATGACGCACGTACAAACCTTACGTTGCTGTCAGCGATGCGGTTCAGCCGTATGCAGAAATAAATTCGTACGTACGCTCCTCTTCGTTCATATTTCTAGTTGCACAGCAATCTCTTTTCTCTCCGTCTCTTTCTATTAAGATGTAAAAACTAAAGTGTATTTTATATAAACCTATATATGATATTTTCTGTTTCTTGCTTCATTTATTATCCTCTTCGTTGTTCAATATATTTGCGGGTAAAATACCACACTAAATCCTCTTTTGACATATTTTAGACATAGGAAATACTCAAATCCCCATGCGTAATCTCTTAATTTCAGACGCAAAGTTTTTTGCACGAAATTCCCTCCATGAATTAGATTTGTATTGCCATAAAAAACAAGCTCTAAATGTGATCAACTGTAGAATAATCAACTGTACATAATAATCTAGTACCAAGACTTCAATTTAGTTACTTGTAATCCGTCAATTTCCTACAACCAAACGATCCATTACAACTGCACGTATGATACAAGCAATAAAACGAATAACTCGATATATGAATAATGCTCGGTATTTCCGTGCTACGAAGAGTGGTTGGAGGGGCAGGAGGGGGGCACTATAGCTCCATATACCAGTCCATGCGATGACATATCTGGTTCGGCCCCCTTTGCTCCACGGCCCCAATGCCTTTGCCGCCCATCGTACCATATCGCGGGGCGGTCACATACGTATCAGGGTCATCTGGTACCATACCATAGCATCGCGTGCTGTGTGTCCGTGTACATTTGTATCACCCATTGTTAAGAATGCATGTACCTAATCATTTATTTTAAAAACCGTTTTGTCCGTTACAGGACATGAAGGAAAAAAATCTTCAGTCGCATATTGTTTTTCGATACGTAATGTCGCTTGTGTCGCACATAAATTATCGTATGAACAGACGAGTGACATTCATTGGGATATTGACAAATTAACTCCGCCACAAGAATACCTTAACGTTTCTTTGAAGAACGCTAAAAGTGTCAAACCATACGCCACACAAACACCTATGTATGTAGATCGGCCGCTGCATTTAATAATCATCTATAAAGTCGATACGCGTCAGGTGGATACAGATCCGTCGGTGGCCGATGGAATTCAATTAATTAATGCACGGCTTTGTGACTGTGCAACGTTTACCCGGGAGGTGTTCGAACCTGGCACTGCAGGCGAGTCCAGGGGTGTCCATGCCGTAGCCAACATACGTATATAAATTTAATTAGCTCTAAATGACTTGCTGATCTCGCCGTGCGACTCGTACAAACCATTTAAGCATTTCGATTCTGGAGAATTCAATTATTGATACAATGGGCATACATGTCGACCAGCACGTCGAAACACGCCGTCTCTCTCACACACACACACGCGCTCTTGTCTAATCTGGATTTGCGTTTAAATTATTGTCTCTCACTTCGATACACTATAACACTTATTGACGAGAATCTAAAACTAGCAACGTTCAATAATGTACAATATGTTTGCGATTTTCAACCAATGTGAATTCAACTGTTCGACAACTGAAAGAATTTTTTATTACAGAACCTAAAGAGTTTGAATATTGGGTAAATCATGCATTCGCTCTGCAAAAATCTAAATTAAACTTGTCGACGAGATACGGTAATTTCTTACGTAACACTTCATCCGTACATCCTGTTTTGACTATGAATTTGACGACCATGTAAAATGTATTATCCGAATTTGTTCAACAAACTTTGTACACTGTACATAAATATTTGGAAACTACACCATTAGTGGTTTTTAGTTTAAATTCTACGATTATTCACACGATCGATCATGCATGTATATAGTCTAGGAGAGCGTTGATCTGCGCTTATTTCATTGTAAACTCAGAACAGAAATGCAGATCATTCACCGAATGACAGGGGATACGAATGCGAAGACATCAGGAAAAGTTGAAGGTCACCGAGAATATCTTAGTGGAAAAAAAAATGAATCATTAAAGAAACTATAACAATAATTACGATCGTGACTGTACATGGGCTTCGCCAGTGTAAGTCAATCATATAGTTCAACTCTAACGACATACAGGAGAAATCTTTTCGTATACAAACACACACACACACACACACACACACACAGAGTATGCATTCATATAAGCATAGAGAACAAATGTACGTATGTTCAGACGATTGCGAGCATACTTATACGAGTGCCTAGTACACGAATTACTTTGATAATATGTAAGAAGATGGAACACGATTGATTGAGAATCGGAGAAGCACAAAAAAAAAATCGAAATGAGGTTTCATTATAATCAACTGGAAAAACACAGCATCAACAGTTTAAAATAATGTATATGTACGTGCATACCTCGATATATGTATGATAATCATGACTTATGTTTTTTATTTTGGCTATCTCGTTGAGATATGGAATCATACGTACATTGGCATAGCACAGTGTATATTATATGAAGAATTTGTAAAGTAATAATTAATTTTACAAGTGTCTTAGTTAATAAGTACAATTACGTAAACTAATGACGATAAACAATGACGGTAATATAATAATATAGTAGTTAAACTTATCGGAGATCGTACGGAACAGTACCTATTCTAGAAACGAACAAGTTCACTGGCCAATGAAGTTGAAAACGAAATCGCGCGCGCATATTTTGACAAGTATCGGTTCCAACGAACGTGCAAGTCGACCTGAACACATTGAGTTGGACAGTGGATGGAAGAGGAGGCGGACGGTGTGGTTGAGGAGGGGCTGTATGCGGAGGGTTAGCTGTGCGGCGACTGGTGATTACCCAACTGGTCGTTTGGTCCGTATTTTCTCATGGAACGGGCGCGCACCGTAGCGGAGATCCAAAGCGAACGAACAAGATCAAATCGAACTATATTAATGAGTAATGATGCACGAACAATTCCACCATACACAATCATTAGTAACAAATAGCAATAATAATAGTTACAATGATATATGTCGGTGGGTCCCGATCATAATCGCCGGGCCGTCTTCGTGCCGACGAACGATGTCCCACCTCTCCACTCTTCCCTCTCTGTTCTGGGCTCCACACTAACAAGGAACTCTGCGTGTATATGTGTGTGTGTGTGCAAGAGAGACCATATACTACCAGAATACCAGTGTGTGTGTGTGAGAGAGGAGAACAGTATGATATTTCCTGCACACGATGTGTGGATGTGTATGTAAGTACGGCACGCTCACTCTTCACGGATCGCGATCGGGAAGAATTCGATACAATAAAAATGACAAATTTGTACGATATCCTTTTCAAATAACTCTGTTACCGGCTCGGCTGTTGTATGGCCCAAGATTAAATGCCCCCCCCCCCCCCCCCCCCCCGTCTGTCCAGGAGCGGAATGAACTATTACCGAGATTCGACAATGTCCCACTGACTACGAATACGTTTCGCCTATATCGCAAAAACAAGACTGATTTCTACGCACATCACCTGAATTCTGCATACTGTAATTGATTTGTATACAAATTTTTAACCCGATTCGTAAAAAAAATTATAATTATTATCAATGGGATTAGTAGTAAAATTCACGTTTTATAAAGTTTAACAGACTGTAACTTAAAAACGAAACAAGATACAAAGTTGCGGTTTACGCTGTTAAATTTTGCAGACTTCACTTGACTTGTGTAGCAGGCAAATCGAAATTTTGTCTCATCTGAACGAGGAAAACTTTTGTATTTATTTTAGTGAAAGTGCCAAATATATGGAAAAATTGTAAACAAAACTAAAAATTTGACACGTAGACTATTTTCTGGGCGTGCTATAATCATACGCGCATTTAAAATGCTCGGAGATTAATATTTTTTTTAGAATTAGAACATTGAGAAAGATGAATACATCAATGTTGGCAGTTTTTATAGATATCATATTCTGCTATCATATATGATTAATTTAATACGGTAAAGTAGAAAAAAAAAACTATATAGTTAAGGTTTACAATGAAAAATTCCATGTAGTGTTTACTTTGCGGCAACATAATGAACTGTAAATGAATAGAAATATAAGAATGATGCAAGAATAACAGAAAATACATGATACATGTATGTAGGTAGTGCACAATTCAGGGCCAGACAACATTATCTTTATTTTAAATACGGATTTTCTCATTGTTTTATATTATTTATGCACCATCAAATATGAAGCACATTTTAACTTTATTAGAAATGAAAATATTGCCAAATATGGATATTGAAAATGTTAATGGTTGAAATGTAATACAATGTTATCAGCAGTTTACGATACTTCACTACTGTATCTAATAAGTGCTTTGCGTTGTGTACGTGGATTTTCTTGTGATGTTAAGAGGAAATGACCAAGCGAGCGAGCGAGCGAGCGAGTGTATGCTCGCGGCGCGTCAGAATCAGGTACGCACAGCTGAAACAAGGTAGATAGAATCAAATCTATGTTGTCTATCATCAGATCATCGCCGGCTTCGAGATACCTAAGATCATGTAGCCAGCTAATTCGAAACATAACCTCTGACATTGAACGGCTGCTACCAGGATGAGAAGCATACAGTATCGGACTAACAAGAATCGGATCGTAGATGGGCTGAAATAATTTATAAAACTATTTTCTTTCCTTAATCGTTTTACAGCAATTCATCATTTATTGCATAATTAATGTACTGTTTCACTGCTTGCTGAATGAGAAGTTGTAACAGTTAACAGTACGACGTTCATGTTTCTACTCGTATATTTGACCGCCATGGACACAATCTTCTACCGTGTTGTCCTGCACTGGGGGTGGTGGCCAGTACACCCCTGTAGGAATGGCCGCGGCGGTTTCCTCTGTTGAGAAAGACAGAGTGGCACCATCGGCTGCTACTACTGCAACTCGCATCTCGCAACAATCAATACAAAACAATCGGCATTTGATTAATATATGTGGACGGCGGACTGGGCAAGCAGCGAGGGCCGAGCGGTAATCATTTACAGACTAATGTGCGTGGCGGCCGCTTCGGCACTTTGTAATTTGACCACTGATTGTGCACATGCGTGATCTAATCGCTGTTCGTCTAGCACCACGTACCCACACGTACGTACACGTATATCCTGTCGCAACTAGCGCAACACTACAGCAGGTAGATGCGTACCTAGCTGCCTGACGCCGTGTGAGACAACGATATTAGTATTAGGGAGACTGGAGATCCAGAGTACAGATGGACAAGTGAGCAACAGCGGCGGCCGGTGATTGAGAATGGATGAAGTAATGTATGGATGAAGTGTACACGTACGAGCAACAGTGCCGTGCACATGGAGATCAAGATCTTTGCAAGGGATTCTGATAATTTGTCATGGATGCAGTGTTATATTAGAAGGTGAGCGTAGAATGTATCAATTTGGAAAGAACTATGCTTCTCGAGTATTTAATATAATCTCGAAGATTGTAGAAATATGGACGAATAAGGATTATAACTTCTTGGAACATATTTTGGTCATAATTGTCCTTTATTTCAAGGATTCTATTATACTTTGCTCTACTTTTTCATTAACTATACTATTTTACTGTCTGCAGTATATCACTCCATATTATGTTACACGTCTCTCTTTGCCCTATGTCGGCGCCTATGGTGGAATAATTCGATTCGATCAGATCACGAATCAGAGAATGTAATAAATGTTCGTCGGTCGTAGACGGTACATGTGTGTGACCTTTTCACAAAGGCCGTTAACAAATTGCAGAAACATACCGCGCACCATCATCCATCGGTCTCTTGAGTCTGATGATACACACACGTACGTACGTACGTACATACGTGACGTGCCGTGACACATCTGCATCAACCATTATCTGCCGAAACACAGCCGGACAATTATGCTAGAATATCAAGTCTACAAACTACACACAACATTAGACAATATAACAAACGATCAATGTGCTGAAACGTTACAGATTAACAAATGTCACACGCTCAAGTGAAGTTTGTCTATTACAGATCTAGATATGTCTGTCGGATCACTTACATCACACAGCCGCGTTACACTTTTACAAACAACTTAATACCATTAATTGAATATTATTTACGACAAGTTGTACTCAATAAATACTTCGTATCAATAACGCGGTCCATTAATGCAGAGTAATTAGTGTTGTTATACGGCTTCAGTCGCAGTGCCAGGGGATTCTCGACCTAACAACACATGAGACGCAAGGTTGATATTAGTGTAGAGGTCGGTATGCACGACACACGCGGTGGGTGGTACCGTTACATTACACTCGCCATACAGAACTGGTCTTTAATTAATTTATGATATTCAGCATTACATGTAATAATATTTAGTAAATATATGGGTGGCCATGGGCTAGTAACCATTTTATTATTATGATATTTTAATTAATTTGTTAGTCTTTGATTTAGTACACACTGTGGCCGTTTTGGGCGCTGATTACCCCGGAGGTTGATATAACTATATCTCTTTCTCTAGTGAAAGATCATACCGACCGCTTTCTTTTTTTTTTAATAGCAAGAAACTATCACATTACATATGAGAATTGAAACGGTATGAAACGGACTACTAATAACTTTAGATCATATATTTGTACAGTGGTATATTATAATTATATCAGTCATAACCTACGTATTTACACAATAATTCTATGTATACAAGTTTGTGACTGGCTGGTGCAGTAAGTACATCGTCTGAATGTAATGATATAAAGGACGATACGGTTAAAATGCACTTGCCCACAATGCACTGCGGCTACAATATCACACCCCCCCCCACCCCCCGCCCCACCCCCACACTTCTCCAGCCAAGTGCCGCTCTGTTCTTAACCTGCACAACCCTAATGTTCACAACTCTTGTGCGCACGGGGTAAATATGGAATGAAGGTCTGTGTCGGTTTCTCGCATGTAACGTTGTTGTTTACAAAATGGTAAATAATATTTGAAAGTAAAACATTTGAATTCGAGACGAAGTTGGCTGGCTTTTGTTTGGGCGTTGTTAAGTGTTTTGTAGTTTATTACTGCAATTAGGTACCGCGGGGCGCATACTGTAATTTCATACGCCGTCGCTGTCTTGCATTAGCGATGATCAACTAACAACAACAACGGTAACACCAGAATGTGCACTGCGCATATATATACGTTTGTACATAATTGTATCAATGATGTTTTCAACCGCCACATGCTGTAATTCATCATAAATAAATCACAATACGAGTATGTATTAATATTGTTTATAAAACACTACACCATTACCATTAAACGGTTGTACATAATATAATTTCTATCGTTCTGTAGGTATGTGTAATGTGCACAACACATGTATGATAAATGCGCGACGATGCAACTCTTTACGGATATTAATCCACCGACGATTTCCAGTACTAAATATGGAAGACATGGTTAGAGATATTTTTGTTTCGCCGTATCGTCGTCACGAGCGCATCTGATCTTCTAGCCGGAGGGGGCTCCCTGTACGACCGGACTAGCGACGGTTATACCTTTACTGATTATCCTCACCTTTACACTTGTTTAGTTACCCGGGATAATTGTCTATGTATGTATGTGTTAGAGGCGATGCTCAATCAGGTAACTTTATGTATTTCCTACATACTGTGGCATCTGTACTCTCGCATGGATATATTCACCAACATACATTTGTATACGGGCACATTAGTATGAAATATACACAAACACTTGTCTCATATGTTATCAACCTTACATGCCCTACTCGTACATCAATGTAAAGTCTTGAAGAACTTCCGGATAAATCTAGAATGCAGTTCTAAGCCGTAGAATATGATTACTAAATGTTTCAACTATTCTTCTCCATATGTTTTTATTCACTCATTATGAGAACATGCATATACACACCGTTCCAGGGAGGAAGGCTGTACCTACACATACAATTCGTATTCCTGTTGCACGTAAATTCCCTCGCGTACATCCATTCGCCTGTTTATGCATAACTTTGATTAAAGAGCTTCATTTTTTGCTTTTATTTTCGCGCAATACTTCGCGATTAGAAGAGCGCTGTAATTTCCAGTGATAACATTGAAAAGAAGAAACAACAAGAACGAAGAAGAACGGGGTAGAACGGAACACAAGGGGCGGTGCGGTGGGGGGGGGGGTGATGAAGGACGGGGTAGATATAGAGAAAGAGAGAGAGCGAGAGGAAGTTTATAAGAAATAATGGAAAGTTCGCGATGTAGGGTGGCAAAGGGCAGTTGGGTAGGGACGAGTGCGCACATAGCCCCCGGATATCAACCCTTCTTCTTTCTACTCCAACTACCTCCGCCGCCGCTCCGCCACCCGCCACCCCCCAGCCTGTAGCTACTCCTTCTACGACTTCTTTATATCTTCACTCGAGGTTGGGCTAAGAATTAAACTAATTAATCCGCAGCAAAGCAAAGCATGGAGAGAAGCCTGCAATCTATTTTATTTTAGCATTTTGTAATGCCGACTCGCGGCCAGCGTTGTATTCAGTTTTTGTACTTTTTGTTCACTCGAAATTCTTAGGCGACCACTACACACCAACAGTGGATAAAAACAAAGCGAACCAGTGAAATCCATACTAGCTGCGAGACCACAAACAGCAAATTTGAAATATACTAGAGTACTAAGTAAACAATTATCTCGGCAAATCATAAACTATGTCAATGAATCAACAATACTCATACTAGTCCGAAATACAATTATCATCTTTGCAAGACGAAATATCGAGGACGCGAGCAATTTTTAAGCTATCCATCCGTTAGGAATATTATATCGGGGAAAACAACGGATCGCCCAGCGTGCAGTCTCCAAGTTGACGACGACACGGTTTAAAAGTCACCGGATACAGTCCTGATCGTGCCGTCATGTTTCAACTTGGGAATAATTTGTCCGTAGGTATCTCAGACGGGTTGGTTTTGATAAAACGCACGCAGAATGACGATAGATTTACAGAAAGACCTGGAACTGGGTGAAGAATCATGGACGCTGGAGGGGACGAGAAAACGGAGGAAAAAGCTCGCCCACCCACCTTCGTTACCCCCTGATGAGGCACGGTCGTAGTCGTAGTAGTGATGGTATTAGTAGTAGCACTAGTGGAATGGGTTATATTCGGAGAGAAAGTACAAGAAATCCACGTTTTAATTCTGATTTCCGCTGGGGTTTGGCTGAATTAAGCGTAGAACGGCAACGGATCTCAGATTTTGCAAATTTATAATACATTAGTTACATTAGAAAATATGAAGGGAAATGTATCTCGGAATATTTATTTCTGCCACGACTTTATGTACGGATATTTTTCATTGTGTGTTTTACTTTTTGTACGGCGCTTGGCAGATTGCAAGTAATATTTACGATTAAATCTTTTGGTTATAATGTCTAAATGTTGATATATGTAACAATATATTCCGTTTCTATTTTTTGTCAATATGTAGACTGTAAAACATGCAAATATTAATTCTACACTATACCTACAGAAGCAGTCATCTTCTCCGCTCTGTTTACAATATCAGATAACACAAACCTTTAATACATATCAATGGTAATTAAAATCAAACAGCAAGCGAGTGGGAGAGCGAGTAGTGTAATTAGTGGGAGATACAAAACAGTGTTAATTCATTCATTACTCTTGTGATTTTGACGTGTTAAACACTTAACATGTCACTTATGGGAACAACGGAAATAATTAGAGCGATTAGCGTCAAATAACAAAGAAATCAAATTGGCGAACTTGCGCGCCTGTATATACAAGCACAAATCGTACAGTGTGTGTGTGTGTGTGTGTGTGTGTGTGTAAAGCTTGTATCACACCCAACCTGCAGACTGTGATATATGTAAGAGTGTACCAGTGGTAAATATATTATCTAAATATAACTTATATCACATGAGTGGAATATCAAGAAAATATTGTAACTTAAAATATACCTGCAAAGAAAATGAGAAAAGTAGGGGTCTAAAACGTGTGAGTTAACAAGTCAAGAAGCAGGTGGACAGAATAATGAGTCATAGTAGTAGCTTTGTACATCAAATAAGACAGAATAACCACAAAGATACAAGCATAATTAGGTGACAATGAACTGGCCGAAAACTCAACCAAGAACGGAAACAGAGAAAGAGTAAGAACACACATAGAAGTACATAGTCTGTATGTATATAAATAGTACTTCACTATATATATGTGGTATATACCAGTACACAATACATCTTTCTCTGTCTACAATCGTTGTTGCCGTTGGCTGCAAGTGATCGCATCTGGTCCGCGGTATTGTCCAATCACACTGGACGTCACACGTGACTGTGTTCGCTCTGATTCACTGAACAAGGTCGCCGAACCCGGGTTCGCAGCCAGGACCCCATCGTCGTCGTCGGACAGGATATCATGTGAACATGTAAATTGAACGGAATAGTGTATTGTGAACTAACCATCATGACGCACACCTGCCCGACTTCGCCGCAGTGTTTCCAGAGCATCTTCCGCGGTGGAAGATGTAACTAATGAACGTCGAATATGGGGCAATCATCAGTAAATAATATTGTCAATATATACATATTTTCTCTTATATGTATGTAATACACGGTATTTATTCAAAATTTTCTGTTGTTCTGTGTGTCTTGCCACTAGTCGTTGATAATCTAGTCTGTAGCGTATTACAATACGTTAATATAATTTTGCCCCTTCTACAAATCTTCGCGTGTCTACGTCAATGTACTGGTAAGTCAGTGTGTGTGCGCGAAGCGAGGCTATTTGTAGTGATTTTACATTAGTTACACGTCACATCGACCAATAACGATAGTCACCGGAGCATTGCGTGGGAATTCGCCAGGTCCGTTCCTCCGATTAATTGTTATCCAACTGTCAAATTATGAACGGTCCTACAGCTAAACTAGCACAAGATCAGAACACACATACACACGCACGTACACTGAACTAAGATATACCCTACCTCTAATACTATGGAAAGAGATGGTACATAATCTTCAGATTTCAGAGAGAATTATGGGTACGCATCAATGTTCGTGTGCAAACAATTGCACACACCGGTAACCATGGAGATATTTAATCATTGTTGTTGTTTTTTGTTTGAACGAATTATAATTGTACTGTATTAATTTCGATTTGTCATGACCAATGCAAAAGTAATGCAGTTTTAATTTAAAACTAACAGTTGCTGTGAGAATATATTTAACTGTAGTTTTTAAAATACAGAGTACCAACATTTTTCAGGGACCTAATAAATATATAACATCTAAAATGTACATACTTGTATAAATATATTAATTAGTTTTATATTGGTTTGCTATTGTGTATGTGTGTATGTGTGTGTGTGCGTGTGTATATACATACATATTCTGAAAACCGTTCAATTTTCTTACAAAATTCGTTAACCCCGTAGGCGTAGGAGTAGAGCATAATTAATTTAAAATTGTAAAACAAGCGCGAACTCATTCGTCCGCGTCTTGAGCCTGGTGTGTGTGTGTGTATGTGTGTGTGTGTGTGTGTGTGTGTGTGTGTGTGTGTGTGTGTGTGTGTGCTAAGGCTAAGGGTAGGGTAGGGTAGGGTTGTACACGATGGACGGTAAGTGATGGGGCGGGTAGGGGCCGTATAGAACAGGCGGTCCAGTTAAGGTGTCGTGAGTTTTCTTCTCGCGTCGGCCGTATGAAAAGTGTAAAAACTGCATTGTGTAACTGTACGTATATATTCGTTGCTATGCGTAAGAACCTCGGTTGCTACGGCCAAGCCGGTGAGGTGGCGGGGGGGGCGGGTCGGGTAGCGAGTGTGGAACGCGCGCGCGGGGGTTGGGGGAGATTAATTAAAGAAAGGGGATGCTAAAACACTGAGCTGAATGCTGGAAATAAGACGTAGATATATTGTATGGAAGAAGGATTTATAATGTAGGAGAGGCAAGGCTCTCGCTACTCGACAGTGGTGGCGTAGCGCTGGTGACAGTGGGGGCAACAACGTGTCCCCATATACATAGATACCAAGTAGGTAAATGAGTGTGAGAAATAGTCATAGATGTACTAGCGCATATGTACAACTATTATACATATTATTTTTTTATTGAAAAATTACACTAATATATTAATAGTATTGGCCGTCGATTTCTACACATTTTTGTAAACGTGCTACCAATAATAATTGCCAATATCTCTGGTTTCTCTGGCGTCCGTCGACCACGAACGTCCATGCTTATGTGCGAAAGGGATGGCTGTACTTCAGCGTGGAATTTATTTTTGATGGCTGCGTCTTGTGGATATTTTTAATTGTTCTCCGTGCTGTGTGGGCAGATTAATTTAGAGTATTTCCCTTGCCATTAAAGCAAGGAGGCATTCGCGAAGAGTTGGCTGTGGAAATTAAAATAAATCCACACTTTCAGGCCGCGCTGAAAAAACAATCAAACCTCCAGCACAAGCATCAAGTCACCCGGATTCTTGTAATATGCATTTTAAACCGGATTTCATTCGTTGTTGGGTAGGGTAGGGTACGGAAGGAATGTTTAGATATAGCCATTGCATTCAATACCGAACGTGTACTTGCTGTAATGATAAAATTATGTTGTCCTACTCTAACACTTACGGTGATTACCTGAAGTTATTTTTACAGAAACACCGATACGCGACATAGTATATTATCTTATTCGTCAGTTCCTTACTTTTACGATTGTTGTCAAAACTGAAACTCACGTCAAACAACACATTCTATGTCTGAAGAAGTACACATAGACAGAGTAGACAGAAAGCGAGAGAGAGAGAGAGACAAAGAGATGATGACGAGAGTTTCTCACACTGGTTGGCGTAAGACACTGACGTCAAAATATTCGTTCAGTTCGGAGGAGTTATTCTAGCCCCGTGTTCGTTGGCTGTCGTTTTACATAAAATCGGTACGTCACAAATGTAACACAAATAAACATATCTGGCGCGCATTTGATTAAGCAGCCATTGTGCTGTGACGTCAGAAGAAGTGTTCTTGTCATCCCTGCATTGGAAAGATATCCGGTCTACAGCGCTTGGCGCGCCTCCTTCAACAATTGGAAGAAAGAAACACCAGCATTATACGTATATATAGACTTCCAGCATTTGCTTACTTGCCTCACTGACTGGTTGGCACGTGGTAAGAACTACATTCTGTCGACCGAGTTAGACTACCTGCCCCTTCCTCCTTCTCTAACACATCTCCTTACGTCTTCTACTTGTACCTCGTCCCTTGCCCTGTCGTGGATTGGGCTGAATGTGTGCGATTGACATGTTAGGTAAATTAACTTCAAGTTAATGTGTAGCTGTCCTGGTAATGATATTTCTGTTTGTATTGATGATGGTCATACACAGATGACTGTGTATTATTTTCCCGTAAGATGCAAACAGTTATAATTACTTAGTGTTATTGTATCTCTTCTAAACAACATGCGCGCAATGCTTACAGCAATTGCTTTCACCGTTCACAAGCAACAATGCCATCTAGCTCGTGGCGACATGTACTAAACGTGTCTGACCGAACACTTAAATTTCACACCGCCTAATGACGGAACATAAACTAGATCATTATCTTGTTTTTATTTTCTCTGATTCGAATTAAAATTTTAATTATCTCGCGGATAATGATCTGGTACCGCTGTTTAAGTCAAATTTAAAATTTAACGAGGACACAGAAATGTCTTGACATATCTAGATCACAATGGTGGAACTAGTATGTAAGTACTGGGTTCGCAAAATATAAAACATAGCATTGGAATATACCGGCGAGCAAACTGACATAATCGTATTTTCAATTCTATCTAGAAGACTAACCATCATTTTTATTCAGTGATACATAGAACTGCTTCTCGAGCGTGTAGTTAGTTAATATTCGTGCTATATCACTGTTCGTTGTACTCATCAACGCAACACTCTCATACGACATGTTTTTACAACATATTATTCTATTCTAAATAACATTTTTAAACTTTGAATATATATTCGTTCTTACATATAATAATTACCACAACAATAAACTCATTAATTTTCGTTTATTTTTGGTTTTATTGAGTGTGCGAGGCGCGGATGCGTTAAAAATGCTTGTTTCTCATCAACAGCAGCGCGACCGTCCGATATGGCGGTGGGAAAAATAGGAAGCTGTTACGCACGTCAATGCTGTATTATATACACATTACATTGAAAAGGAAGTACGAGACTGGAAACTTGTTAACTTTTTAACAAAAATTCTGGAACGGCCGATTGTGTAGCGTCTCTCATATAAGGACCCGGAGCTTTCAACAGCAACAGCGGGCGCGGTAACAGAGGTACTCAAACTCTCTCATTACAAGGTTCATATTATTTATCAACTGTAAGTACAGGTATTTAAAAGGTTTGAAACTAATTTCAAATTGTATTAAAAATTGAGAAATATAATAAAATTATCTGATTAATTATTAATCTTTACCAGAATACAACAACTCACACTTTATCATAATAGTTATTTTATTTAAACATGTATATTTGTAGAATTGATTAGTTAAATTGTTTTGAATTCACTGGTGTAATTCTGTTAACAGTAGCAGCATAAAAGGATCCCCCGGAATAGAATGGGTGTCGATGGGGTCGGACACAGCAGGACCAGGAGTCCGAGGCCATATCACTAATCAAGATATTATAGTAGGTGTCACATTGATGGACACCTGCACTAATTATTAATATCTAATTTACCTCACGCTGCGTGCCGCGACAATCAAATATGGACATGGACCTACTGACTTCACAGCAGCACAGCGAAAAAACTCCTACCTGCCTGCCTATCGGAGTAGGCCATGGACGAGGGGCGATACTTTTAAAATTACCTGCTCAAGAAACGTGGCTGACCCCTAAATAATTTATACAGTTTTGAAAACACCAGCGGAGATTACAAATATTTCCAGGAGCTAATTAAATTAGCAACATTACTGCTTAATTAATTTAAGAATGAATATAATTATTCCGGGGACGGAAAGAATGGTATTGCGACTGGTTTATTTAGTGTTGACGTTGTTGCTAATTTAGAAGTGTCCACTGTCTATAAGTGTATAATACCTCTCTTACTGGCTGTCTGTACGTTCTTCCATAGATGTGATATTTCGGCCGCCAATGGATTTTTAAGTCGCCGTCACTGAAGTGCATTGTAGTTGCATGTAATTCGTTCGAGCAATTTAGCGTTGAAAACTTATCTGGTTCTATACATTTTAATGTTGAAACTTTATTTCGTTATAAAGTTGTGTGTCATCAAAGTGACTGAAGAATAAATGTCTTCGTCTATCTCTCTTACGCTCTCCAGACCCTGTAGGTCTAGAATTCTGTTAAACCACCGTTGAACATTTAGCGCGAGCCAGCCGACGTGATCTGTACAAAATTACATTAAAATAGTCGGAAAATTCTTGTATAAATATCATTTAGCCAGCACCGGAGTAATTAGTTTATTAAAGAACTTCAAATTAACAAGTCCATGGTACTGGGAACAGTTAACCGAGAACGGAGATTTTGATTTTTCAAAATGGAGGAGTGAAGAATTAGAATACAGGTATCGAGATACTTTAGGTATTAAACATAAATATTCAACGTGACGAGACGATGAATTATACAATGTTATTTCTACTCCATTATTTACTGAAAAAAATATGTAATTGTGTTAGAAGTATGCAAAGAAAACAACCATACCTTCTTTGTCCAAGTTGCAATTAATACAAAACTAACCAGCAACCCCCATCACAGTCGCGCAAAAACCCTCAGTGTGCTCTCGCAATGATTCGAGGAGCCTCATAATAATTGGATATTTCACTTTGAGAGAGGGAGGGGCGAGAGAACTTAACACAAAATGACAGTTAGGAAAAACAAGTGAATAACAAACAAATAACAAAACAATAAAACATTGTGCGCGCTCAGTTTTCTTAATTATTCACAACGACAAATTGCCATAATTAATAATGATTAGCGGCCAAGAAGAAATCAATTACAGTGAGAGAAAACCAGTTGACATAGAAATATGGTGAAATAATCCGGGACTGTTGTGGTACGATCATAAATATATTTACAGCGATCAATCATTGGTTATTGTAACAATGAACATTCGCCACAAGTCTACTCTATATATAACACGCAGCATAACGATACGACGGTACAACAATAACACCAACAGAACGGACGTTTCTCCAAGTTTCTGGAAAACCGGTTCCGGATTCTTCCGGTCATTATATTGAAAGTGAGTCTGACTTCGACGAGGCACTGTGTCACGGCCAACGGTATCAAGAATTAAATTCATTTTCATTCGAAAACAACACACTCAATGTTATTATTGTATTTTGTATTATTCACTTCCAATCTTGTACACATTCAACTGGAAGTATCAAAGTTAATAAACGAGGAAAAAGGAACGGCGAGTAGCAAACGTACGAATCGTTTAAACATAACCAAGGTAGCTACGTATTCTTCGAACGGTCAGCAAAAAAACCTTCCGTAAGTTCCAACAGGCTCCTCCGTAGAGTAAATTTCCAAAACGTTGTCTAATAAATTTCGTACACGGATCGCGCCACCTATATCATTCCGTCAGGTTCAAAGTCCCGGGTTCGGTTCCCGGTTGGTCGATGTATGCGACAACGTACTGTATTGGCATTACAATGCTTCGAGAGCATGTTATTTTCCAAACAAAAACTGTGAATTGTTCTCCACCGCCGCGCCGTCGCTAGAGACGTGTGCAACACTACATTCAGTGATGGGGCACTGCCAAATACATGGGCGTACGTTAGTAGGGATTCACATAGATTTTTAGTGCCACGAAAAAAGTTTCAAGAAGCAAAACGAATGAAGAGCAAAATAGTATTATCAGTTTTGGCTAGTTACACTGTCCACAAGAATGTTGTACATTTCAAATTCAATATTTATTGTATTTTCCTGAACTATTCACCCGCCCCTCATGATCATAAAGCGCTCTTTGCAAGTGCCACAGGGGTTGGGGGGCGGTCAGACAGAGCGACAGACATACCACCCAATACAAAATAATCTCCAACCATAACATGAAGTAATGCATTTATTATTTGCCAACACAAAACACGATTAGCCGCGATTTAATCGAGAGTAAAACAGGGTCAATTGTCGTCCCCTCGACAACTGGCTACTGGTCACCCCTATTTGGAAGAAGACCGAACAGAACGATGAGCTCAATTATGTTAGGGGTGAGTTCTAGGTCAGTGTTAGTCCGAATATAGTTACGTACCGTATAGTCCACGGATTTCCGTGGTGTGTATGAGAGAAAGTCATCACACACCGCTGTCGGACTTGACGTTCTTTCTTCACGTTGAAAGGGTGATATATAAAGTAACATTTAAAAGGTTGGCACCCGTGACATTTCTAATTACGTCCACGCCGTATAATTGTATTACGTACGCAGTGCGTTTGAAAGTGTATTGATCGAATGGGGGGGTGGGGGTAGGGTGGGGTTGGGGGGGTAGGACGCCTTCGCTTCGCAGTTTTCTAAGTTTTACCCCTCTCTAAAATAAGAATATACATTCAGAGTAACTTTGGATAATCTTTTCCATTTAAGAAAGAGCTTAAAATCCGCCCTTATGAGAGTTGAAACAACCCTTTTCCCTCTGTTCTGGCAAAGCCACCGAACCACCCTCCACCCGCCCGGTCTCATTCACCCTCTTTTCTCTCAGAGAACACCACACCACCACCACCACCACCCCAGGGTCGCCACCCCATACCGCCCCCCGCGACGTAAACTCGCGAGGCCGTCAGTCAGGCCTCACTTGCGGGCTCTGTACGCGCCCTAGACCATGTATATCGCTAGATAGGGCGCGTATACTCATTAGTTCTAGTTATTTCTTTTTTTCTGCAGTGCTATATAATGTTGAATAAGTATTTCACGATAATACTGATTGATGTTAAAATGTTTTCCAATCTTGCTTTGCTACATTTTATTTCGTTCTTTCGTTTTCCTTCAATGTCGATGGATTCATATTTCGGTTTCTTGAACCACTGTTATTCTCATATTTATCCGCCAATCCGCTGGCATATGAATTTTAATTTAATTATTCAGCCAGAGTTTGGAAAGAAGAAATTATTATTGAAATCATTTCAGATTCAAGTGTGCCAGTATGAGGTTTCATTCCATTGCTGACGGATGCCGCATAAATGATGCGTTCTTATTACCATGCTTAGTATACGAATATACATAATTATTTTTCTCTCGATGCTACATCTATCGTGCAAATGGTCTAACGTGTAAACCCCCAAGAAGAAATTAGTGCGTGCAAGACTGTTACGTCACGTTGGCTTGAAACAAAACGAAAGAGATGTGGGGATTGCCTGGAAAGTAGGTGGCGGCCGTACATT